>VWZO01007857.1:468639-548189 GCA_013396975.1 Bucco capensis
GGGGGAAGGTTGGGGGTTAGATCATTTTATTAGGGTGTGATGCACAATCATTATATTAGCTGTGACTAATGTGACTTGCTTGTGCAAGTAAGAAGTATTTCTATTGGCTTGGTTTAAATTGACAAAATGACCACCAGCTGTAAGACACACTGATTGCTACAGAACAATCATACTTAGTTTGAACAGTATGTAAAGGATCTCCACAACAACATGTGGGGAAGATTCAGAAAGGGCTAACAGAAAGCAAGCTCTCAATATAGGTATTAGGTTACAGCCTCTCTACTTAAGGCAGAGTTTGTTTATACTGGTATGTTTAAACACATCTTTCCCTCTTGTCCAAATGTAACAGTCATTTAACTTTACATACAATAAAATCTTACTACCAACAGTTGGGAAACTGTTTCCAGACTCTCTCTCAAACCATCTCTCCAACTAAAGCCTGACACCAAACACTGATAACATTAGATGCTTGTTAACAAGACCAATTTTAAGAGCTAAGCACTTACGTTCTGAATAGCTAAACCACGTTAGGAGTCAAGTATGTGCATCAACTATCCACAAGATACTCATGCAAAAGTTCCTTAGCCCTGTTTAAAGCACTACTTCACAAAAGTATGTAAGCAAAAAAAATACTGCAGCACATTTTGTAGACAATAATCTAAGCAATTAGCTCGTAGCAAAGGTGGCTACAAGGTTGGACTAAATTGATAGATTTCAAACACAGTGCTCAATAATGCATTTCAGCAAAAGATGAAACAGACAACAGGGTGTCACCTACCTAGAAAGTGTAGAAACATGCAGATGCACACAAGTTTGATCCTCCCCATGAGGCATTCGGCAAGCCAGCCAACCAGTACTGGCATCAACATGGAGGTGCCTACGAAGCACATATTGACAATAGCTGCCTGGTAGTTTCGATAGCCAAGTTTGACAGTGCAGAAGAGGATCATGTTGCAGACAATGCCAAAGAATGTGAATCTCTCACACAACTCCACCAGCAGCACACAAATAGCTTCTTGGAGTTTCTTCTGAGATTGAGACATGTTTCCAGCATGGTTGCTTCTCCCAAGTAACAGTCCTTGCTCCTTATCAGTTGAGTGGTTCAGAAGTTGCTTGTCTTGCATATCTCTTCTGTCTGCATCAGGCATGCTTGTCTTTTTTTGAGTGTGACTGAGTAAAGCAGCTTAAGTTACAGGTAAACTTCTGTTCTCCTCCACTGTAATTAGCAAACTGTTAAGATTCTCGCTTTGAATTCCACACTTCATTACTACAATTCCTTAGAGGACATGTCACTTTTGTGACATTACATATAGAATCAAAGAGTAATAAAAAAAATAAAATCCAAGAACTATATCAACATTTCAGCTTCTGAATTCAGAAACGCTTAGTAACTCAGAATATTTAATTAGTTCATTTGAGGTTAAATAAGATTTTTCCCCAGAATTATATTACCCATTGCATTTTGTGAATCCAATACTATATGTGCAACTCTAGCTGTATGTTAAAGATAAAGATTTAAATACACATGAAAGCTAACATTTTCAGCAGAATTCAACTAATAGATCAAGAAAATAATTTGATTAAAATCATCTGATACTTTAATTAGGCAACAAGGGAAAAATTGCAAGCAAAGATAAAGAGAAAGTTTGGGTTTTTTTTAAGGTTAACAATATCTAATCATTACATTTCTTACTATTTTGCACTGAATTCAGATAAAGTTAATTATAGAAATAAGTAATGGTATTGCGTTTAAGTTAGAAAAGCAAATTTTAAAAGAAAGTCAGTTGAATGTATTAGCAAAGAAAAAAAAAAAAGCAATGTAAAAGCAACAAAACCCAGCACTGTTTCTCTAGCCAGATACTGCACCATAGCTACAAGGCATCATAAGGGGCAGGGGCACAGATGATGTGTTCTCTCATATCAACCTGAAGCAATTACGAGCTTGAAGAGAAATTAGGAAGACCCAAATTTAAAGTGCTTTATAATGCTTCTGCTACCTTATACACAGAGAAGTTTGCTGATTTCCCAGATCACTTTCCCCATTTTGTGGAGCTCATTAAGGTCACTAACACCTGTTCAAATACACTCAACGAACAGTGAGAAGCATTCTACATTTGCAGTGGTAATTCAGGTCTGTCCTCAATGACTCAGAGTGTTTTCTGAGACATAGCCTCTGCTGCTTGTTTCCATCTGTCCATACAACTACTTAAAGTTTACCTCTTCAAATCTATTTAGTATATGAGAACTCCTATATCCCAAACTGATAACAATAGTATATAACCAGTGGGGATAAAGACAGATTCCAAGATAACATCTTAAAACACAAGCAAACAAAAAAACCAACCAACCAACAACAACAAAACAACCCAGCAACTGTGATTCAAAGCCTGGAAGCTCAAAAGCTTAAATCTAAGTACCAATAAAAAATTTCCCTAAAATAATTCTGAAATACATATTTTTAATCTAATACAAGTCTAAAGCAAGAACTCAGACAACAAAAAGTTTACAGCTTTTGGAGACATCCAGTCAGGCATGAAAATGGCTGTGACTTCTCAAGAAGTATTTCTGTCTTCTGATCTACAATAGCTACAATCATCTTCAGTTGGATGAACCAACCAGAGTAATCTGAACTAAAAATCACATATAACTCAGCTTAGCTTCTTCATCAAAGCCTAATAAAACCAATCCCAAGTCAAAATAAGACAGATAATAGTATTTTAACTAAAAGCCACATATATTTTCTGTTGCATGAAGCCACTGTTCATAATAGAAAATTACCTATGCTTTTTAAATTTTAAGAAAATGCAACTGTATTTTAGAATCAGATAGAAAACACCAGGAGAAATACTTTCTTGCTCCTATAGACATTTCACTGTAAACCAATCTGTGTTTCTATAAATTATTTTCCTTTAAAGAGTGTAAAGTTTACCTGTTCTCATGGGTGTTAGCAATTCAAAGTGAACCATATCATGGGAACTCATAGAGACAGCAGGGTTACTGACTGGGATGGCTGTATCTTAATCCTCATGTGGCTTCATTTACCCTGATTTTAGATTACAAACCAGGTGAAAAGAATTGACTGAGCCTTATAAATGCCATAGAAAGCAGGAAGTCAGTGATTTTTAATTGTTACTTTTGAATTTTCTTTGCATGTGACTAATACAGGTATGGTGGTTGTGATAGTCACAAATCACAATCAGTACATGAGTTAACATTTTCAATGCTAAGAGAATATATAATTGCATATAACAATATGATCTTTATTGACTTATTTTTTTAATCACTTCTGCAGCAATTATAGATTGTCTATCTAATTACTTCATAGGCTTTTAGTTGAATTCTAATTGAATCACTTAGCATTCATTTGGCTTATTCTTAATACACAAGGTAATAGGACTGCATGGTGCCTGATGAAAAACTGTATTATTTGTATTAAACTATCTAGAGCTTTATATATACACTGAAGCAGCTAGAAACCAGCTGCACTAAATAGCTACTATTTCAAAATACAGCCCTTCTGGCAGTACCTCTGTCTGCCAGTAAGGAAATACTTGCTCTCAGATGACAATGTCAGCTCACTAGAGGTATAGCCATGAATAAGAGTGGCCTATCGCTCAAGACAAAAAGCTACTTCTACTTGTTCTGAAACCTATAAATTAACATTAATTAAATTAAGTTGGGCAGGCTGGAACTGAAATTTTCTCCTTGGTTTCTCTGATAAGTGACAGTTGTCAGTGTTTTTTTATGGAGGTAGTTTACTGAAACTGGAGAGGCAGAACTTCAGTATCCAGCACAGCAGTGCCACTGGCTAAAAGATGGTAGTGCCTCTAGACCTCTAATAATCTAGAAAGGTCAGCCTCTCTATTGGTTTAGCAAATTTAATTCAGCTTTACTCTTACTCTTTTAAAGAACTTGTGAGAGGTGTTACCCTTCATCACAGCAGCATGTGCTGTTCCTGCTAAATATCTGGGGAGGAAATATAATTGACATGGACAAGGCTGACAGTGCAACACAACAATTTTGATACTGTAAATAAAAAAATATGTGGCTCAAATCTTTCTAGTTACCACCAGGATTCCCATTAACTTGCATGTGTTGAGAATTTGGCTCAATGACCACTGACTGGAGGTCTGCAATTTCAAAGTCAGAAGAAAGGTGGAGCAAAAGCTCTGGTTGTTGTCATCATCATTGTCGTGGCTAGGCTTCGCGAGAAGATCCAGGGAGGGCTCTACTCATGCTCCTCATCAGCATCTTTTCCAAGTGCGCTGATAAAAAGAGGATAGCAGATAGCACCCTCGAGCCTGCACAATAGATTTTTTTTAGGTGAGACACAGCATGCGCAGAGCTGGACCCACCCTTTAGTCCTAAGGTTCATCTGCCAGGGCCTAGCAAGCTTGGACGCTGGTACCGAAGTCCTTAGGACGGAGGTTTAACCTCTTAGCTGGAAGGCCTTCTAGGGCTAAACGAGCTCCATCTGCCCGGGTTTGGAATCAGAGTTGTCCCTCTCCTAGGATGACTGCCAGAAGGCTAATGAGCTCATTCTACCCATATAAGGATTATAGGAACATGGGTATCACTCCCCATACTTTCCCATGGGCAATGAGTTTAATGCTCCCTCTGCTGTCGGCACAGTTATTGCACCAGGGGCCACAGGAGACTCCAAGTGATTTTCAGACTGTGCCTGAAAAGCTCTGGTTGAGAGCACTGCCAAAGATGCACATGCTGTGGGTTTGCTGAGTAATGGTGTAAACACAGGTTCAAGGTTGAGCACACAGCCACTGTAAAGAAATGCAGCTCAAAGCTGGGTGATACAAAAAGAGAAAGCAGGAAAATGCCGCAAAGGCAAGTTTGGAAGAATGCTTCTAGTGCCAAGTGTCTTGCTACAGCTCTAGGTGACTAATTAGAAGAATTACAAGGTTAGTGACAGGAAAAAAGCAATGTGGTAAAAGCATAGGCTAAGACTAGACTTCATGCTTTTCAAAATCACCACTTTCATTTACTTCTTTATGTGCATCAGAAATTCTCAGCTTAACAGACAATAGCAGTTACCAGCCCAGGTTTGATCCCTGCAGGATGCCCTTGGGCAAAGTTAGCTAACCATTGCTTTCTGCAGGTACTGCTCATGCCTGCTTTTGTCTAGTGTATGTGTGGACTTTGAGAAAGGGTCAGGCACTCTGTTATTAGGTATATTCCTCTCTCTTTTTTCCTTCCCTGCAGTTACACCTGTAGTAGGGGGAAAATCAACAAATGTAAATTACCAGTCTTCTGAGGCATAAAAAAAATCAGTACTAGAAGCTGTGGCCTCGTGTGGGTTGGAGATGAGCTGCCACTTGTGAATGTGCTTCACAGGACTTCAAAAGGGCTGTAAGGACAGAATTTAATTGTAGAAGCAGTACAGCAAAGGTTCATATAAAAAAAATAGATTTAACTTCTAGTATGAACTTAGACTTTTTCTGTCAGACTTTTTTGTTCTTTTTTGTTCCTTTTATTTCATCTTTAGGTGTCACTTTGGACAATGTCTTATTTCCTGTGTCCTATATCCTATTTCACAGGCAAATAATGAAACTTCTTCTGTTTAAAATGTTATCTCAGACAACTTCTTTAGTGATTTCTGCACTGCCTGTCACTGCAGTCTCAGAGTTACTCTGGCTGCCATGCAGAGAGCCTTGAATCAGAACTGGGACAGAATATGACAGTGCTTCTTTTGGAGTTCACAGCATTTGAAGCCTGTATCTGATGCTTCTGAAGAACTTAATCAGCATCAATTATAATCCTGATTCATATTTGTATGACTATATACCAGAAGAAAAAATACATGCAAACCCCAAACAGGTCAATTAAGAAACTGAAATGTAGACATTGGGAGTTTGAGAAAGCTTATTTGTGAAATCTATTGGATTAGAAAATCTACTCAAATAAAATTGATTTACATTTTATAAAGATCTATGAAATGTAATAAAAGTACACTTTGAAGGATGAAAAATAGCATATATATGAAATAACCAGTTATTAAAATTACCAATTGCATGAGAAATTCTCTGGGAAGATAATAAAAACTTGTGGGGTTGTCAAACCCCGGAAGAGCTTTCTCAGAGAGGTTGTGAAGCCTCCATAACTGGAGATATTCAAAACCTGATTGGACACAAAGCTGAGCAAGTAGGTGACTCTGCTTTGAGTAGGTGGGGTGGACTAGACAATTGATAGAAATGTCTTCCAACCTCAACCATTCTACGAGCAGCAACAGTAAATATTTTGCCAAAGCAGAACCTAAGGAAGAAGATGATAGAGGACTAAAAAAGTTTCTTGTCCAGTTGCTGGGTATTCCCTCTATGAGTGAGAGAAGTTTATTAATCTAATTCTATGATTCTTTTTGGGCATATGGTTCTAAAATTGCTGATTCTCAAACCTTTGCTATAAATGAGAATTATTTTGGCATGATTATCCTGTTCCTTCAAACCACACATGCTTTATTTTGGGGATTTTGTTCAAACATACATAATTATCTATGCTAAGCAGTTTTTCATATGTTTTAAGGCTTTTGTCTTACTGCATCTAGCTGGCAGTTTTATAATTCAGGAGTAATTGAATTGCAATTATTTTTGATGATGCATGGTATGGTTTTATATCATGTTGTTGGCAGATATTCTTTATGATGTCGTTTGGTCTAATGGGAAAATTAGAAGCAGCTCTATCATATAGAAGGATGGCTTTTTTGTGTCATGTTATAGTTTGTAGATGGCACTCAGGATATTTTCTTTTGACATATAGATTTTTAGGCAGAGACTGAAATGAGATTCTAAAGCAGGGTTCACAGTTGAGACAATATTATCTGTACATCCAAGATGATTTCAACTATTCTCTCATAGTGACTGTTCATTTATATTCAGGTCCATTTAGTAGACTGTGGTTAGTATTCTAAAATACATATATAAGTACTATGTGATGGCAGAGTTTCTGCTCTAAAATCATCCCTGATCCACTGTAACTGGTTTCAGAGAAGCCAGAAAAAGATGTCAGCATCTTTATTAAAAGCAAATACTCATCAGAACAGGGGATTGGCAGTAGATCTCCCACCTCACTGAATTGCTTTCCAACCACTGTAGTGCCCAGATAGTCTCAATCTCTCCTGCTGGAGCTGTAACCCATTGTGCAAAGCTTATGAGCTGTAGGGAAGCTGACTTTGTATCCTAGAGATTAGGGCTACTCTCCTGGGATTTGGGGAGAGGCAAATTCAAGGCTCTGTGTCAATGAATAGTTAATTATGTCTACAAAATAGATAGTCCTCAACAGACAGGAGTGAGAAAGCACCATCTGAGAAAAGCACAGTTTGGCACTGGGAGTATAGCATAATGGTAGAAAATCAGAGCTGAATGTTAGAACCAGGTGAACAGCCTTTTACAAAGGGAAAGGAAATACTGCAAAGTTTTCTGTTTTGTCCACAAAATAATATTTGGAATCTCACAAATTTTCATGGGATGGGTCAATGACCATAGAATCATTAAGGTTGGAAAAGATATCCAAGATCATCATATGAAGGCTAGATCATCTGTCCATATAAAATTCTCATAAACAGATGACTGCACAGAAGTTGGGTATCATTTCAAATATAGCATGCTTTCTTATTAAAAACAGTTCAGTTCCTTGTTTTAAAACTGTCAGTGCATAGAAAAAGGAGAGGGACACCAGATACCAACTTAGTAGAGAGTGAAATCAGTACATCGCTATAAAATATAGGAAAAAATAAAGGAATAAAGGAATCATCAGTGAAGAATCATGATTTTAAAGGCTCACTGACACCCTCAGTAGAGGGTGCTCAGCTCTGTTGAGAAGGTGCTTTTGAAAATCTGTAGAAATTATGAGACTCATAAGGTGTTCAATGGCTTACACTGATGACATGCGAAAGTGAGGAAATATAACTTGTTCATGTGTAAGTGTAAGCAATGTCTGTATTTAATTTCTCTGGGTGTCTTGCAGGTGAAAAACCCTGATGATCAACTTTAACATAGTGGATTACCTTTGTTCTACTTTAGTTAGTCTTTAACCAGACTGATTTTGACTGAAATGGATTGATTAAAAAAGGCTCATATAATCATTTCCACTGACAGAATTGATGGGTGCTGTGATGTCTGTCCCAGGGTGGTGATGGCTCCATCTGCAAAGTTTTATGCTGAGATCAATAGATCATGTAATTTTATAGCTGTCTGTACTTCGGGGCCTCTGCTGTTTGATGACTAGAATACACTTTTCCTGACTACTTATGACAGTTTAAAGACATCACTAAATTTCCAAAAGTATAGTTACTCCCACCTAAATTCCAGTCGATGAGCTCTGAATTTGTATTTGGAAATATTGTGTTCCATTTCTGCTTAAAAAATATACTACAATGCTCAATGGCTGTTCCACCTGCTATCCAGCATACACACATGCAGAATGCCTGTCATGTCCAATACAGGAACTGCCTGCAACATCTGTCCATGTAGTCTTCAAAGCACAGAAACAATTGAAGAGAATGAGAACTAGAACAATTATTATTATTAACTTTGTTTATGTTTGATATATCTTTAAGTTTAGGAGTAATTTTTTTAAATACTGGACTTTACATTTCACTCTTAGTTGTTGGTGTGTGAATTTCAGGATAGAAACACAATAGCTTACACGGATTACACAGTATTAAAAAATAATCTTCCCCCATTTTGAGACATATACTACATTTTGAAAAATTCATTTTCAGAAAGCTGTGCTTGAATGTGAGATTCCAAAACAATATAATCAGACCAAATAGCTTTATCAAAGATAGCAATTCAAAGCTTTTAGTGCAAATGCATCACAAACGCTTACACTTAGAAATTCTCTTTGTAAGATTGTGTTTACAGACTCTGCCACAATAGGTAAAAGAACAAAAATATCTTTGATGATTTAACAGAGAAAAGGGTAGCACTGAAAAAGAGATGAGAAAGAATAGGATGCAAGACACTATTGAAAAATAATTGATACTGTTACAAGAAGAAAGGCTAAACTCAGAAAGGCAGAGAGGGAATAATAATGAAACAAATTTGGTATTAGGTGTTCACATTATACAACTAGATACATGAGCATTTGTACATCAGTAAAGTTTTGTCATATTCATACTACACATTGACCTAAAACCTCGTTTGAGTTTCTCAGCTTTCCACTCTATTGCTTTCTCCTTGACAGACTTTTTGAAGATCTTACTTATGAGATCTCTTAGTGAGATGTACATCAAATAATTATATTTGTGGCAGAAGAGATGAAGGTAGAGGAATGCAAACCAAGTTTTTGTTTCACACTAGGATGTGACAGACAAAGAAAAGCAAAAGAACAGCCTAATTTGCTCACCCAATTCCTCCGGCAGAGCTGGAATTGTGAAGGAGAAGCCTACATGCCAAGCAAGGCTACAGTGCTCAAGAGTGACACAACTGTATAACCCATATGTGTGAAACATTGGGCATGGAATTTGGAAGGAAAACCTCACGTTACGACAGAAGAAAGTCTTCTCACAAGTAAAAGGAGCTGATACCTCAGCACCTTGTAGAGTTTTAGTAAAGGTTATATTTAGTTTTTACTACCACAGCATCTGTCTGTCTGCTATACACAATTCCCTTCAGTTCCCTTTCCTAAACAAAACACAACAAGCATACTTGAGAGAACAGTAAGAATTTAAGTCAAGTACTTTAAAAACAGTAACTGAAAACTTTGGATGACCTGTGCAAATCTGTTCAGTCCTCTTTTGGTTTTGTTTTTTTTTTCCCTCCTGGATTGTGACTAGTCTTTAATTAAAAAATAAAATTTGTTAATCTCAAAGCACAAGATGAATTTATTCTGGGGATAACTGCCATGAAATGAGAGTTTCTGTAAAACTCAGCTTTACTTTTTGCAGAGTGTGAAAACTGTGGAGTGGATGAAGTAAAGCTAGAGACTTGTATTAACCTCAGGGGCTAAGCCAAGGAAATCAGGTGGTTTCCATAGTTTTCTTCCAGTCTCCATCCTTTTGCTATAATTTCTGCCCCATTGTCTCCATTTCTTGCCCTGATGCTCTTTTTACTTATCTCAAATGTAACTTGGCCTTTATTTATTTTTTCTGTTATTCCTCTCAGAGAGCAGCAGAAACTGAGATTTCTCTTCAGCCTGTTCCCAGACTTCTTTTGGTTATCACTACCTTATTCTTCATTTGCCCTTTCTACAGTTTTTCTGCGCCCCCCCCCCCTCTTTTTTTTGAGGGGGATGGAGAGGTGTTTGCTGTTTGCAGTTTGGCTTATGCTTAGGAGCAAGTAGGAGATGGAGTAAGCTCTCTCCAAAGAGAACCTGCTGAAGATGCAGGTGTTGCAAACCCAACAGTCCTTCCAGGGCCTACAAAACTAAGATTTCAGAGGAATATATAGTCACTAAATACAGCTCCATTTATAGCATGTTTGTCAAGTGATTCAAGAGATGAGGAAGACACCTTTGGTTCCAGTGCCTTTCCATAATTTCAAGTTCACTTTCCATGGAAGACTTGCAATGAGTTTATGTCTCCTAGATTACTGCACCTCACTACTTCAAAATAAACACTGAATTCAGACCAGTACTTACATATTTTACTCATGATTTGCTTTATGATTGACTAATGGCTGACAGAGCATATAACTTAGTCTGGGTCCTTCCAAGAGAAAAAAAAATCATGCTGCCTGCTGGAAAAAAATGGCAGGGAGATGTTCAATATGATTGCAACTAACTGTTAATATTCAGACAGCTGACGGAAGAAAAAAATAGCATGGTTTATAGTTCCACTGGAGAGATTTTACACTTGTAAGATAATCTCCAACACAGTGCTTGCAGTCATGTTTGTTCACATACTTCAGAGGAATGTTGTCTAATCATCCAAAGAAGTTTACAGTGTTGTGTTGAGTTGACATCAGTTGAAATCAGGTCAGCAGGCAAGAGATCCATCATGAAAGCAGATGTATAGCATTTATGTGTGCTATGCAAGTGGCTGCTGCTCCCAGTTTGGTGATGAAATCACATTTTTCACAGCGAAAGATTTTGGCTGGCAGTCACACAAGCATGCTTTCATGAAGTTGTAAAATCCTGAGCAGGTCTAAGCTTGAATATCAAGTTTTAAAACTTTCTTCTCACGATCTGTAATGTTTGGATTTGGCAGGTAACCCTCAGTAGATCTGGTAGATTTTGCCCTTCTTTACAAGAGAAAATGGAATAACCAACCAAGAGTAGGTAAGATTTCAAGTCTTTGGCATTGAATTGAAAAAAATAATTGAAAAAGTTAGGCTTCAGAACATGTGTATGAAAGTAGCCATTAATATATTCATTATGACATATATTAGTGTGTTTAAAATGCATCTTATCACAGCACCAACTGTTTTTCAACAACTTATTTGTGAATTTTTAAGTGTGAATGCGTATCCAGAGGCTCAACTTGATAGTCTTCAGAAGTCTCAATTTTCACAAGATGTCTCTAACTAGTCACTTCTGAAAACATTGTCTGTTGCTAATTAAGTCTGGCACATCTCTGTCAGATAGGCAGGGAATGTTGTTTGTCACTCTAGAGATGGGTCAATCACGATACAGAGAATTTGTGGCTCCCTTGCAAATCAGCAGCAGGGCCAAATATAGCAATAAAGTATCCTAAATAAGATCAGAGGAGAAACTTAGATCCTAAGTAAGGACTCCACATAAGGATGAAATCAAAGCCATTCCAATTTAAACACGGGAGGGAAAAAAAAGCTTTTTCAAAATAACCAACAATGTGACAATCAGATCATGAGCTTGATGTGTGAGGTACACTCTTTAAAGCCTTTCTGTCACTGATACTGAACATAATATTGATGGCTGTCTTGTTGGGAGAATAATTTCTATCCGGAACCCACAGAAATTTTCCAGGCAGATAATCTCCTAATTGCTCTGCCTTGCAAAAAGGCAAGTAATTTGAGTGAATCTGGTTTCTCCAAAATCAGGCATTAAAATGAGCCTTACCCAGCTGTAATTCTTACCAGAAACCATTGGCAGGAATCGTTTTTCACTGCCTATTTGAAATCAGAAAACAAATACTATACTCCAAGTATTGAAAGACATTTAGCAATTTTTTTACAATGGCACAGACTTCTGTTCTGTTCTCAGGAGCTGCTTCTTAACAAAGTGACTCTGTGACTTGTCATAGCTAGCAAATATAATGTGGTCTTATTCCGCACAAAAGTTGGATCCTGAAAAATTCTTCTGTGCCAGTAAGGCTGCTGAAGCTACTGCCAGAAACCTTGTATTTTCCTGCCTCAGTGAAATGCTTTTGCCATGCTTTTGTCATTGTTAATGGTGTTTAATTCAGCCCATAATGTGCTACCATTATTCTTGGCCACAGGAAAATGTGGTTTGTACCTGAAGCTACTCCCAGTGTTCTGACTGGACCTTACCTGCACTCATGACCCTTCCCAGCATAACATTTCGGTTGCCTTTTTTCTGTAAGCTGTTACAATAACTCTAATAAAAACTTCAGAGTGTAATGCAGTAGAAAATCACTGCAGATAGTTCCCTTTGCCATACAGAGACAACTACCTGCCTGAATGCTCTTTTACAGGGTTATAACAACAACCAGTGGGTTGTATTACTTTAACTATAGTGGTATATTTAAAGTGCCACAATTCTGGAGCACAGACAAAGCCTTATTTACTGCTAGAGTTATAATAGGTGCATAAAAAATTATATTCTATAAATAAATCATCCCATGGTGGTGGCAAAATACAGCATTTAGCATACTGTGCCAGTAAGAGACTCAACAAGAGTTCAGACACCTGTTAAAGGAAAATAGAGAGGCTGCTTATTTTTCTTACTTTCAAAGTTTTCTGATACTAAGCTTGGTATTTATCAGGAATAACTGACTTTTTTTCCCTTGTGGAAATTCAAACTTTGCTGAAAAAACAAAGAAAAAGGATTTCCAGTGATGCTGTGATACTGAGCTTTTGTATTGCCAAATCCAAACCTATTCTGGCCACATCTCAGGAGACATGACTATGGAAAGAATATTGAGCTACACTGCCCTCACTCAGAATGCATTTTGTGCCACTGAGGGACAAGCTACTTCTCACCTGACTGCTGCTACCTGAATGTCAGGTAGGTCCCCTATGCAGCCAGATTTACAGAGTAAATACAAACCTAATGCTGACACAGTGTCCACTATTTGGGAACAGCTGGAGTGTGACAGGATCTGTTTGTTTTTCTCAAAAATTCAAAGAGGATGTTGGGGTTTTCTGGAGATCTAGCTTTCTTATATCTACCATCAGCTGCACCATTTAGTTACTTCAGCAGATAAGGCTTAAGAAAACACTGCTTAAGCATGCTTTTGGTTTTTTTGAAAGTAGTTTAGATTGCATTCTGTCTTTCGCAACACAGTAAAGTGAGTTGCAATCAAATGCCTCATTGGAAAACACAACTTAGCTTTACAGTTCCTCTTTTTTAACTCTTTATGTCTTCAGACTATTCAGTACCTTTTTGTAAGTACACAGCTTTTGCATGAGAAGGAGAAAAAAGTGGAATCAAATTATTATTCCTGCTAGTTATAGAACTCCAGCATGGCAGGACTCCACAGCAAGCGAATGCAGCGCCATGTATTCCTGCTGGCTGTGAATACCTTCTGTGCAACTCACACAAAGACTGCAAAACCAGCAGAAGGAATTTTTTTTTATTTCTGGCACATTCAATATGTATCAGAATATTCCAGGTCATAAGCATCCCACTGATATCCCATTCAAAAATTCCATGCTTCCACTGATCAGGAGTTTGCTACTTGTGCATTGTCCCCTTCTGTACCAGGGTGGTGGTGGCTGAGCCACTGAGGAAGAGACCAGCACAGAGTACTTGAACTCATGAGACACCACCACCACACCACTTCTAACCATGTAGAGCAGCCAGAAGCTAGTACCACATCTGAGCTTCCTACTAATGCAAGGATTCAAAGTGAGTCTAAGTGTCTTTACAGCTTTGTTAAACTTGTAGCTCACTATTGCATTTTTCTCAGCTGACTCTTTCTGATTCAGCTGATAGCAAGGATCAAGTGCAACTCTAGCCTTGAGACAGAAAGATACTGTCCAGTGAAAATCTATCAGACTCAGCAAACTTGCAGATGCTACGGTTCACTGACAATCTAAATTGCATTCATATAGTTCTTGTCATAAGAAATATGCTGGGTAAGTTCAGGGGCAGGTTAACGTGCCGTTGATTTATAAACTTTCTAAATTTTTGCTTGTTTGTTTTGCATTTAACAGTTTGCAAAAACAGTTCC
Source organism: Bucco capensis (assembly GCA_013396975.1). NCBI lineage: Eukaryota > Metazoa > Chordata > Aves > Piciformes > Bucconidae > Bucco > Bucco capensis. Next base: position 482,924 of record VWZO01007857.1, read on the forward strand.
TGTTTTTATTTTTAAAGCAGTTCTGAAGTGAACTAGATATCAGCGAAAGCTGTCAGATATTCAGTAACTTGATTCTTTCTTTTCCTTGTTTTTTTAAATTTTTTTGTTAATTTGTTTTGGTTTGCCTTTTTTTTTTTTTTTTTTTTTAACAGAATGGGAAGGAATAAGTCCTCCAATATAAAATGCTGGTCAGGATAAGCCTCCTCTAGGAGTTCAAATTCCTGTAGTCCATTCAGCTTTCTGTCTGTTGGCTGCAGCTTAGGCAGCAAAGGCTTATTTAACGAGTGCCAATTGTGACAGTACATTTTGCAATGGTGAAGGACCAAGGGGTACAAAACTTGTTCTGGGAAAAATGCCTTGTCTCAGTTGGGGAGAGTGTGAAGCAAACGAAAACCACAACAGAAACCCAACCATTATTGAGGAACTTATGCCTGATAAAGGCTGAAAAATATTCTAAACCTCATTAGAAAAATAAAGTTTGCCTATTTTTCCTGTTTCATATACTGTGCAGGCAATGAACACATCTTCTGTCACATTCATATCTTACAGGCTCTTTTTCTCCCCCAAACCTTCGTAGCTCAGATTTGAACTTTAAACTTGTGACAGTGTTATGTTCATTAGAATAAGAATCACTTGCTATTTCCATCGCAAAGCTCCCCCTCAGAGGTTATCTTAGCTGTTTTATATATCATATCAGGAGGAAAGCTGGCATAAAGGTTGACAGCTCACTCTAGATAATCATTTCCACTTTTCTTAAGTGACTTTAAGGAGAAAAGAACGTGTAGCTTGCCAGTTCAGTTTTTAGTGGTCAAGCATCCACATCCAACCACCACCAACACACTGACTAAATTAGCTTTTAAGTATTTTACTGAAATGTAGGAAAATCACAATCCTGCTCAGAAGGAGAAAGAATCTCAAACACTCATCAGCTATCAAGCTGTATTTTCTTCATCCTCCCAGGGCAGAGCTCATTACACAGAACGGAATGAACTCCAAAGCCCTTTGACAAAGGCTGGCACTTGAAGGGAGGCTGAGTTTCAGATTACTGTTGATTTATAACCTTCCTCAAGAGTTGAACTTATTGGGCTAATGACTTATATGTGGTATAATTTCAGGACAAAAGTCCTGTATCATGGGGGCTGACAAATAAAGCAAGTAAGTTCTTGAAGGAAACAGAAGCTATAACTCAGGGCAATTAAGTTGAAACTTAAAAGGAATAAAGACGCACTGAAAGAATCCTGAGTTTAGGAGAAAAGGTCGTCTTGCGTATTATACTTTTTCTACATACATTGATAAAATTAAATCCTAGGTAGAGATACTGAAGCAGATTGGAAATAGTGCCAAATCTTCTCAGGCCCAGCTTAGAAAGTGAAAAAAAAAGGTGGCCCTTTAACACTATACTTCACCAGGACCTGATTGCAGGTTTTTGCAATCAATAGGAATCTTGCGCTGTTTCTATTGGACTTTAGAGCCAGTGTGTTTGAAAGAGAAGGGTTCACTAGGTAAAGGGCTGGGGGGTGGGGGGTGGTGTCACAGACAGCAGATGAAAAGCCTTTCTTGGAAGCTGGTTATCATAGTAGCAAAAATTAAGGAAGAAAAAACCCTAAGAATGTTAATTTGAAATGTAAGTATAATTCATCTGCTAATCACTGCATCTATCTCTGCAACTGTTGTCTTTTGTTTAAATATGGAAAATCAGACTGTCCTTTATAAAATGGAAAACCCTGAAAGTGTATATCAGTAACTAAGACACAGGGAGCTTATTTTCTCACTGTTTCATAGTACAAAATCAGGAGAAAAATGCAATTCAATGCCATTAGGAAGAATAAAATCCAACCCTGAAAATACTTTTTTACCCAGCATATAATTGGACTTTGAAATTAATTTCTCTTGAAATCCAAGAACTTGACAAGATACAAAAGGAAACTTTTTACACAGACAATGAAAATTATATAGAGAATTATTAATTTTGAGGAACAAATGTTTGGAAAATATGTTAAATTTTGCACTTCAGATATTTAAAACCTGTAAATTGACCAGCCTAAAGTGACAAATTCAATTTGATTAGCCACAAATAGTTAACTGTAGTGTTGTGAAAATAAAGGAACTTCTTAAAGTAGAACAGAATCTAAATCTTAGGCAATAACTTGAATGAAATACTGCCAGTATTAAAGAGATGTTGCATTAAGCACTACACATTGCAGATATTACTAATGCTCAATCTCCCCATACTTTTCTTAAGTTGATCTTAGCTTGCACAACACCCCCAGAAACCAAATGAACCTTATATCTAGTACACCCAGGCAGTTTCAGAACTTGGCAGTATATTTATATTGATGGAAGAGATTATATGTAAGTATTATACATGTAAATCTTAAAAACCAAAGGATTACATGAGACACCACCCAGTAAAGTGGGTGAGAGTTGAAGGCATGTTTGCAGATAGGCAAGATGACACTGAATAGCTTCCACTACCATCTCCTCACTGAGTGGTGCTGGGTCTTTATTTTCCAGAGCTGTCAGGCATTCTCAAGTCCACAAAAAGCAGGTGTTTGAAAAGGCACAGATTCCTACTCTGGTGCAAAGCCACTGTGTAATGTTTACCTGGCTTTTTGACATGAATTTTCACTAGCAGCAGCAGAGCTGGGTGTGCACTTGCTCTTAAGCAGGTATTACACCTAGCTCTCACCTGTCACTGGGTTCAATGCCAAGAAAGAGAACTGAGAGGCAAACCCAAAACCAATATTGTGTTTGTTCTAAAGGAAGCAAGAAGGAGGGAAATTCTAAACCAAACCTTTGCACTGTCTTTGACCTAGCCTGTTTTCAGTGTTGTCGAATGTATTGCACTAACCGGCAAATTACACAAAAATGTCACTTCAAGCTCACTGAAAGAAAGCTCTTGGAAAGGAAATATGAGAACTATACAAAAAAGAAGTAATGATTTTTGGAGAAAAGCCTGTATCTAACGTCTAGTGAAACTATCTTAAGAAGGTAAGTAGTTATAACTGGCTTTATTTTTCACGTAGCCATCAACTTCTTTAAAAAGAATATGGTGGAACAAAGATATAGCTATTCCAGAGTCTTGTTGAGTGTTGTTATTGCAGTCAAGACCAAACTGTGCTTTTAAATTTGCAGCTTGTGATGAAAGAAAGTTGTTGCATCAGTGGGAGTTCCTGGCAATACTGTCTTAGATTCCCAGAGATGGGCTTGCCTTGGGTAATCTTACAGGAAAAAGTGCATTGCAGCTTGGTGTCAAGGTCAGCAACAAGCTTAGGACACAAAATAAGAAACGCTTGGGTCCATTGTCCCTGGGAGCACAAGTGACATAAACCATCTTTCCAAAAGACAGCAGTGTTCTTCTCCCATTAAGAAACCAGCTTCTCCCTGTTTTGCTGCTTATTTTTAGCTTTGATCAGAGATGTGGAAAGGCTAGGGTGGTACTTACTCCTCCCTTGCACCTCCCTAGAAGTTTCTAAGGGCATAACTTCATTTCATCCTGTACTCTCTCAAGAGAGAGAAAGATCGTTATGGGTGCTAGTAATTGCCTGGCAGAAGAAAATGCCTGTGAAACAGCCATATGTGTGAGGGTCTGTTTCAACAAGAATTAAATATCAAAGCATCTAGAAGGCCATTTACATTTTGCCTTCAATTTGGACACTGGAGGTAATCTTATTCTTGTAAAGATGTAATTTCTGCAGAATTCATAATAATGCCTGATACTTCAGTTGCATCTCTGCTTTCCGAAAGCATCAGTGTGTGTTGTGGCATGAAAATATTGCCTTGTTTACTCCCTACTCACCTTAACTTCCCCCAAGATTTTACAAAGCCTTTCTGCATTTTGCTGTTACTTGAGATTATTAAATTAAATGTTTATGATTATGGCTGTATTTTATTGTTCCTTAAATGTGGACAGTTCAATACAATTTCTAACCTGCACATGCTTGCTGCCTGGGGGTTGTGAGTCATGTTTGTTTTAAAAGAGGCAGCACTCACAGACTGTCACTCACCTGGGTGATTAGAAATGGAGCACTTTAAGAATTACTCTGCCACCTCCTCGCCTCTAAATATAGCTGGTGTGCGTGGGTCTTAAGCGATTTAGCTAGTCTGAGAAACAGTCTCATTCCAAATAATCAATTAAAAATCCATCATTTTAAGAACTATGTGGGCCTCAGGCCAAATGCATCTTGGATGTAATACATTTGACTGTTTAATACTGATATTAATTATTTGTATTACAGTTCCCGATCCTAACTCAGAATGAGAATTCTTTGCTCTAGCAAGTAGCAAGAACTGTTCCAAAGAGCAAACTATTTAAGTAGGCATGATGGACAAAGAGCAGCAGCAGAAAATCATCATTATTGACTGTTTCATGGATGGGAAACTGAAAGACAGATTCAATGACCTGCCAAGGGTCACATAGGAAAAAAAGTAATTCATAAATCCCAGCACAAGGTCTTAAGCCATGAGATTTCCTCTCATTCTTTAATCAATAATAAAACACCACAGACGTCTAAGAACCTAATATCTACAAAATTGCTCCAAGGTCTATAGGCATGATACAATTAAATTCCATTATGAGCAATGTGAGGTGAGGCCACTCTGTACTGATCAGAAAAGTAGGCCTTGCAGAATTTGCAGGGTTTTAATAGTTTTTTAATAGAGAATATAAAAATCAGGCATTGCCTAATTAAAATAAAAACAAGAGGAAAGAGTTGCCAAACCTTTCATCTAAGCTAAAAAACAAAGTAACTGATTCAGGAAGTAAAACAATTAAAAAAAGAAAAAAAATCAGGCCTAGGAAAAGCAAAGTCTGTAAGTGAATGTGTTTATAATGGATTTGTAAGTGAATGTATTTAGAATGGATTTTTCCTTTTAAAATTTTTTTCTCAGTGTTGCATGTTCTGTTGGTTTGACCTTTAGGGCTGTACTCAGCCACATTTTGTAACTCACTCCTTCCCTGTTAGCACAAAGGATTACCAAGAGAAATTCTCACAGAATCACCTGCCTGAAGGATTTGGATTTCAGGAAAAAGCATGAAGTAAAAAAGAAAGTACCAACATGATCACAAGAATCAACAGCGAATTGTGTTAAGTCAATAGGTGGATGTTGTACAGAAGTTAAGTGCTGTGGGAGAAGTTCAACTCACCCAGCCCCAATAAGGTCAACACTGGGAGCTTCCATAAATACCTGAACTTCTAACCAAATCTCTCTGTAGTTTCTTTCAAGTATTTCCTGTTTGCTGATATAACAGGAAGGGTGACTTGGTTGTACAGTCAGGCCTCAGTCTTTATATTCTTTGAATCTTCCTGCTACCCTCTCTTACTGCTTGTTAAGCTAGTAGTAAAAGTAAAAAAAAGAAATTGTTACTGCTCCAACATCAGCCTGATCTTTACAATGAGTTTTGGTTATGTCTAAATTTGTGCACAATATACACATTATTGACATTAATGCAATTTCACAGTTAAGCACATAGATCTACTTTTAGATGTTGTGACAGGTCTGACTTTTATTTTGTACTTCTAAAGTATGTAGTTAAACTGGAACATGTGGCTACTGCTCCAGTTAAAATATCAAATAATAGTATTGATGGATGCTTCTAATAAAGCAGGCTACATTTAGAGCATTGATGGCACAACAAAAGTGGAGACATTAAACCACATTTCATTACAACCTATCCTAATCCTCCACCATTGCCAACATGTAAATCAAACTCACAAAAGACTCTAAAAACCCCTGGCTAGTAAATTTTAACCACCCCTAATTATGCAGAAAGACATTATGATACAATACTATTTTACTGCCTTTCAGTGTTATACAATGAACTTTGATTCTCTAAGAAATTTACAGTGGAAGGTGACCAGTATTCTTTGTTAAAACTATTGCACAAAAGTGCAGAAGTGAAAAAGTAAGTTTGCTGCTTCATAAGAGATGTCCTCAGATAAGCCAGTCCTGGCTGGCATGGACTTACTAGATGGAAACTTTGTCCCACCAGTGTTTATTCTGATAAGTTATCTCTAGCTGTTGTAGGGTAAAGTTATTAGGCAATATATGCCACTGCTCTCACTCTCTGCACTTGTGAGAGTTAAACTGCAGATAGGCCCTACTTCAATCAACATCCACTCGAGATTCACCTGCATGAATTTTCTCTATCACCGGGGAAATTCAGGTTTAAGAGAAGTGCCACTACTTGTGAGTGGGCTTATTTTTCAAAAGCATAAAAATTCTTAAAATCCTTGTGAGCCACTTAGGCTGAGTGTGAGGTATACCCCACAAGTTAGAAAAAAAAATCCAAACTGTTCTCTTTGATAGGAATTGGAACTGATCTATTGCAGTGTAAGAAACAAGTCAACTACTCTTATTTCTACAAGAATAGTAGTCAAAGGACTTGACTTCCAAGATTATTAAAGGAGTGGAACATCTGCCCTATGAGGACAGGCTGAGAGAGCTGGGTCTCTTCAGCCTGGACAAGAGGAGACTGAGAGGGGACCTCATTAATGTCTACAAATATGTTAAGGGTGAGTGTCAGGAGGAGAGAGCCAGGCTCTGCTCAATGGCATCCAATGTTAGAACAAGAGGGAATGGGAGTAAATTGGATCACAGGAGGTTTAGTATTAACATGAGGAAGAACTTCTTTACAGTAAGGGTGACGGAGCACTGGAACAGGCTGCCCAGGAGGCTGTGGAGTCTCCTTCTCTGGAGACATTCAAGAGCTGCATGGACACATTCCTATGTGACCCCGTCTAGGTGATCCTGCTCTGGCAGGGGTGTTGGACTAGATGATATTTCTAGGTCCCTTCCAACCCCTGACATACTGTGATACTGTGATACTTCAAGGGACTATCAGCCCATTAAGCAACACTTACATTTTACATTTCTGAACATATCATAAAACGTCATGAAACTTTCTAGTTGACTTGTTTATTCAATAAAATTTAATAAAGGAAGGAAAAATACACTGATGCTCATGGAATTAATGGAATATCCACAGAGTTTAACAGGATACACTGTGTAAGGCCAGTAGCAGAAAGGCTCCACACAGGTAAATTATGCCACTGCAATGTGCCATTGACCTCCTTTATGTGGCATTAATATCAATCTATCTGCCATGTCATAAGAAGACTAGAGGGAATATTGAGTGATAAGAAGGATTGAAAAGAGTCCCTGAATAGGTTTCAAAAGTAGAGTCAGCACAGTTTCAGAGAAGCTTTTTAGAGGCTAAAAATGAAACAGCGCACCTGAAAATTCACAATTAAATGACTGAAGTAACTCCATTAGAGTTTTAAAGAAAACATGAACTAAGAGTAATGGTGAACACACATTTAATATATGTGGCTAAAATACACCCTTGGGTTACAAGGTTATGCCATGCAGATAAAGTGGTTCATTTATGCTGGTGAACAGCTGTTAGCTTTGGCTGCTGCAGACTAGGAAGGCACTGAATTGGTTGAGTGCATCATGCAGACCAGTGACAACAGCAGAGAAAAATGAAAGAAGATGGGAAAACCCCACACCCCTAAACTAGGGATAGCCCATTGATAAGATGGATTAAATGTTTTAACAGATGCTTATGATAAAAATCACTCTGTGAACACCTGGACATGGGCGTTGCACTTAGCAGCAGTTTTCAACAGAGCTTCTGAGGTTGTTGTTTTCTAGCTTACCAAAGTCCAGATGACATGGAGCTAGATGGACCATATATAACTTGAACTTCATTGAGTTTGGATACAAAGTTTTCTGAAAAAGGATATTTAACATTTACTGAACACAAGGTCTGAAGTTTGGATCACAGTTTGAAAGATGAAAAGCTACTGCACACAGAGACATTTATGAAGCCCACAATCCAGAAGCAGAGCATCAAGTCTTCATCCCTGCTATCATAATGTCAGGATGGCTACTGACGAAAAGTTATGATCTGACAACTAATTGTTCAGTTGTCTGTTGAAACAAGTTCAGGATCTTAGTTCACTTCCCAGAAAATGACAGTATGTGACTGTTGCAGCCACATTTTTGTTAGGCATCACAGGAGGATTGAAGAACTGAATTGTCATCACTGATTGGTTATTCTTTCACCTTTTCTTGTAGTTCATTCAGGTCACTGTTGAGGTAGATATAACAAGCTTTTCTACTCTTGTCCTTGGAATAAGGAGAGGTTGAGCAACATATTAAATATTATCTGACCTTTTAGGAAGATTGTCATTTGCCTACTTACCTCAGATTTAGTTATGTGATTAATCAGTTAACTCTCTACTCAGTACAAAGCATTACAAATTGAACTTGGCCAGTATGGACCTTATACTTATTACTGAATCAACTTTTATTTGTTTGTATTTCATGAGCTACTGCATAGTTGGCCTTAGTGTGACTGTATGTACAGTGCTCCATACTGTGCATAGCTGAGCAAGGACAGTACAGCGCAAAACATAAAAATGTATATGCACATAAAGTCCTTTAGAAGGGTTAAAGAAGGCTTTGAAAAATTTTTCTTGGAGATCTGTTTCCTAGTAGATTTCTCTGAGCTCACGCGGGTTATAAATTTTCAGTAAGAAAATATGTAAAAGGCATGAATATAACTGCTATTGAATAACTTTTTGGCAATTGTTATAAGATCATCTGATGAAACAGAAACAAATACATTTCAAGGCAAGTAAATGATTGAATCTGCACATATATGACTCTTTTTTGTTATGAAAAGCATTTTTTTCCGGTATAGTCCCACAAACACTAACAGTATGAGCACACACACATCTAGAATCTTGAGGCATTGAAATTAAATGAGAAGCATCAAGGGCTCAGTTCCAAATACTCTTGGTGTAGCTACCAGGCTGGGAAACCAATATTCAAAGGAAGGGGGCAAAATTCTGCTCTCCTCAAAGTGGAAAGCTGATTATTTTTCTTTTAGAAACATTTTCTCATCCTCTCTTGCTGCAGACCTCCTATAGTCATTATATATATATATATATATATATTGATGATTCACTATAGCTACTGTCAAGGAAGTATTTTTCCATCAGCTTCAACGTACCCAAATATATAGTAAAATGACTTAACCAATAGGAGAGTGGCTCATTCCTGCTGAAAGAAGGCAAGGTTATTGCTTTGCAATCTTTCCTGTGTAAGGAGGCACACATAATTTTTCATGTCTTAGAAAAGCAGCAGGAAGAAATATGGTTTTTCTCTATGAGGGAGTGACTTGTCCTAGATCTGTACCATCTCAGAATGTGATGACTTCTCTCTTGCACTGAATTCAACACTTTTGGTCAAAGTGCTGGTGGAAAGGAGAAGGAAGATGAGAGGAGAAAAAAGGTGAATTCAAGGTCTTGCCCTGTTGCGTGGCAGAAAGAGGCTCTGTTCCTCCTGTGTACCTTCACTCCAGGCAAGGCCTGTGGATACCTTCTCTACAGAACGGCACAAGGGAGTAGTTCAGAGTTCCCATGTGCAGTGCACATAGGTAAGAAAAGCTTGCTTTAATATGAAAAGACAGATCACAGCAGGGAAAAACCAAAAACTCACAAAACCTCACATAGCTACTAGAACTATGTTACTGAGGGTGCTTTTTGTCATCTGCTGTATAATAGAGCATACATTTTGAAACAGGCTGGCAAATCCATTCCCTTCACTTCTTCTCTTTCCTATTCCGCAAGTGTCATTGAAAGTAAGCAGCAAAGTCACCCTCTTCATGAATTTCTCAAACTGAAATGCTCTCCTGAGAATTGTTATCTTGCTGCTATGTGATCTAGTCTGGAAGCCTGCATGTACAAATTAAAGAGAACTCTATGAATCAAAGTTGTGAGACTTGATACAGAGGTATATAATGAGCACAAGACCATGTAAGGCCCAGTTCTGCTCCCACAGAAATGAGCAACAAGGGTCTGATTCTGATTTTGCTTATCCAGCTATAAATCAAGAGCAACTTCACTGAAGTACACATCAGTAAAAAGTGAAAAAGCAGTCTTTCAGCCACTATATTCCCAACATATCTCATACTGTATTTAGTACAAAACATTGTCCCAGCTTGACTTTGCCTGCAGGGTCATCCTGAGAGAAAATGTTCATCCTGAGGAAATGTTCAAACTGTGTCTTAAAAGTGGTTATGATGCGATGGAAGAATGGGTTAGCAGAGCCTACTGAGTCCCCACCAATCACCCATCTGCATAAAAAAAACAAAGCAGGGATATCCTTCTCAGAGATCAAACTAAGCAAGAGTACTTCTCTTCTTCTGCTATATTGCCAGATCCTCCTGAGTCCAGAGCCAGAGGCAGGATTTGATGACCACATAGCTATTAAGAGATTCCATAAAATGTTATGTGTTTATAAGCACTTTTTATTCAAGGTAAATAGACAGTGCAGCTGCATATCCCTTTGTACAGTGAGATTTAAAAGAACTTAGAGCATAAAGCTAAGCCACAATTTGATATATCAGTCAAAAGATTTTCACTAGGACTAGTTAGAATTGCAATGGCAGGGAAATTAATTAGTTGCAACAGAGTGTAGCAGAGAAACACTGGTTATCGTGGCTTGGGGGGAAATAAAGAAAAAGTATTTTTGTTAAGGTATAGTACTCATCAGAATGGCAAAGTTGAAGCTATGAGAAATAAAATTGCCCTTTTCTACCAGAGGAACATAGGAATTTTGTTATGTTCTTTGTAAATGAGATTGCACCAAAGAATATCATCACTACTGCAGAGAATAATTGCATCCCTATCTTATCACCTCTATATCTTTTTAATAAGAATTCCCTAGCAAAGCACCATACACTGGGTCACAACTCTGCCCAAAGTGGATTTGTGTTTGTGTAGTGAGTGAATATGAATTTGTAGCCGATTATTATTCGGCATTATATGGAGCACTTAATGAAAAATAGTCCATGTCCCAATTAACTTTTAAATCACTAGCACAACTCCTTTTTTTACAAGCTAAAAGACAGAGTAGGACATGGACTCTTGTCTTGCTGCTGCGGTTTTTTGGTTTTGATTTCCCATCCCAAGGCTTTAGGGAGTGCATTTCTGCTAAGTATTTCTGCAGCTGTTCAAAAGCAATCTTACTGCACAATGCTGTATCTGAATAATTGTCTCAGGTGACTATTAAAGTCTACTGCTGCACCATAAAACCATGAGGACTAATCTTGCACCACAGCAGAAAATACTCAACAGCCAGCCCTGCAGAGTGTCATTCTGTTAGCAGACAGCTACTGCAACTGAGTGAAGATCCAGGAAGACAGAGAGAGCACAGCAAAGGGCCTGGACCTTAAATTGTTCCTTTTCTTACCAACTAAGCAAAAGCTGCTGATTGTTAAATATTGAATTGTCTATATTTATTCCTAGCCAACTGAAGTGAATGGACTTACATTGTGGAGGTCTTTAACCCACTACGTGTAAAATGTTTGTCTTCTCTTTTCCCTCCCTGTCTCCCCTTACAGCCTTTTATATACTGCAGTAAAGGAACCCCTTTAAAGCCTAATGTATGGTAATATAGTTTAATTGTGGTTGGTTGGCCTGTTGGGGATAAAATGTGCTGGTTCCAAGTAATTTTGCTGACTCTAAACTTGGCTCTATACAGAGAGCTGGGAGAGGGGAGGTTGCTAATAAAAATAGCTTGCTACCTGGGAAGGCTCTGCATACTGCAAAGGTACTGTTGGAGTAGGCCTTGTAATTGCAGATAATTGATTTTTTAAAATAATTATGTTTGGCTCACACTGACTACACAATTTGCCTCTTAACCCTTACATAAAAACAACTCACACAAATTTAACTCTCCGACAAAAACACATTGGGCGCTCTTTTCTAACTGAGAAGAATGCACTCACTGCACTCATTACACAAATTCTTTCTATCTGTGAGTTGGAGACAGCTGAATTGCTGAAGGCAGGAATCTCCAGCCTTCATTCCCTGCCAGATGACAACAGACACCCAAAAGCTAGGTGCTTGTTTCTTCTTTCCACATCCTCTGATTTAGTACTTCTCTAGAATCCCATCCACAGTTCTAGCACCAAATCAGTGATACATGGCTGTTGGCAGGACAGGTGGTTACCACTGATCAAAATCTTGCTTACATGGAAATTTTAAGTTCTTTCTTTCAGAAGATTACTCCTCAAAAATAACCACCTGTGCAGAAGCACACTTCTCCTTGCCTGACTTCAGCTCTCATAAGCATCTCTGAAGTGCCAGACAGAAGCTGCTCTATTAGCTAAACATGGTTCACATCCCATCAGTGAGATATACACACACACACACAAATAAAGTGGTAAGAAACTCTGGAGATTGTATCCTTTCATGTACTCTCACTGCTTGCCGGTCACCACCCATTTTGACTAGTCACTGAAATTGTATACTATTGTTTCCCTCTCATAAGTGAGCACCTGGAATTCTAAAACAACCCACTCTGAATTCCACTATTGGGAGCTGATGTCTTCCAAACACCGCCTTGAACAAAAGAGATGGATGGATGGGCCATAGAGAAGCCTTCACTGAGCTATACCCAGCAGGAAGCATTTCTAACTAAAGAGAGATCCTTCCTCGCTGTTTTTGAAGCAATTCTCCAGAGAAACGGGGGAGCAGTCTGAGATGTTCTGAAGCAGAAGCATGTGAATCACAGTGAAATCACATAGGTGTCAACATCTGATATAGCAAAAGTGCTTTCTAACCAGAGGATGTAGGTTCTGATGGAGTACCACAGAAACTGACTCTGGTCCATTATACTAAACATTTTTATTACACTTTCATTTTGGCATTTAAACAGTATTTCAGATTTTAAGGCTAAAAATGGACTGAGTCTTAGTGTTCATGATTTGTTTTACTCTGCGAATCATTGATTTATTTAATGCAGGAGGCAAAATCTGTCAATTTTACAAAAATGCCATTTGAGGCAACAACTAATTTATAATTGCAAGGGGGTGATGAACAAAAGTTTCAGATGTGATGAAAATGTATTGTTGGTACCTTCTTTACCACTCTAATTACAGTGAATAAATAGAGCCAGAGAGGAGACAGGCTGGAACAAGGCTGATCAATACCTTGCCTTCCCTGCAGTCAAAAGAGAATGATCACACTTATCTGGCCTACTTGGGGAGTATCTATTCCTTGCTGGAGGTTAAATGAAAAACTCCTGTATTCCTACTTTTATGCTGACCCTAAATTTGTGTTCTGACTCTACTGTCTCTGACTATATGGATAGTTCTTCAAGTCAACGGGAAAATTGTCATGAAAAAGGGTTGCTCACATGAATGAGGTTTGCAAGATCAAGCCCTTCATGATCAGTATAACCCTGGGCATTGGGCTAATATGGCATCCCTGATTTAGAACAGTAATCCTATTAGCATCAAAGGGACAATTCACATGAGTAAGGACTGTGAGAATGGGCCCCTCAGGAGCAACTATCACCACAGTTATGTATCTAACCTCACTTAGATCACAGCAGTTTTCAAAGGTTCTACAGGCACTTTACACTGCTACTGAACTTAGAGGAGAAAATAGACCTTGAGAACAAGTTAATTTTTGCTTTATTGACTATAGCTCCAGTTTTGCACACTACTTGGACTCCTCCCCACTCCAAAGTGGTTCAGGGTCTGCAAGAAATATTGACTTCTCGTTTCTTTCTTTTCCTTTCTCTTTCTTTCATTTCTTTCTTTTTTTTTTTTTATTTTCTCCTTTTTCTTTTAACATTTTCTTTTATTTCCTTTTTCTCTTTTATATTTTCTTTTTTCTATTTTCTCTTATTCTCTTCCATTTTACATTTTATTTTTTCTCCTTTCCCTTCTTTTTCTCTTTTGCTTTCTTTTTATATTTTTCTCTTTTTTCCATTTTATTTTAAAATTATTTCTATTTTTCTTCTTTTTTTTTCTTTTTCTTTTCTTTACTCTTTACCTCCTCTTTTCCCTCCCTTCTGTCCTTCTCCCTTCCTCATATCTTCTTTCTGTACCTTCCTTAGAATTAGGAGAATTCAATGATGGTAGGAATAATTTAACAAGGTGTTGGCCTCAAAATTCAAAGTAAAGGAACATATAAGCTCTCCCAGTTTCAGAAGGTTTTTTATTTAATTTCACATAAATCAATGCAAACAGCCAGAATCTGTAAATCAGGAATGTAAAGAAAGGGTGATTTTTGTTGTGTTTCTAGCTGCATTTCTGCTTCTCTTTCTATCCTACCTACAACTATGAAAACAGCCTTTCTCCTGGCTTTTTGGTATTTCCAGGTATACTTCTGAGAACTGCATTTAAATCAATTACCAGCTTTTATTCTTGGTTATAATAATGTGGATTTAGTTAATTTAATAGGTTTGCCTTCTATTTTCACTGGCTTTTGATAAGAAATGCCAAATAAAACCAAGAAAGGTAGTAATAGAAAAGAATTACAGTTTTATTTTAATAGCACTGATAACCCTATGTGATTGAGATAGTGTTAGGTGTTGTACAAAAATTTATGAATATACAATCCCTGCCTTGAAGCAAGTTACGAGCTGTAGAAATGCTTCCATTTTTAAAAAAATAAATCAATTTCCTGGGATGGATCCGTGCTTTTGTGAGCTGTTTTTGTTGACTTCAGTGAAACTAGCAAATGCTGTGTCCTTAGTGAGAACAAAGGTTGTTGAACTCAAATTCTACCATGGTTTAAAAACAGTTCCGATACCACAGCCCTTGCTCAAATGAGCTTTGCTGTGTTTGATGATTAATAAGAGTCACAAAGGTCTGCACCTACTGATATGTAAGATGATATGAAGCATAGAAGTAATATCAATGAATACGGAATATACATACCTAACTAGTTTTTCCATAATGATGCAGCTTTGAAAATTGTATCCTGAAATATTTACTGGGCATCTGAGTACATTTTCCTCTATCTTCTTCAGTCCTGTTTATCATGAGGTGCTTAGTTACAAGCATTCCTCCTATTATGATGAGGAATGCTGCAGGAATAGAGTAATTTTCATTTAAGAAGCAGTGGGAAGGTCCAACATCAGGTTTCCTCCTGATGTTTCACATCCTAGGATGCTGGAAGAAGCCATCCCAGGCCAGCCCTGACGTTCCTTTATTTTGTGTTACGCTTTGCAAAGCAACACGATGTGTATTGATTGGAGCAGTATTGATGGCTTGGCAATGCAAGCACTTCTGAAAGTTTTCCTTTGGTAGAAGTTTAGCTGCACCAAAACAATGTAGAGGCCCAAAGTACTGAGACTTTAGGTGCTTTAGTTAGGTTTTCAGGTAAGCTTTCACCCACTTGGAAGCCTATGCAATTGCTGGACGTGGCAGGTTTTTAATGAAGCCTGGCTGGGTCACGATCTTTATTTCCCTCTGTCTCAAAGTCCAAGGGTGTTCAGGTAGTAAGGCTCTTCCTTGGTTGTTTTTCCTGGTTTTCTTTTTTTTCTCCCTCCCAGGCAACGTCTGCTGAGCTCTGGGCCTGAACCCTGCCTTTTCTGGGTGAGTGCCACCGCGGAAGAACCTGGGCTCCGCTCTCCACAACACCTACCCCAGGGGCCGCAGCACCTTCACGTCCAGCCCTCGCGGCGAGCCGGACCGCGACCCGCCTCCGCGACCGAGGGGGCGAGGCGAAGCGAGGCGGGGCCGGGCAGGACGGGCCTCGGAGCGGGCGGAGGCGCAGTGGTCAGGCGGGAGTGGCGGGGTTTGCTGCCGTGCGCGCGCGCGCTTCGAGGGAACGCGGGTGAGGTGCGTGGATGCTGGGCGATGGCGGCGCCCACTGCTTGGGCGGGAGCGCCAGACCCGCCTTCTGGGCGCGAAATCCTCCGTGGGTGTGGGGAAGTAAGGGGGCGCGGGACTGGGACTAGGGCCGCGCCGCCAAACTCGGCAGTGTTTTTCCTCGGGGAACGCTGGAGCTTGTCGCCCTGCACAGGCAGCGGCTGAGTGTGGTGGGGGCAACGCAGGAACGGCCCTGTGCCCGCGGTGTTTAGCGGGGACACCTTCCTGGGGTTCCCCACGGGGCCTGCGCTTGGGTCGGGGCTTTTCTGTCTTGCGGGTGCGCCCGCCCACCCGGGGAGACTGAAGTGGAAGCAGCGTGTCCGGAGGTCTGGCTGTATTGATGAACAGCAGCATAGGGGCCTGGGCGGGGAGAGCGGGGCCTGCGTGGTTCGAAAGGGAAGGCGCAGGGGCTCGCCGGGCGGTTCACTGCAGTTTGACTGCGCTTCGAGCGCGTTTTGGTAAGTTGAATTGTGCCAAACCAACCGCCAAAGGCCACCCTGGTGCTAACAGTGCTAGTTACAGCGGCACTGTCAGCCAGCGTTGGGACAAAGTGATGCGTGACGGGAACGCTAGCAGTTGTGTCCCCGCCGAAGGCTCAGCAGCTCTTTACCCATTTGGCTTTTAAGACCCTTTACACGAGATGTGGCACTTGTGCACTTAACGAGGCCCAGATTTTTTATTTGCACCACAGAGAGGTGACCTTTGCAGATGAGGCTGTTTGCAGTTTTACTAAGCATAGCCCTTAAGCCTTGTGCTGTTTTAGTATGTGGGGTTTATTTTGGAGTTTCTGCTGGTGTTAAAACTGAATTCTTCAATGTGCTTCCTCTTCATAGTGAAAGCAAGGCCTGGGCTTTATGAGAGTTTGGAGAGAGCAACCCAACAAGTAGGGAAAAATGGATAAATGTGGTGTAGTTCAAGTGAGAAGAACACAGAGATGTTGATGCATAGTTTTTCATGTTTTTACATAGTTCTTGGATATATTTTCAGTATAGCTTTAAAATCCAGTAGGGAAAAGTGCTCTGATGCTGTTGATTTCTTTTTGTTATGTGAAACTATGCATGCTTTCTGCTGTAATACAGAGTTAGAAGTTTCAGTTTCTATTAGTTTCTCAGAAAAATCTTTGCCGAATCTGTGACTGAGAACTGCAGTACTATAATGTGAGAGGAGAGGGAGTTATAGTGAGTTTCTTGTAATGCCTAGACCCAGAGCTTGGCCTGGTGACCCAAGCACTGTCTTGGAACAGATAAAAGAGGGAGAAAAATCCCACCACCGCAGCCAGATGGGTCCAGGCAAGGCTAGATTTGTTTCACTGAGCAAGCAAGCGAATGCTTATGCTCCATCCTGTCCACCTCCTCAACCAGTGATGTGTCTTCTGAGCAAGAGTCTTCTACTGCTCTCAGCTCATCCACTTCCCTTGTTTTTTGCTATAGCTGGTAGTGACTCCATGTTGAAGGCAAGATGAGAGTTTCTTAGAGCTGTTATCAAGCTGTTAACTTTTTTGTTACTGTTAAGATTATATCATAGGAAATAAGGAAGTCATAAAAAGAAGTACATTTCTTTTAGTCTGGAGTGGAGCTTAGATACACTAGTTTTATGGATTCCAACTCACCAAGTGCATGATTGAAGCACTTGGTGAAGAAAAAGCCTTACTCTGGGTAGAACACAAATTGAATGTACAAGGGGACATGCTTTTTGTTTTACATGCATTCAGTCCTTACCACATTTTTTATGATGTTGATAAAAGGTACCACCTCCATAGCATTGTGGGTTTGATGTGATCTCATTGGAAAGAGAGTTCCTTAGCTTAAACCTCCCATGATAAAAGCATAAATAGTTCTCTGCTTTTTGACATTACAACTTAATCTTTACCCGTGAGTCATGCTAAAAGCACTTTTTAAGAACAAAGTCTCAAGGGGGAAAAATACGTGTTTAACTCAGTTTGATCACAAGTTATTGCAGAGTGAGAAGATAGTGGTTAGTTTGAAAGCTGAAGTGCAATTGTAATTGTGTCATTTTGCCAGAAGAATGGAAGGCAGTACTAATTTTCCTCTTTGAACACTACAGTATGAATAGTATATCATCACACTCTTTCTATCTTGGTAACTGCTTAGAGTTCACTAGTTCAAATGAATTGGTGAAAAATTGGTCTAATTCCTTGTGTTACTTCAAAAATGTAATTATTTCTGTGACTAAATTTTTATATTTTGGTGGTTTATGTTTTGACAATACAATGTAATGGAAATGAAATAATTTCTCATTTTAAAGTACTACACCATTGTGAACATAAACTGAGGAAAAGTAAATTTGTTTGACAACAAACTTCACAGTGGCAGAATTGTGCTGTCATTGCAGTGATGCAAAAAAAAGGGCTATTCTGACAATCTTCTCATCAGAACTCTGGATTGTTGTTGTGTTAGCCTAACTTTAATGTTTTTTGAAGGTTGTGAACGAGAAGTGGAGAGATGGCTAAATTGACCCAGTTACTTGACAATGACGCCTGCCGGGCTTATGCTACTTATGCAACTATTGTTCTTCTAAAAATGATGCTAATGAGTCTTATAACAGCATACTTCAGAATCACAAGAAAGGTAAGAAATTTGGAATACTGTCTGGGAGAATAGATGGAAGTTTGTGTTGAAATACAGAGTCTTTGTGAATCCATGCTGACTACTCCTGATAGCCTTCTGGTCCTCCAGATGCTTAGGGATGACCTCTGGAATGACCTGTTCCATCACCTTTCCAGAGATGGAAATCCCTGTCTAATGAGCCCTATGTATGCAGATGACAAAAGGACCTTCATTAATTTGAAGTACTTGGTTTTCTTATGACAAACAGTAATATTACAAACAGACAAATAAGTGAATTCACTTTTATTTCTTATTTAATATAAAAAAGTCTTGAAATTTTAATGAATTCGGTGGAGGAAACCAGTTAGTGGAGCGAGAGGAGGTAAAATGTTTCTGATGCTGATAGTGTTAATGTGTCTCCAGAATTTTGAGGCCAAGGATATTTCACAGAAAGGGATCAAGGCTGCCTCTGAAAGCAACTGCGTATCTTTCCTAAAATCAAAAGGTTTTCTGAACTACAGCATGCATAGCCTGAACGGTCCACAGAATGCATGTGTTACTACATGAGTCAGCAAGGAGAGATCTACTGCAGTCTGCACTAAGTGAATTACATGTTGCTTTCAAGTAGTGTCTTATGGTATTTGCAGGTAATAACAGGTCATAGAAGCGGAAAAAATTTTACCTAAGAGGAAAGGGAGAAACACTTGGTCATAAATGAGGATAGGAGTAAGTCTCTTGGATGCTGTGGCTCTGTAGGCTTCTGTAGAACAAAGAGTTCCAAAATGGCTTTCAGAATTTTTCAAGAACAGTGGAAAAAAAATAAATATAGAAAGAGACATAGGCAGACAGTAGGTCTACCTTTCAGGTCTCTGTGTTCCTTCAGCCCACTGGCATCACTTCAGTCTGCATATCAGTCATCTGCCATTCTTGCCCATCTTATAAGAAGGCTTTATTTACATGCATAAATTAGATTACATTAATTTGTCAGCACACAAGCTACATGCAGGCTAGGATCAAGAAAATAGTAGTGCAGTGATCAATATGTATTATTCCCTGTGCATTTAATTTCAGATAAATTATGTGAGATTATAGAGGCATTAG
Source organism: Bucco capensis (assembly GCA_013396975.1). Classification (NCBI taxonomy): domain Eukaryota; kingdom Metazoa; phylum Chordata; class Aves; order Piciformes; family Bucconidae; genus Bucco; species Bucco capensis. The sequence goes on from VWZO01007857.1 coordinate 502,277, forward strand.
TAAAATGAGTGACCTTTATAGCAAGCTGCCTTGATTAGGAGAAACATTCTGTCTTCTAATGTCTCTTGTGTGTTTATGTTTGAAATAGGCATTTGCCAACCCGGAAGATACAGCATCATTTGGAAAAGGCGAGAGTGCTAAAAAATATCTCCGTACTGATCCAGATGTCGAGCGTGTACGCAGGTAATCCATAGGAGTCTTTAAGAATTTAGCAGAATAATACTAAATCAGTTAATTTCACCCTATTCTCTTTGGAAGTCTATGTGTACTTTGTGTTGATTTCTGTAGTAATCTAAAATGTTAATTTGCTTAAATGAACAAACCGTTCAAACGGTCAGTATGCATACTAAAAATAATAAGTCATTATAAGTCATTCTTGGATAGTATCCTTTATGCATGGGGGAGATTGTGAGAAGATTGTAAAATATGACCGCAAGTTGGTCTAGTATGAAGTAGTGTCCTTTAAGCGTGAATCAGCTTTCTGTATAACTTGAACACCAGTTGCAATAGTTCCATCTTTTCCTAAAAGAAAATAACAGAGGGAAGAGGAGTAAAGATTCATTGAAGTCACGGAACTCCAGAGTTGTAATGAGAGTGGTAATCTGGCAAATTGGCCAGGACTCAAAGCTTGTTTGCTTTTTGCTGGATTGAATTGAGATTACTTGCTGATGTGTTAAGTGCGCAGGAAAGTTGACCAGCCTTCTGGAAGAATGCTGTTAGTACTGTGGTAGTGTGCAACCTGTGGTGTGTATATTTTGTTTTGCAAGATCCATGGCAGAATGTAAACTGTATTTCAGAATGGGCTGAATGTGGCAGTTTAATTTACTTTAGGTGATGGCAAAATTATCTGTTCCAAGAATCATAACTTTTGAGACACTATTTGATACACCTGTGCCAGTAAGGAAAGCGTTCATGAAGCGCTTTCCATATCGTTATTCCTTAATGAAGCTAACAGTTCTTTTTGCTATGTAGATGTATTTATACCAAAAAACTTGAGTGTGAATGAACTGTTCTCATTTAAACCGCCATTAAGGAAGATCTTTTCAGCTATTTCAGTACTTAGTAGTGGAGAAAATGAACCAAAAGTGTAACTGTCACACCTGTTTGATGCTCAAAAATAACATCCTTCAAAGTGATTGAACTTCATGAAGATTTTATAGAAAGTTTCATAGGTAGGATATTTAATATTTTATTTATGGAGACTACAGACTGAGTTTATGCGATCGAAACAGACCATATGGGCCATGAAGTCTAGCAGTTGCAGTCACAGTCATCCAGTTAATTGATGTTCAGTTGAGAGAGGCTGCAAGAAAATTCCAGCTATTTGTCTTCTTCCCAGCTTTACCCTGCATTCTTGCACACCTAGGTGCACTCGTATAACTCATGCAAGTCTGTAATATTACCAAGGTCTTGGGGAAAAACTAAGACCTTTCATAAGAAGATTAGAAGCTTAGAAGTGTGATGTGCAGCAGGAGAGACCAGAGTGATGTCAGGTGAACATGCTAAAGTATTTCAGGAGCTGAATGAAGTCCCCACTGCAGAGGAAGCCAGCAGTTATATTAGGGCCTTAACAGTAGCATGCTCTGAAGATGCTGAAAGATAATGAGGCTTGAGGAGGTTTATTCAGCAAAATGTCCCACTGTAAAACACCTTTGTTTCTTTCTCCAGAGGCCACCTGAATGACCTTGAAAATATTGTCCCATTTCTTGGCATTGGACTGCTGTATGCTCTTAGTGGCCCTGAGCTGTCCACAGCCTTGCTGCATTTCAGGATCTTCGCTGGGGCTAGGATCGTTCACACTCTCGCATACTTACTCCCTCTTCCCCAGCCTGGCAGAGGTTTGTCTTGGGCAGTTGGGTATGCAGTGACCATCTCGATGGCGTACAAAGTGCTGAAGACAACGCTGTACCTGTAGCAGTCATAGCTTCTGCGTACCATTCAACGTTCCACACAAAGTTTCCAGCAGCGTATGTTGATGTTCTGAATGAGCCAGCGTGACTTTTCCACGGTGACTGGAATTAATTTTCTAACAAAGGCTTATCATTCCTGTTCAGAAATACTTCTTTTCGAAGGAAAAAACTCCATCCTTCTCCCTGTATTCCCTGTTCATGGGTTGCACTGCCAAAATACTAGATTGAATGTTGCCTTTGCTATTTGTCAGGTGCTTACAATTCTAAACATGCAATGATGCTGTATTGATAGAATGTGTGGTAATTTTCTACAGATGCCCTATTTTTGGCTGTAGCTCTGAAGTCTAAATCAATAAAGACAAGAGAAAAAAAAGTATGTTTGTATTTTTGTTTTCGTTTTGACTCTTCTCACTGCAGCCAGCAAATTGCATGTCACTATGTATCAGGAAGAGTTTCCAATCATACAGTTCTTTGAAGAATGCTTACCTTAATAATAAGATATAACCAGTAATGCTAGGCTTGTTGTAAAAAATCTTTGATGAAATTGTTGTTTTTATAATCCACTTTGGGATTAAAAAACCCAAACCCTTGCAGCTCCATTTCTCTCAGTTGAATAGATCAAAAAGAAAGAAAGAATGTGGGCTAAACTGTTTAGTGACACTGGTGAAAATTTGGAGTAATTCTTTTTGTTGAAGTTACTCCAAAACATGGGTTTCATGACTGGATGAAGTGTAGAACCTTTGTAGAATTTTTTTTCTTTTAAATTTTTGAATGAATTCAGCATAATATCAAGTCATTCAGATATCAATATATAACTAGTTCCCTTGTCATACTGTCAAAGGTATTGCTGGTGGAAAATTTTGATTTTTGATTATGTCTTTCTATGATGTGTTAGTTTGAATTAGTTTCTTTAAAGACTCTTCCTGGTCTTTTTGTTAAATGTTTGTTTAGTTTTGTAGCTGTGGTTTAAACAATAGCACAATATTTCAAGAAAAAAATTACCCCGAAGAGTCTTTATATCCAGTGTGCTGGTCATTGGTAAGTTTGAAATAGCAGAAGTCAGAGCGCAATGTGTTTGGTTTAATTTTCTACTCCAGAAGCTGCGCTGCAAGGCGGTGACAGAGAGGAGCTGGAGAGTTCTCTTCTTTTTCCCCACCACTTCCTACCTGTGCTGTTTTCCTCCTATTCCTTCTTTTTCTGCTAGTTTTTCATGGGATTTTGAGACCTGCTACCTTGGATGGTGTCATTGTAACAAGGTAAGATTGGCCATGCTCTTTCTAGCTTAAGAAGGACTAGTGCTGGAGCGAGAAGGGGCAAGACAGTGGCTGTGAGCTGGGGTCCAAACTGATCATTATCAACCTGCCAACTCAGATTGATTAATCTGTGACTATTCTTGCCTCTTTATATCATGATACCAGCATCTGTATTTCCCTCACTTTGTAGCTTGTCCCTTCTTTCCATCTATGTGTCTTTCTATTGATTTAAAACAGTGGAAAAGTAGCTCCCATGTGGAGGTACCCATTTAATATTCAGCAGCAGACCGAGTCCTTTCCTTTAGCATTGAGAAGGCTCTTCTGACAAGCCTAGTTGTCATTGCTAGACATAAGGAAGAACAACATGTTTAACTGCTTTTGCATCAAACATCTGTACAGAGATCTTATTCTGAAGGAGAATGCCTGGACCCTGTGTTTATTTCTGTGATCTTACATTTTGAACAAAACTAGTTTTAAATCCCTTCCATTTGCTCAGTGCTTTCAAAGCCTTGAACATACACTTGCTACATGCTGAGAAGTAGAAAACATAAATGGGAACCTTTAGAAATACCTAGAGAGATTCAATATTATTCTGTGTTTCTCTTGCATTTATTTTAAACCTATGTGTTATTTTACTTTGCTCCCACAAATACCATCTGTGCATCTGGGTGGGGTACGTGCTCAATCTGGGAAATCTGCCTTACCAGCTTCAGTCAGACTCCAACTGCCAGCTTCATGGAAGTGTTTTGGAGCAGTCCTAGTCAAATGGCTCTTGCATTTCTCCAGGACATACCTTAGAGGAGTGTACTGTACCTGTTGTACAGCTGTAAATTTTAAAACATTAGCTTGTTTTCAGGAGAACTAGTAAAGGAAAAGAGTGTATTAGTTGAATGTATTATTGAGCTAAACTGAATTTTAACCTTTTAAAACATGCACATGTGGATTTTGCACTGCTACTATCAGGTTCTGTTACAAAATCGTTAAGTGAAATAATCAGTAACTGATGAACCAACTGGCTGTTATCAGCAGGTATGAAACTTTTGACCTGGTGAAAGTACAGAAAAGGCTTGTCCATGGAAGATGCATAAAAAGAGGTCAAACCAGTATCTTTGAGGCTTCGTTTCTGTTCCTTATGCCTGTTACTGCCACCACTGATCTTAAGCAACTGGAGAAACTACAAGTTTTCTGTTCTCTGCTAATTATTCCTGGCATTTTATATTCTCCAAAGTACTTTGAATATCTCTGAATTGACTGTAATAGTTGACCATGAGGTACTTTAAAATGCTAGCTGGCATAACTTGGCCTAGTTACCTGATTTCATCTCGAGTGAATTTCATGGGCTGCTTTGTTTTCAGAAGTGTAAGCATGTGAGCAGTTCCTCAGTTTGGTTTTCAGCTTTATGGGTAAATGTTTTTGTGGCTTTGGCTAGTTTTCATGGCAGCAGACAAATAGCTGAACACAGGGAATTGTTGAGGGGGCTGGTGACTAGCAAAGAGCTCTGAGCTAGGACGAGCCATGTGAACTTGAATTCTTGTCCCATCACAACCAAGCAGGTGTTGAAAACCATAAATGGTACATTAAACATATCCTTGATTTTTCAGAAGCAAGTGTATGTTTGAACTTCATTGCCTTCAAGGTGTTTGTTTCAAGAAGCTGGGTCAATGTTTCTGAAACTAATGAAATTGTGTATGTCACCAAAATACAGGAGAATTTTCTAGTCACCTGAAGCCTGTTATGGTCATATAGTCCCTGCTTAAGTATGTCTTCCTAGTTATTTGCAGAAACAAATTCAAACCTGTTTTTTGGTGGAAAAATGCATGTATGCCCTTTCTAAAAGCAAAAAATCAAAAGCAAAACTTTAAGTACTGGTTTTCAAACTTCCAAATCTTGATTAGTAACTCCTACTGATAGATTTTGAAAGTTAAAATAGATCATTAGCTCCTTCAGCCTGACCTCTAGTGGAAAATAAACCATGGAATGGCTGCCCTTCTGCTGAGGTTATTCTCAGCATGACTTCTAGAAGGATGTGTAATCTCTTCGGAAGAGTTTGGGAAACAGGCATTGATTCACTCTTTTCTATGGAATTGTTTCTCTCTGGAATGTCTGCCCACTAAATTTTGTCTTTGAAAACAGCATAGTTTCTTTTTGTTGGCTTTGTTTATTGTGTTCATTATTGTGGGGGTTTTGTTTGTTTGTTTTTAAATTGAGGCAGTTACTAAGTTATTGCCATGCAAGGAAGAACTTAAAATACTTTTAACAGGTGATTTTCTTCTACAAAGTACTCCACTCTTTATACCTGCATGCTCTTGGAAAAACTAAATTTTAGAGCCCCTTTCCACATGTAAAAAAATACTTCTCTTCTGTTTTAAAAGTAGGAGTGAGTACCTGATTTTTTTTTTCTGCATAGTAGTGCTAATTAAGCATTCCTAGGAGTGTATGTTATGGTGAGTATGCACTCAGGCTGCTATATTTTGCACAAATGTTTTTGTTGATGTTGGTTTGGGGGATTTTTTTGTTAGTTTTTTTTTGGGGGGGGGCAGGTAGGTTAATGAAATTGTTACCATGATCCTATGTCATAAATTCTCTTAAGTAGTATTACAGTGATGTAGGACATTCCTTGCTAGCCTGGAGTGAAGCATCTTGAAGTGGATGTTTATAAAAGAGTGGAAAAATGACATCTTCAGCATATTTCTTCAAAGTCTGCTGAGTTGTAGTATGGGCAGGGGAATGGTGTCTCACTCCTATTAACTAGTCAGCCTCCACTCCTTGACATAGCATTCCCAAGTACTGACCTGCATGCCAAATGGCTGCTTTTGCCATGGAAACATGTTTAAAAGTAATTTATTTTTTTATGCATTAAAAGACATTATTTTAGCAGTAGTCACATAATCTCCACAATTGAATGCTTTTATATCTAGTTCTTTTTTGCTATTTGATCTTGGTGTGTATCACCACTGACAGCATCTTTCTTTTATTCTGCATCTCATATATGCTGGTGGACTTTTGAGAGAGCTTAAGAAAAAGTTCCAAGGAACCTTTCTTTTTCTATCTAGAAAAAGAAAAAAGAAGAGGGTTTGTCTCATGGGTACTGCTCATCCAGTGGGGGGAAATAAATTCAGAAGGTAATGTCAGTCCTGCAGAAACAATAAGGAGGGAAAAAAAAAAAAGGGAAGACTTGAAGAATAGAAATCCTTTAATGATAACTTAGCACAGCATCAAGCAGCAAACTGAATGAAGACTAGTAGGTGAAACATTATAATAGGCAGGTAGCTTTCTGCTTCTGTGGTTCTGTTTTATAAACCCACTTTGCTGTCTATTTAGAATTATTTCATTTTTAAGAATGTTTTTCCTTATGTAGTCAGTCATTGAGTATCTGAAAAGAGGATTTTAACTCCAATCAGAGTGGAGATGACCCATTGGCTGGATCAACTCAGTAGCTAATTCTATTTAATGTTACCTCTTAAGGCACGTGTGGCACACAGACCACTGCTGTTGGAGGGAGGAATTAGTATTGTGTGACTACAAAGAAGCACCATGAAACTGCCCCCAAAATTATATCACATCTACAGCACTGGAAAAGATGATTTTTTTTCCATGAAAGTTCATATATGACACTTGTTTTCAAATCTATGGAAAAGTATTCCTTTTCATTGCAATACCTTCACAGAATTCAGAAAGAATTTTCAGAGAAAAGGGTGAATTTGTCTGGGAGCTGGGCAGAAAGGTTTCAGCTCTGTAGGTTGTCCCATGTTTCTTGGAAAAATTTCTGAGATTTGTATCTTTAACCCTCACTTTAGAGATGAGCTGTAGAGATTGGTGTACATGGAATTGCCATAGAATTGCTCAAGTGTCTTAAAATTCTTAATTTCTAGGTATCAAAGAGACCTCTGTATAACTGCCATAAAGGTAGAACATAAGCTGCTTTTTCTTTTGGTAGAAAGTGACACTAAAACTCAGTTTTCCTTAATGAGCTTGCAGTTACGTTGTGTACATGACTGCCTCATGTACTTCACACTAGTACAACCCAAAGTTGTTTACTATGGGATTTTCACATCAAACCTGTGAGCAGGTGTGGTCTATCTTACAGGCTGTATGTCTCAAGAGAACAGGGCTGGTAACTTACCTGCTCTTCATATGGGTGTCCCTTTTGTACTCTTCAAGGGATGCTTTCATAAGACCCAAGTTAGCTGAGACTGTGTAGCTCATGCTACTCAGTTCTTCTGTTGTCTCTCCAGCAATTTGGTGTTTGCTGTTGATCTCTTCTTGTCTTCAGCTGGGAGCAGGGTCCAGTGCTACTGATCTGCCTTGTTAGCTGACAGATGGCTTATTCCACTTGTATTTCATGAGCATTTCATGATGCTTATGATGAAATATTCACTGTTAATATGAGTGATAAGCACTAAACCTTATCATTCACTCATTCGATGAGTTTTTTTGAGGTTTTGTCAAACTGGAATCTAGTTTCTGTTCATGCTTAGCCCTCAGTTGGAGTTTGGTATTCCTGCATGCTTTCAAAGTAAATGAAATGAGTTCTGCGAGTTCTCTTGGTTTTCCTTGGGATTATTCTGGAAGTAAAAGGGTGCAATTTCCTTCTTTGTGCCTGGAGTGCTGCAGCAGTGTACTTTGTTTATGGCTCTTTCATTTAGATTCAGCTCATTTTGAGGAATACAACTTTCTTCAAACAAACCTGACTTAATTAAAAGAACGACTGTTAGTTTTCATTTTGTTTTTCTTCATCTTTCTGCTTTCTCCAAATGGAGTTTAATCTTAAATATATTACTAATGTGTCTATGTGTTAGAAAACAATAAAATGGGCAGACTTTTCCCTTTCTTTAATTTTGGTTTTCCCTTCAACTTTTCTTCATTCTTGATGAGAAATGAGCGATTCTCCCAGGTCATAGCCATGGGAGGAGGTTTTCCCTCACTCTGCTCGTTCTTAATTTCATGCCTGGTACCACTAGATGTCCCTCTTTGGCTTTTCTATTAGGTTTTAGGACTGGGCCCGTGAAGAATAAAGTAGCTGTGCTCTCCATCTCTGGCAGATTGAGTTGTAGGGGGAAAATATTTTGCTAGTTTTAAAGAAAAAATTCATAATAGATATTAAAGCAAAGTGATGTCTCTGTACAGTAAACTTTTACGAAAAACTTCTATGGAAAAAGTGACATTTGTGAGAACAGAGTATTAAACTTGTAGCTGAAGCACTGGAATGTTTTATTTTGTTTTACTTTACTTTTTTAAATTAATAAGGCACCAAGTAATTGCCACATCTGAATTATACTACCTGATGAGGTTCCCAGAGAACTATATTTTAATTGTCTGCTGTTGTTTTAGATAAGTGAACACATTTTATGATTTGTATTTAGCAGTAGGGTAACCTAACAGGACTGATGATGTTCAAAAACCTGAAGTAAATAAAGAAGCAGAAATAAAACTCAGAAGCTGTGTGTGTCTGCCACAATATCCAGAGGAGAAAGTCAGTGCAAATAGTTTACCTCAGAGTACCTTGATAGTTACAGAATTTGACATGGGAATTTAAAGGTGCTGTAAAAAAATATTGCTTGTATTTATACAAAACTAAGATGCCCTATAAAGCAATGTGTGCACAGCAGATTTACTTGTCACACAAAATGCCAGGAAAGTGGTGGGAGGCATCTCTGCGTGATCCACTTGGCACAGAGGTGGAGTGCAGTGTCACCATAATGAATAGGACCTTGCTTGGTGGATGGAAAATATTTTAAATTGAGTTTTTATTTAATGGATTTGAACTTTTCATGCCCAATTACCTTTTTGCTGAAAGAGAACAATAATAATAATAATAATAAAGTGCAAAGGTTCAGTTTCTTTCTAGAAATGGGGAAATGTGCTTGGAGACCTGTCAAAAGGCACAGTCAGATCTCAGGAGCATGGAGCAAGGTAGCTAATGCTCTGGAGTGGATGTCCATCAGCTGCTTTGTGGCTTATGTGTCCTTGTCAATGGTAATGTGACAGAATGGGATAAGTCATGTACAGGGAAGAAAGGCAACAAAGAGTTGGTTAAGGTCAGAGAAAGTATGTCCTTGCAGGGAGGTTTTATTTGATTTTCTTCATTTGTCCAGTTAAGTCTTATAGATGCACGAGTTATGGAGAAACCCACCCTGCAAAATGAATCTAACAGGATTTAGGGAAACTATTCCAGGATATATAGAAGTAAATCCTTCCCACAGAAAGCTTAATCCTTCCTATAGGAGGAATATAAGAAGGATGAAGAAAGGCAACAATCCCTATCAAATTCTGTGGGTCTTTTTCTTCTGAGAGTATTGTAGGAATTTTTAACTCCAGACACATGTATATCTACAAAGAGAAGTTTAGCCCAGATATGTTGAACTAAATAGAAGTGTACTTCTGTATATGTAATGAGAAAAGGACGCATCTGTATGTTATTTCTTTAGTTCTTGTTGCGATGATATCTAGGTTACAATGTATTGACTATAGACCTAATTCAGAGACCAGTGAATTGAATAGAAGAGTTCCCACTGACTTTCACTGGCTTTGTATCTAGAGAAGTAGTCTTGATCATATTCCATTCATTTAATTATGTGCAGAATACAGTCTGCACTAAAATATTTACTGCAAGCAACAGTGTCCAGATAAAATACTGTATTTTGTAACATTTCAGAGAAGAAAACTGTCAAGTAGGTGCCACCCTAGTTCAGCTTCAACTCTGCTATAACTACCACTAGAAGTGGAACTGGTCCATTGTTTACATATTCTTGATCACAGCAAGAGCTTTATTGATGGTTGGCCTTTGACTTGACGTTACTGATGGCTCATATGGTGCAATCCTCAGCAGGGGACATAAGAGAGCACCACTTTAAAATGGATCCTGCTGGCCATGTGGTGCTGTTTTGTTCTGTACACTGCTAAAAGGGCCACTGTCAACTTGAAATCTAGTCAATTAAAAACAAACAGGCTAATAGGAGCTTCATGTCCCCGAGTCCTTTTGCCAGTTTCTGTGGGATTGCAATCAAGAGTATACTGTTTTTAACCTCATTTCTCATTCTTGTTTTTCTCATTCTTGTTGATGGCTTTTGTGTGTGTGAAAGTATAAACTAATGCTAAAGGAGGTACTGGCTAGTTTACTGACGTGGAAGAGAAAGAGTGAATATGAATAAATCCAAAGCACATAAAGTAAATAATCCACATTTTCCTTGTGTATTTCGCAAAGTAAGAATAAAAGACATTTTTCCTTTAACTCTTTCAGATACTGAGAATTTTATCTGAAGATTGACATGGAATGAGCTTAGCAGTAGAAAAGACAAACTGAGTGATTTTTTTATGGCAAACTTTAAAAATAGTAATTTTAAAAATTGAATTAAGTTAGATCTGAATAAACATTTTTAGAATACTTTTTGAAACAAACTGGAAAAAACATTAAAATTGCTCTGATTAGAGAAATAAAAATATTTTGTCTGTAAAAGGCTACAAATAATTGGTTTTACAATGAACACAATGGATTTTCTGTGCACTTACCTGCAGATAAAAAGTAGCTATGCTTATACAAACTTATATCTAGAACTACCCATTCTGAATTAATAGTTCAAACAGTGCTTAGAATTGGAGTCTGGAGCTGCTCAAGAAGTTCTCTGTTTGCTCATACAGTGGTCTATGAACTAGTGAATGCCATTGAGGCCAGACAGGGCTCCATTAGAAGACTGATTCTAGTCATCAGTTTCTGTGGTCTGCAGGGCAAACTGGTGGCATTCAGCACTTCAGTTTGAGTGTATGGGTTCAGGTTGGAGCTATTGATTTGGGATGTTGAAAGTCTCTTGGAATGTTTTCTGTTCGGAGCACAAGATGTCTTCTAGAAAGCTACACCAGCACCAGTGACAAAACCAGTGCAACTTGTGGGCAACACGTATCACATCCACTGAAGACCAGGGACTAATTGACCATTGAGATACCAATACAAAAGATGCAGATCTCATTTATATATTGAGAGGCCCATTTTCAGCTGCTGGTATAACTGCTGTTTCTCCTTACGTTGGATTCCCTCCTCCTTTAAGTTTTATACCTCCTCTAGTTTGAAGTATTAAAGTGAGACTAGCAAACAGAGTGGAGAGTGATCTGAGATCCTTATATTCTCCAAGGTGTCTGTGCTGTCAGTGGACTTGGTGTTGGCAATAGAAAGTCCACTGCAGCCCTGACAGAGCCCTTTGATGGAGTGGTTAATGATGCAAAACTTCTTTTAGCAATGTATCTCCTTTGGACACCACAGTGCATTTCATCTCCTTTCCTTGGTACTTTATCGATGTCCACTACTCCTGTGTTTTGACCCAAGGGACTTTATTTTAATCATTTGCTCTTCCTACCCAAACTTTCTTGTACATGCTTAATATTACTTTACTTGGGACTTGAACATATGGAACAGGTATTTTTTAATTCTCACAGTTAATGTTTGATTGCTTAAAAAATATATTTTCCTACTTTCAAAGAAAGCATTCAAAATCTCCTATATTCTCACTTGCTGCCCAGAAAGATGTTTAGTGCTGACCAGGAATGCATACTAAGTGACACTATTTTCCCTAGCAGAACAATAACTGCCTTTAGTGAATAAAGAAGCCTTATCCAGTGGAGGCTTGACATTTCTTTGCAGACATGTGGACTAATTTGCCTCGCTCATGTACCTGTTTTATGTAGTCATATTAGGGATGCACCAAATGCAGGCAGATTGGTTCGCAGATTGGTTTTTATTAGCAGGGCCTTGATATTGTGAGAAGGTGGTTACAGGTAGCTGTGACCAAGAGTAGCAGTTGCTTCTTTCTGCTCATAAAAGCTAGGAGTTCTATAACTGGAGCACCAAAGGGCCTGTATTCTGTCCCAGTCTTATTTTTGACCAAGATAATATCTCTGTACTTCTGTTTTCAATCTCCAATTTTCTATTAATAAAAGAAAATTCAATTCAGCTTAAACAGCTTAATTACTAACTAGGGAAATTGCCTGTATACCAGTTGGCTGAGTTGTAGATCACACTCAGACTCATACACACTCTCAGGCATAAATGTTCAGCTGTAAGATAAGAGGAGACACAAAGACAAAAGGCAAAGTGCCAAAAAAAAAAGTAAAGGAACATAGTACCTCAGACTTTCAGTTAGGAAAGCTGTTCTACTGTTGACATGTGACATGGCCACATGGCCCAACTCTTTTTGCTTTGATTTTGTTTCTGTCACCTCTATTTTTGCCAACTTTGAGCAAGGGATGGCGTCTTATTACCAGTGAGATTTGTACAGAACCTAACGTAAGGATCACGATTCTGATGGAAGCTGCAGTTTTCATTTGTTGCTATAGGTGGTACTGTAATATTAATGCATAATAATAAGGAAGTGGAAATAATAAAAAAGCAGGAGCAATCAATGAAAAGAATAGTAACAGACAAATGCCTGATGTTTTATACTGTCTAGGGAGAGTTCTAGTTGAGGTGATTTTTAAGCTTGAAGAGTATATGGTGACATTCATGTGGTGGCTTTTGAACTGAGTAGTGCAAGTCTGTTTGATCCTTACTCTATTTTCATATCTCTTCCACCAAATCTCCCAGAGTCATGGCTAGATAACATCCTGCTCCTTCTCCATACCTTATCATTGTCTGTGATAAAAACCTGAGGACTTTACAAAACAGCTTGTTCCAAGATGACCAGGTAGTCTTGAAATAAGACATGACAGTAAGATACTTTTCAAAATGAAGAAGATTCTTGATTATAGGCAGCCAATAAAAGTTTGGAGTGAGACTTAATCTCTGTAGTCGTCTTCAGCTTCATCTTGAGCAGGCTTCTTTCTCACTTAACTTTTCAAGACTATGGTTGGTTTTTTTTTTTTACTTACAGTGAAGTACTATTTGGTTTTCTTTCATTTTATAGTATTGCTATCTTAAAGTGTATGTAGTGGTTAGATAGTCCAGAGAGAAACTGAAACATACTAATGTTTGTGCAGAAGTTTCTTCTGAGAGTTCTGTAGATGTCTCACATCAAATTACTCTTTCTGATACATGTTACTTTTGCTAGAAAATGTCAGTATCAAGCTCTCTAGCTTTCCATTGGTTACTAAATTTGGGAATGCACTAACATAAATCAGTATTCAAGGTACCTGGATTTTCTCAAAGCTTCTATTCTGGCAGGATAATGCTTACTGATCTTCTATAGTGGCATCCATAGTAACACATTCTCAAAGAACAGTTACTGTACAATAAAGGTGATTCTTCAGGCTGTTGAGGTCAGCGTGGGTCTCCTGGCTTGTCCTAGAACCTCAGTGTTTAGCGTTCTCACATACTATATGGGCTTTGAGTTGGAAAAGAACAAAGGATAAACCCATGCCTTTCTCTTTAGGACTTTAGAAAGACGTGGGTAGAGGTCCAGGATTTACATGTTACCAGCAGACATGCTTTGTAGAAATATCTAGCTCATTTTTATAGTACTCCTCTGTACCTTGAAGGACAGTGGGCTCTTTTCTGCAATATAAGAAATGTTAGGTAGGAGTTTGAAAGAAATAAATTTTTAGCATTTTCAAGGAAAACACTTGAAGTAAAAATACATAACATAGAATCATAAAGTAGTTTAGGCTGCAAGTGACCTCTCGAGACAATCTTGTCCAATCCCCCCTGCTCAGAGTAGGTCCAGTTAGGTCGACTACCTCAGAGTCTTATCCAGCCAAATCTTGAACATCTCCAAGACTGGAGATTCCACAACTTTTCTTGGCAACCAGAGAGGTCAGTTACTGAAGTCTTGTAATCAAAACTTAGTTACCAGTGTTTTTAAAAAGTAGTATAAACTTGTCCTAACACTTGTAGTGGGAGTGACTGAAATACAGAGAACTGAAACCTTCATCTGTTTTATTTATGTATGTCCAAGGATCTTTGGGACAGATACCATTGCTAATTATACAGTAGTTTCCCTGCATGCTATCATAACATTAATAGTAATGATAGTAACCATCTTTCAGTATGTGATTATGCATTTCAGTGTAGGCAAAATGTTATAGAGAAGGTATTCCACAGTGTAAAATGTTTATTGTATAATCTGAAAGGTCTTTTTTTTGGTGTGGCATCTGCACTTTTTTTTTCAGATACAGTTACGTTTACTCACTACTGCCTATAAAATATATTTTAACCTTTCCCCTCAAAATATATTCCACTGCATCAATATAATATCCTTGTAAAACAAACATTTGGGTTTTTTAACAACTGAAACCATCATTTTACAATGGAAAACATAGTTAAGATTTATTTATTATGTAAAATGGCAGGGATTATTATGTTTATTACTTTTAAATTGCACAATGCTTTTACATTAGGATCAATTTTAGAACATAGGATTCGTTACTATAACTACTGACAGTTTTGGTGCCTTATTGCCTTTTATTATATTCTGAAGTAATTTTCATTCATTTAATTTAAACTTCTGTCATTCTGCTTTTCCAAGCCTTAATGTCTCAGTTTCTAAAATTCCAGTTGGTGTTTTCTCTCTGTGCTGCTAAAGAAGTGCTGTTATTAAGTTATTCGATGCCTTGTTTAGTCCCTTGACTATTCCAAGGCTTGCTTTGCTTAATTTAACTACTGTACTCGCCTGCTCCCTCTCCTCCCTCCCGCCCCTTTTTTGTTCTTAATTGTTTTCAGAGTACTCAACTTCCTGTGGGGAATCAGTCAGCATGCCAGACTTCAAAGCACTTGTTACAGTAGACCAGTTTGGCAATATGCTAATTTAAGCCTATTTTTATATTTTTCTATGTTGTTTCTATGCAAACAAAGACCATTTTGGACATTAGCGGAAGAGTGAGGTCTTTGGGGGCTTTTTATTGCCTCAGATCTTATTTNGTATTGACACATCCTTCTCTTAATTACTTACTCCATTTTATTTGGTTTGTCCGGTAAGGTCCTGATCCTTCATATGAATCCAGAATCCACATATGTTGGATATGGATTGGCTTTAAGTCAAGGTAACTGGGATACAGCTCTTTCTGTATGACCATGAGATGCAGGATTGAGGAGCCTCAGCTGTGCAAATCATTGCGGGTTAACAGACAGAAAATATGTGAAGACTAAGAAATGCTTAATTAGACAGTTTGGACCTCTGAAATTTCCAGGAACTGAAATAAGGTGAATCTACGAAGTTTTTAAATGTGCTGGGCAAAAACATTGTGTCTCTAATTACGTGCACATTTAGTGACACTGTGTCACTGTACAGTTTAAGCTGTCAGACACCTGACAGGTGAATCTTGGAGATGCGTATGAAAATTAAATGCAGACTTAACCACACACACAGTTGCATGACTGAACTGCTTAGAAGGATCATTGATTCATGTTCCTTCATGGATGAAGTTTCACATAGGTTTGGGCATAATCCAAGTAAGATTTTATGTGTTTTATTTTAACATCACGCATCATCTCAGTGAAGTCAATGAGGTCATAGTTCCAACTTCATCCATGCTGGCTGTGCCCATCTTTGTATCATCGTTCTTTAAAGATTTGGTCTGCATCCATCACAAATCTGTGATTAGTGCTATTTCTGTTAAAATAATGGGAGCTGCCAGGTTTGTGCTTCATGATGATTGTAGGGTAGAGGATAGATGAACTGGCAGGAAGTATACTGGGATGATTTTTTGAATGAATCTGAACTGGCAAGACAAGTTCATTTTGGGTCAGGAGAGCACAGCATTTTGGTTGTGTTATTAGGGACCAGTGTTTTGTAGAACCACGATCTTGGATTTATTACCTGCTTATAGATAGAGATGTTTATCTTTTCAGTGGGATTATTTGATGATAGAGAAGGAAATCCTAAGCAGATTCTGTGAGTATTCAGTGGCGTCAGAATCTCATTCAAGGCTGTTACTAGCTTTGTGTTTAGTAATCGATGCCTTTTTAGTTCTTGATTATGGTAATTTCATTAGTGATACTGTTCCCAAATGGCACAGCTTGATTTTTACAAGGAGAGCCTTGTATGCAAGGAAATGACAGGAATTCTTTTATTCTTATATTAATTTTTTATCCTCAAACTGGGGAATGCATTTTCAAAATGCTCTTTCCATTTAAGAAGGTACTTCTGTGCCAGAGGACTTCAGACATGAATGGAGAGGCTATTGTGTCGGCACAGGCTGGCACCAGAGTCTGCATGCTTATGAAGGGCTCAGACAGATCATATTATGAAGAGTTATCAGGACTCTCTTACATGTAACATATAATTTTGATTTGAGAAGATGGTGAGCTTTAATTCAGTGTAGAGTGCTGGCACAAGGACCCTTATGTGAAGGCTACAAAGCAGATTCCTGCATCACCTTCTTTCTGCAGAGGGGCACTGTGCAAATCTTAAAAATGCCAATGTGAAGACTGAAGATTGTCCAGCTACTAACTTAATAATTATCTTGATCTTGTGGGCCAAGATCATATTTAGTTCTTAGGGACTTCCATAAATGAAGTCTGAGGTCTGGCCCTTTGGAGAGTCTGTCTGGTCTGTTGCTGCGATTAGTAATGCTGCCTTTTTTGGATGAGCGTGTTCTAAAGGTGGTCTTTTGGTTCACAGTCTCAGTTGAAAATAGAAAAAAGTGTTGGTTAATTACCAAAGGGAATTTGATTTGAGGTTTCCTATTGTAAAGGAAAAATAGAGACATGTAACCTGTAGGGTTTTTTAAAATGGAATTCAGCTCCTTTAGTTATTATAAGAAATAATAAATGTTGGTGGATTTTAAAGTGAACACATAATTTAAAAAAAAAAAGTTAACATTTTAAAAGAAAATATTTTTAAACTTTTCTAGACTATTTTAAAATTATTTTCTTATAACCAAAACTACTGTCTGAATTCTTTCCATCTGGTAAACAATTACAGACTCTCTAAGATGATTTTTTGCAGTAGTTATGCCATTTAATATTTATGTATTGCCGCAGTAGAGTGTTTCTTTAAAAAGGGTCTTTTATAGATTTAACCACGTCTATAAGGTGGAGTGATGCCTGCATATGCAAAAGATCAAACTATAATAATGTCTTTGGAAATGGAAGATAGCAGACTCTCCAGTAGCTCTCATTAGTGGAATTATGTAGTTATAGCTAAGAAAATGATTATCTGAATACTACAGATGGTTCAATGGCTTCTTAGTGCAGGGACAGAGTGAAAAAAAAAATCGTAAGCAAAACATGCTGGGAATGACTAAATGGAAAAAGAATTTTTTTTCCCAACTCCTAGTAGAAACAGCTCCAAGTCAAAATGTCAGATTCAAATAGCTGCAGACCTTGAGGCTAATGAGATCTGGATTTGTATTTTGTAGCTTGCATCCATATTTTAAAGTGAATTTGAGATCTACATTTATAGGTATGATGGAATTTAATATCATTTGAGTTTCTAGTTTTGGTTCCAAAAAGCTCTTAGTGATCTAAGGAGTTTCTAAAGAAGGCCGTGGAACGTATGGCTCACATTTTGCCCAAGTTTTAAAATCAGAAATATGTTCTATTCTTTATGAATGGGAATGTAAAAAATAAGTATCTGTATTGTACTAGCATAGGACAGTAAAACAACTTCTTTCATAGTAAAAGTTTAGTTCTTGTCCAGTAGGTGTTTGTTGTTACTTATTGAATTTTGCTGTATTGATTTCTGTAACTCTGACTATTTATCTTTCTTCTGCAACACACATTTCAGTAAAAACTCTTTTGAGGCCAAAAGGCCAGAATGAAGTCTTTGCATGGTTTATCTGTAAAGTAGGAAGTGAGAGACTCAGAAGTTGCACCTACAAAAACCAGTGGGGACTCTTTGATGTCTCTCTTAATGTGCTGGGTTTAGATTACTTTGTGAGTACAAAAGGGTGAAAGGTTTGAGGTTACTTTTAACTAACTCTTAGGATCATGATTTGTCCATAGGGTAGTTTTTAATAGAGCAGATGCAAGGGGATGGGCTATCAGATGCCATGTCTTGAGGCTGAAATCCAGCCTCTGTCCGCAAAAAACTTCCATGACCCAAGGTTTCATGATATTTTCAATATCATGCTTCTTTAAAGAGGAGAGAAAAAAGGCCACATAGCGGGATATTTTTTCTCCCATTTTTTAGCCCTTCCAAGTTATTTTCTATAATTAAGAGTACAAGATCCTCCTTTTAATTTTTTTGTTAATTATGCAGATGACTGCAAGATGTCTTTGTGTAGAACACTAAATACCACAACGTGCAAGACAGTGGCACAAGAGCAGAGTGCATGATGCAGGGGATTTTGCAGTCCTGTGATACTGAAATATGCTAAGAAGTGTTCCAGTTCTATGGCAATCAGTTGGTAGTTCTTTGTTCACCGTCCTCTGTACTATCCACAAGTTTCTGCTCAAATGAAGAGCTTAGTAAAGTGGAGAATTTTAAGGCTAAACCATTCAATCCAGGTCTTGCATTCTTAAAGGATTCCTGTTTTCAGCTGAGCCTGCTAGTTATATTTTAGAGGAAATTTATACTATAAGCAATATAAAGTAGTATGAAAATGTTTAAATTTAAGTGGGGGAATTTGATGATAAGTAATACTTCTCTGAGTTTTGCGCAGGTTAAGAGGATGCAAATTCACAGCTATTGTGGGTCAGCTCATTCATGCTAACAGTAATAATATAATTTAGGGTTAAGCCTTACAGTAAGGGCTGAATTCTGTCCCTTGGTCCATCTGTTGCTTTCTTTCATGTTCTTCCACCTGTATAGGACAACAGAATAATGGTATTAATAGGCCCCCATTCTTCTGACATCCTAAATCAAACCACAAGAGTTGCTAATACATGGCCAAACTCATTGCATATTTATCTTTGCAATAACACCAAATGCACAAGTTGTATCTTTCACTGTTAGAAATTCCCTAAGCACAATAAATGATGTTCTTGCACTATTGTAATGACACTGTGCTTTTAACTTGGTTAATTAAGACCAGTTTAGGTACACTGATGTAAGGCTTTCAACTCATAGGCAATTGATTCAAGAATTCTGTTAAGCCAATTCCTGATGAAAGAAAAAGTACAATGAAGTGTGTAACTAAACAATATCATGAAAATTGATCCTTTTAGATGCAATGCTGATAGAAAGCCTGAAGCTCTCATAAAATTTTTCTTTGCAGAAAATCTGGATTAACTATTAAAATCAGTCTGCTCTAGATATATAGCTACACAACTTGCATCAGAACTGAGCGTTCAATATTCCACTTGTTTCTCCACTCTATACACATAGGGAATTGATAATTTCTGCTATTCTTTTTCAAAAATAAATGTTATGTTTTTGCTCTATGGATAAATGGATTAAGTATTTGTTAGGCCAGTTTTGCAGCTTTCCTTCAAGAAATTCACAAAACTTTAAAAAGTCACATTGCTTTTACATTTTAAAATGTCTTAAAGATCTACCTAGGGAAAGGATGCATATTACTTAAGACTTTCCTATATATCTTGACTTCAAATATTTAAATCCACTAATTATTGGAAGAAAAGACAGCTGCAATTTCCGAAGGATTTAACAAAATCAGAGAAAATTTACAGGTTAGGGATTTGGTAGTGTGGTGACAATGAGGCCCAGATGATTATAGAATGATTTATGAGCCAATTCTATAGATTGAAAATTGTGTCTTTTAGAACTATTTTGGACAGACCTGCCTATATATGAATCTTCGATTGCCTACTCATATCTCTCTTATGTGTAATTGTGCTCTTTGCCACATTAGGAGTAGGGCAGAAAAAACGTCCTCCTTTCAACATTTCCAGCACTGCAGAGAGAGCACTTCATGTGCTGGAACAAACAGGGCAACGCTGGCCCAGTTCTTTTCCACAGAGGGATAAACCTACCTCTCCCAGCAGAGGAGCTGGAGAGGATATGGTCATCTTCCTGACCTGAAAGTATTTACATGAGGGACACACAGTATACTTCAGTCCCTACATTCACAATGTCATTTGACTGCATTTTTTTCCTAAATGCAATGCTGTCATTATCTTTAAATTCCCAGAATTCTTATGTAGTGGCCACCATATTCAACAGACAATTTGAATATGGATTGTTCCATAATTGAAGCTAAGCTAGGACACTAATTAATCCCTTTTCTGTAGTTCTGTAATGAGTTGGCTAGCTTACAAGTACCACTGACCTCTAATGGATGGAATCAGAACTGTTCAGTCATTTGTCATGTCTCACAGGGCACAACTCATGGTGAATCTGCTTTAAGTTAAATAGCAAGGACTTGTGCTTTTGGGTCATGAGA
Source organism: Bucco capensis (assembly GCA_013396975.1). Lineage (NCBI taxonomy): Eukaryota > Metazoa > Chordata > Aves > Piciformes > Bucconidae > Bucco > Bucco capensis. The sequence continues at coordinate 522,645 of VWZO01007857.1, forward strand.
ATCTAATTTCAAGTTCAGTTGCTGCCAGGAATTTCTGAGTGGTTGTGGTCTCCAGCTCAAGAGTAGGGTGTCATTAGTAAGCTCAAACGAGTGAGCAGTTACTCACAGGAATGAGTTAATGGTTTGCTTGCCACTGTAAGAGAGTTTGCAGTCTGTCCGCAGTAACAAATGTGAAGCTGTAGGTGGTGAGAAATTTGTTACACTATATAAACAGAACATTTCAGAGCTATTATAAAATTTGAGATTTTTGGTGAACAGAGCTGTTTATTATTTCTTTGTTCATTGTGGGCTGGCTAGCAGTGATTCATGGAATATTACTGTACATCTGATTTTCGTAGTTACCCATTACATCATGTTAACATATTTCAGTAAGTAATCAATTCATGTTTTGGTATGCTGCTTTAATTCAGGTTTCATTCTTTGCCTAGTATTTATTTTTGGAGGTGTGTTGTCTATCTTTGTCTGAGATCATACTTTGCTCTTTGCTGTAGCCATTTTAGGATAAAATGCTTAATAAGATTTGCATTTAACAAATGAACTAAGAGAACTGGACCCCCTCCAGCAAGAAACAAGTAATTATATCATTTGTATTGCGAACCAGGAGCAGCTATAAAACATCAGTGTACTTTTTAAAAAAGATTGATACTCCTAAGAAGCATTACATTACGCATAAAATGACAGGCCAGGCAGAGGGGAGAAGCCCACTCCAATATTTGTAACCTGCAGACTCATAATCAGAGGCATGGGTTTTATTCTGGATTCTGCTTAATCAAGAACTCCTAATTTAACACTTCCAGTATTCCCCCTTTACTTTCATGGTACTGTCATTATGAAAGCTAGTGAGGAACATTATTAGATTTTCTCTGTGATCAGAAGAATTTTTTACTCGATTTGCCCCAGAAAACCATCAAAGAGTTGCATAACACATACAGAAGTCTTTTGTCTGGGTAGTTTATCTTAGATTTCTTTTCCTCACCCTTGCCAAAATTTAAGCTACTGAAATTTTTGTCAATATAACTGTGCAAACCCTGGCATAACTAAGGTGTATTTTGCACTGTTGGTTAATATGGCAAGAGATATTTTATGTAGCTTAGATGCTTCTAGCCTTAAGACCTCTTGTTTTAAGTAAAAATACAGAGGTTGTTACTCCTCTCTGGTTGGATTGCTAAACCAGTTTAAACAGTCTTCAGGCAAAGCACTGTTTGTGCTAAACTCTGGGTAACGTTTTGTGAATTTAAAGTAGAAATGCCCAACAGTTTTTCAAATACTTGTGAATAATATGTAATCTCATGAACTAGAATCATGTGTATTTGGCATTTTATTAATGAAAATATTCCCAAATTGGTGTCTGTTAGCTTGTTTAAATATTCAGTGACTTCTATGCTGAACACAGACCATTTGCAAAAAGCTGTTAGGCGAGTGTTAATAAATTAATATGTTAATTAAAGGTGCATCTGTGTACAGACTTTATCACTGTTTTCTTTGCATCTTTTTAAAACAAAGCTTTTTGAGCTTTAATTTTTGTGTGTAGCAAACTTTACACTGGAGTTGGTCAATCTATTCTCATATTGGCAGAAGGGGATTTTCATTGATCGTTTTCTCTGTATTTGTGTTTTTTCCCCTCCTTCTCTAAACCTTAATGCTGTAATGCAGAAGATTTATTGTCAATGATTTATTAAAATGTAATTCTAAGGTGACTCCTTATCGTGAAAGTAATCTGCAGGCTATCTTTGTTTAAACTTGCAACCTGCTTTGTCAAAGAAAACAGCCTATGAAATTTTCATTATAATAGACAGGTTTTTATAATGAACTGGGAAAAAGCTATTATGACCAAAAAACAAATTGTTAGGAAACTTATGCATTGAACCCATATGCTCATTAATTGTAATTTTTTGGGGAGGGTGAACAGTTCTGTTTAATGGTTACATTTTTCAGTCTTATAAATTAATTTGAATTACCCAATATCACTTAATTTTTCCCTAGGAAAGCTTCTGCTTGCCCGAGCAATATTATAACTGCTAATTCAATTACACTGAAAATGTTTAATAGAAAATATAATTGCTTATTCATACAGAATACCCATTAAAGAAGTGCAAAGGCCTATACCCTAGGGTTACTACATATTAGTACTTTGGGAATTCACATGGGAATTCTGGGTAGGGAAGGTGCTGACTGATCTTTAATTGTTCATCACCTGCCTCCAAAATAATATGAATGTACCCAAACTAAATGACCACTCATTACAAGTTTCAATTTAGGAGCTTGGCTGGGGTCAGCAGATTGCTTATGCTGATCGCAATGATTTGAAGTTGTGATTACCATAAGCAATTTAAATTTTATTGATCTACCCTTCTGAAAGTTGTAATTGAGCAAAGATGTTGGACCCGTAGCTCTCCAAACTAAATTGTACTCTGAAGCCCTTGCTGGATTACTGCAAGAATCAATAAGCAGTCAGTCACATTAACAATGAAATAGCTCCATTAACATACAGTGCTACTGGTGGAACTTTATTTAGGAGGGGTGTTAGTTCACTTCATTGTTTTATCAATGAATTTCAGTTGTACAGGGAAAAGTATAGCTTGTGTACACCTAATGAGCTGCACAATAATAATCTTATATGCTTTAACTGTGAGTCTTTTAATGAGAAAGAAAGATTGGGGATTTTTCTGTGATAGATTTGCTTTATTAGGAGCAGAAGAACTATGTAACTGGAATTGCAATTTTTTTAACAGTGATGCATTGAAATAACTTGGGCACCAAAGAGTTTTCTACTGTGACATATGTTCACTATTAGTGGGTTTCAGACAAAAGGTCATGTCTCAAAAAAGAACACAGACACATTGTGGGTTTGTAATTTATATATGTTTGGAACTTCCAAGTGAGGTTTAGTGGTCAGGCTTTTAAACATCCTCCCCTCCTCCAAGTTTCCTGCACCTCTGTGGCATTGCTTAAGAAATCAGAACAGCGACCAGAGAAAGGCTTGTTGTTGTTGCATAAAATAGACAGTAGAAACAACACAGGAGGGCTTAGTAAGATGGATAATAGGCCTGTTTGGATTGTGTGAAACAAGTTTTTTCCTGTGACTCAAAAGTGAATCAAAGTTTTGGAAAGATGATGCACAAACTGGACCATTTGAAGTATAGCACAGCTGGAAACACAGAAATCTTCGACTAAATCTCTCATGTATCCCTTTGTGCTTTATCTCTGCTTTTGCTCTATCTGCTATCTTACTTAGTTTCTGTCCTGGTTTCAGCTGGAATAAAGTTAATTTTCTTCCTAGTAGCTGACACAGTGCTGGATTTTGGATTTAGGATGAGAATAGTATTGATAACACACTGATGTTTTAGTTGTTGCTAAGCAGGGCTTATACCAAGTCAAGGACTGCTCAGCTTCTCTACTGCCCTACCAGGGGAGGCTGGGCGTACACAAAAGCTGGCAGGGGACACAGCAAGGACAGCTGACCCAAATGAGCCAAAGGGGTGTTCCGTACCATATGACATCATGCCCAGTAAACTATGAGAAGCTGGCCATGGGGCACCATGGCTCAGGGACTGGCTGAGCATCAGTCAGTGGGTGGTGAGGAATTGTGTTGTGTGTCACTTTTGTGTATTCTATTATTATTTTCTCTTCCTTTTCTGTAATATTAGACTGTCTTTATCTCAACCCACAAATTTTACATTCCCCCCCCCCAGTTCTCAACCCCATCCAGGTGTTGGAGGGCAGGGAGTGAGTGAGTGACTGTGATGCTTAATTGCTGTCTGGGGTTGAACCATGATAGCTTGTCATGATTTTAACTCATTGCAAACTTCTGTACTGTAGTACCCTGAGTCCTGACCTGCAGTTCAGCCTGTCTCCCTTCCCTCCATACTAGGTTTTAAATGACCAATGGACCAATATTCATTGACATAATTGGCAGTGGTATTGTACTAATTAAGTAGTTCTAATTGAGTAAACTCGGATTGGGGAAAGTGCCATCTTTGTATTCATCAAAATAATAGTAGGATAGCCATAATGGTAGCATTTTATGATCATAAATTATTTACATTTATTTCTCTTTACTATCTAAGGAGCTGATGATTTCATACTGGCCCAGACAATCCCACTGGCAAATCATTCATGAAGAAGTGAAATCTACTAGCAGTATACTGGGCCTAGTTTAGATACTGGTAAAAACCATTGCTATTAGATGTAATTACTTTTTAGGAGCAAAAGATCTCTCTCCTAGTGAAAGGATTCACATGCTTTTGAAGAGTGGTAATGCCATCGGCTCTGGCCATGGAGTGAAGAGTGATGGGTGTCATCCATCTGGACTTCTGCAAGGCCTTTGACACAGCTCCCCACAACATCCTTCTCTCCAAATTGGAAAGAGATGGATTTGATGGATGGACTGTTCTGTGGATGAGGATGGATGGATGAAGGCACCCAGAGGGTAGTAGTCAATGGCTGAGTGTCCAGATGGAGACTGGTGACAAGTGGTGTCCCACAGGGGTCTGTACTGGGACCAGTACTGTTTAATCTTCATCAGTGACATAGAGGGATTGAGAGTACCCTCAGCAGATGACACCAAGCTGAGTGATGTGGTAGACACACCTGAGAGATGGGATGCCATCCAAGTGGAAGGTCTTGCACATAGATTGAGGTAACTCCTGGTGCCAATACAGGCTGGGAGATAAAGGAATTGAGACCAGCTCTGTGGAGAAGAACTTGGGGGTACTATTGGATTAGAAGCTGGACATGAGCTAGCAATGTGCACTTGGAGCCCAGAAGACTAACTGAATCCTGGGCTTCATCCAAAGAAGTTTCTCTTCTTACAGACAATTTCTGTACCAGTTTCTGACATAGAGAAGACACAGACCAATGTAAGATATGGCACTGATTCATAAAGGACTTAATGTGAATGGTCACTTTCAAGTATAGCAACATGTTTATAATTGGTAACACTCCCTAAAAAAAGACATTGCTGATCCTTATATATGAAACATCAGGAAGAATAATGTTCAGTGAAAACTATCTTGTTGAAATTACAGTTCTTCAGATAAGAAATTATACTAATTAGAAGAAGGCTTAAGTATTTTATAAACTATAAGATCACTTGTAAAATTGATAGTCAGATACATACTCAGTTTTCAAAAGGGATTTTTTTTAATATGGTGTTCCACTGCTAATATATTTCTTGCAGAAAATCTGAGGAAAACATGTCTGATTGATCTATAACCTATATAAAATGTCATGCATCAAGAAAATTCCACATCTGCTGTCTAAGTGTTATATTGAAGGGAGGAAGAGTCCTCTGTCATGATAGCCCGATTATGAGATACTATATATCAAACTACATTTAGGAAAGAAGATTCTCCTTTAATGCTTGAGATTCTGCCCTCTTTTTCATCTCATTTCTGTTAAAGAGCTTTGGGTTTTCAGGTCATTTCTGATAGGACCACTAACCAATAAAATAAAACAAAATACAATTCTCCTTAATTGAAAGCCCTTTACACTAAAAAAAAAAATAAGTTTTGAGTTCCATTTAATTTTTACTTGTTTTAAGCACCACCATAAACATCTGCCACCTGGCATAGAAATTGCTTCATATGGCAGGTGGGGAGATGAGATTTATTTAAAAGTTCTTTGTCTTTGATACTTTTCCCTGCTGTATTTTCCAGTGGAGTAATTTGAAACTGATAGCATTTAAATAACCATTTATTGCCATAATGGAAGAATAGAGTTAAAAATACATAGAGTAATTGCTGTCATTCCACAGTAGGCATAATGGAGCAAACCCTCTTCAGTCTACTTTGGCCTATGGCCATAACATTGGCCTACACTTGGATCATTCAGAAGAAAATAAAATGCCTTATGCCTCTTTTCTGCACACATATGTAATGCATAAATTGATTGATTTATTAACCTGAACAAAAAAAGTTTTCTTTTTCCCTCTGTAGATAGTGCAGGAAACCTCAGATCTGGGAGCTGACTGTATTCAGTTTTGAACTCATCCATAAAATCAAAGCTAGTTTTGTGCTGTTCTCTGAAAAGCACAATGTACATATGGAACCTCCTTACCAGAGTTGCAGCCCACCCTGTTCCATATGCTCCCTCCCATACAGACTTCTTGTTTATTTTTTTTAATGCCACCAAAATTCCAAAGCAATCTGTAAAGAAACATGAAGCCTTTCCATTGAGAAATTACAGCAATGTTGGATAGTAAGCATAGAATGGAATCATTAAGATTAGAAAAGAACTTTTAAGATCATGAAGTCCAACCACCAGCATAAGAGGTGGGGTATGAAATTAAAAGGAAGATAAAGTCTTCTGCTTATCTTTTCCCTGCCTTGGCTTCCTTCACATTATTGCACACTTTTTTGCATGGCATTTAAGGGACAAAGAAAGAAAGACATTTCCTATTGTCTTTCTCACAAGACTTTTGACCTCTATAAAGGAATCATCTCAAGATCATCTATTCTTGCAAAATTTGAAACATCTTGAACAAATGACCTCATCTGAACAGTTCAACCTGCAGAATTCTTACTGACTCTATTAGGTCCATATGAGCTTAATGCAGAACTAAGACCATACACAGAGTCAAGAAAATGTACAAAAATCTGAGTGCAGATTTAGCAAGTATAAAGTCATCAAACATTGCCTTAAATGCAGTAATAATACTTGATTCTTATGCCACCAAGTTTCAACATCTGACTATGACTGCAAAACAGTATTTTATATCTGATTAATTTTGTTTGCTCTTACATTCCTAAAAGTTTTTCTGAGTATTGAAGGGAGGAGAGAGAGTCTGATTTATGCATTGTAATCCTGTGAATGTTGGGCACCTTAGACATCCTTCTCCAAGTTTTTAAGTAGTTTTTTTTTAAACTTTACTTTATATGTGCTAGCATTCAATAATTATCCCTGTGACTCCATTCATTTGCTGACCAGAAATTTCATAGAAACATCAAAACATGAGTAAATAACAGAAAATGTTCTTGAACAGCAAATTGTAAAGCTGGTGATGTGAAAATTTTCAGCAAAAATCTGGTCTCCGTGTCCTCTGACATAGTTTTTGATGTGCATGTAGTACATATTGTGACTAATCTAAAGATCAAGATTTGTCAGAATTATTGAGAGAACTATTTTGAGTAAGATATATCTATCTGAGGAAAAGTTATGTTTCAATGGAGGATTCATTTTATATTTGGCTACCACAGTTTGTCCTATTTTATTCTTTTCATTTCCAACTCATTAACTGATGAGAACAAAACTGAAAGTAAACCATTGTCTTATATTATTATTGAAGCTTCTTGATTGCTTTCTTTAACTTTATTTTTAACTACTGAGGGAATTGGGCAGATATACTCGTTATGGCATTCAAATCAATTCCCTAGCATCTTCCTCAGAGTTTTCAACAGTATCTTGTCCAAGGACCACATTCATGGACCATCAGTGTGTGATCGTAGATTCATTTTGGCCAGAAACTGTCAGCTTGCCAAGCTTCATCTCCTCTTTACTTTCTCTTTAGAGTCAGAACTGAAACTTCCCACAACTAACAATCATTTTCAATTGAACCATTGTCAAATTTAACCAAGTTAACTAAGCTGTTTGAGTCATTAATAAATGTTGGAGACAGGCCAAGCAAAAGCCAAGTTTCATACTGATTTTGGAGAAAGTGAGGCTTTTGGAAATTCTGTTTTAATTCTCTGCTACATTACTGCTTTTATTACAGAGATTAGTCAGTTAAGGTTACATTTCTAAATGTTCACATTTAGCCACTGTGATGTCAGTTAAGCTACTGAGATGATTTAGAAAATTCATATAAGCTCTTATGTGCATCCCAGTGGCCCACATTTTCAGATCTATTTCAGCATTTGTTTCCTATTGATCTTAGTCTCTTACTTGTGTTTTGTTGTGAGAATGTTGTAAATCTGAAGCCAGATGGGGATTATTTGTTTTTTTTTGATAATAGACAAAACAAAATTATGGATCTAAATAATCCAGAGCACTGTTATTGTAAATATGGAGTGATTAAGCCCAGATACACTGAATTTTGCATAGCAGGTTCACTTTCAATATTCATTTTAGTATGATCCACAGTCCTCATGTCATTTCCTTTGAAGTAGAAACTTTGTGACTCTTATCTTAGCTGCTTTTTAACATGTTTTTGATGACCTTCCTCAACAACTTTTTAAACAGCTGGAATTAACCAGAAATGGGTAAACACTTTAACCAAGCTCATTCAGGAGCACTCCTTTGGCAATGGTTCCTGAAACATTATAGTGATTACTACAACCACTGAACTGCTGTTTTATGGCTTTTATTAACTCTCCTAAGCACAGGCTGTGACAAATATTTCTCAGTCTACTTTGACTAGTTCAGGCCTTATGTTTCACAGAACTTAAAAACCCACAGCCCTAAAATAGCTGTTTTGTAGCCATCTCCCTTCTGTTTGCTGAGTGCTTGTTCTGTTTTGTTGTAGATAAAAATTACTTTTTCCTAGCATTATTTTAGATAGTAACATACACAGTTTTGTGGAAGCTACTTGAAGTAACTTAGAAATCTGAAATTAACTTGGTGACTTACATAAATAGATACCTGTAAATGAAAGATAATTCATTATTATAGTGCTCCAACAACTTGCCAGCACAGAGCACAAGAAAAGACAACCCTGGAAAGCTTAGATTTGAAATAATAAATAAGCTTGAGAACTTACTTGATGTGAATTTTCAAAATTAAAATTAGAAGTTTCTCTTAAGGACTCAGGAAAGTAAAATAGAATCTTCCCCTAGATAATAAAATTGTTGTTTCCTTTTTCTTAGGGAAACTTCTGAGAAATTAATATCATTACTTTTTTCCAACCTACGCTCTAAAGTGCTCATTTGTTTGAAGGGGTACCTCTCCTCAGTTGTCTTCTGTGAAGCTTAAATAGCTTTATGATTCCTGTGTCTTGTAACATAGAACAACTTTAGTTCCTCTCACTTCCAGCAGCACCCTTGAGGAAGATGCCACCAATGGAAGGCCTGCTAAAGCACTTCCTTATGAAAACAGATGGTGTCAGTTGTTCTATATAAGACAAAAGATGAAAATGTCTGTCTGAATTAAACTGCATTCCAGAGATCTGACCCAACTTTACATAGGCAACCTCTGCAACAGGGATGTCAGAATGACTGTGACCCAAAATCACGTTATACTTCAGTGGCAGGATTCTCAGAGATACCTTTTGAAATGGAGTATTGTGTTCAACCAGATGGTTGGCCTGAATTTCCATTGTTCTTCTTGGTTCTCTAGTGGTATGCAGATTTCTATATAGCTTTATATTTTCTCACAGTTCTGCCTAGGATTTACAGTCAAATAAGTGCGATGTAGAAAATTAAAAAGCCAAACGTAAATAAGTTACGGAACACATTTGAAGCATGTGTCTATGTGCATTAAAGGTGGTGTTATAGGTATACTAAAGAGGCATGAATTTTGTTTTCTTTCCTTTTTTTTTTTTCTCTTAGCAATTTACATGAAAGCTGCCATGATTGGATAAGAGTGAAATGAACATAAGTATGATAAATGATAAAGTGCTCCTGGGAGTAAATACACCACTCAGAAAGAGCATTGCTAATCAAGCAGTGCAGTCAGCTAATGCACTCTGAGAGCCACACCTCAAAAAGATACTACATATGAAACCCAGAAAAATGGCATTTAGCTTGAGTAGTTTCTGGTTTAAGATGAAACTACTGCACCAGGCGATCACAGTAGCAAAATGAAACCTTGGAAGGGACAGAGGCTTGACATCTTGTCTTAAATAACCAACAGGATTGAGGAGAAAACAGAGAGCTAAAAGCCGAATTTGCTACTTGGTATGTACTGACTGAGAGTTTGGGCTATGAACAGGATTAGGGAAAGGCAAGGATAAAATATGTCCATCTTAGATTCATAATAGATGTGCAACTGTTGGTGTCCACCAGATTGACTGAGGTGCTGCTTTGTTACAGCTGTAGCTTTGATGGACATTAGTGTATGCCTTTGCAAAATTTGGTAGCCCAGGTGCTAAAAGGACTTCTATCTGGCACACTAAAGCAGGCACTGTGCATTGCTTTGAGAGAAAGCAGCATATGTTCTGCTTGTGAATTTCATCTGCCACCCACTCTTCAGGAGTGTAACACTGCCCACACGTCTTGCCTGAATGACTTGGAAAATATATTTTTATTTCCAACTGTTACTCAAAGCTGGAATTATCTAAGCTATGATGGGTCAGGAAAATCATGCAGAAGGGCTTCTCTTTTCTAAAAAGGAACATGAAAAAGTACAGGATCCTTTGTAGATAGAGTTGTAGTCCAATTTGTATAGACTTTTAAATCAAGAAATTATCTTAGAATCAGGTTTAAAGAGGGAATTGTATACTAGAAACTAGACAATTTTGTAACAGTGTTACTGGTTATATTTTGGACACTTTAAGTAAACAAAAACTAGAGAAGCCATAATCATCAATGATTATTAACTTTTTTTGTGTGTATCACAGTGAACAATAGAAATGGCTTGTTTTTAATTTCAGCATTTGTTTTTTGTAGTTTCCTAAAGGAGTTAATATATGAGCTGTAGATCTGGGCACTCTTAAAAAAAGATTGTTCCTTCTCAACCTTTTATCATGAAAATCTTTTAAAATATTTCCTATTTATGTGAAGATGTATTATGCTGGACCACTGACATTTTCCAATATTGCCCCTTGCTTAAGTACAGATGAGAAAGTTGCTGCATGCTCAATTACTTCATGTGGAATAGGCTGTTAGTAAGTGAGACCAAGATCTGGCAGCTTGTAGCTCTGTATTAGCTTAGTTTGTGTTATAGCCAATTGCTGTCTGACCTCTCCACACTGCAGAGGAAATACAATGCCATCTGTATATCTCTTAGTCACATTAAATTATGTCATTTGTATTACATTGGAATGCAGAGTTTACTTTATGCTTTGCAGTAGAATTAGCAGAAGTAATAAGATATAAGCAGAAGCACAAAGGTGAAAATCTATGGGGCCTGTTTCTCTCCAGCTTGCTTTGATTCTGCCAGGTGTTGCATTTAGGGAGAGAGGAAGGTTGTTTATATCTGTGGAGGTGCTAGCATGTGTAAATGTTTATAGGTTTTGAACACCCACTGATCTCAGGCAAGACTTCTATGTGCTTGGTCATATAGGATCAAGTCCTTACTCTTACTGCATTACAGGAGCAGGAGAAGTGGGGAGAAAAGCACATTGCAATTAGAAAATTGATATAAAATTGCTAAACATAAAAGGTATTAATCAATATATTAAAAAACAACTTCCATTTAATACTACCTGATAAACAATTAAGTATACATCACTCTTGTTAACAGTCTCCATGACTGTATCATGCTTATAGTGTGATTACAGCCCTGGAGATTTTTTGCTAAAAGAAGCTAAAAGGAATGGGGGTTTCTCTCCAGGGGACTTGTTCCAACTCCCATGGAAGTAGATAGAAAAACTGTTATGGATTTAAGTGGAGCTGGGCCCTACATGTAATTTTTCTGTCTTTAATTTCCACAACTACATTTCTTTCAAAATATACACCTATGGATCCACTATCTGCTGCTCAAATAAAGCATCACTCTGCCCAAAATATGAGTTGCATTCCACATGGAATAGCTTCCAGAAGATACCACTTTTTTACTGTAGTTTTGTGTAAAATGGAAAGGCAATAAGACTGTCGGCTATTTGCTAGAGCCCATGCAGGCTGAAACAGGATCCAGCTGCTCTTTGGACATTTATTGCTTCAGTCCTTTCCTGTTAAATGTCCACTGTCATTTTGGTTTTATGTGAAAACCTTCGTTCAAAAATATGATCACAGACAAGAAGGACTCCTGAAATAAAGAAGTTTTCTATTGCTGGCTGATATAAAACTAGGCTATTGCTGGCTTGATAAGCTGAAAGAAATTTTGAATGTTAACTTATGTTCGAAATATTTATAAATGGCAAAAATTTATATGAATCTTTGACATAATTCATCCTATATTTTGTTTTATAAACATTCAGAAACTATTTGCAAGGAAAGAGGATGTGCACTGTCTGAGGAGCTTTTTACTCTTTCCATAAAAGGATCTGCTACATGCATGTTATACAGAGCTGTTGTATATCACTTTAGTCTTTAAAATATGTGTATACATAGAAAAGTCAAGGATGAAATCCTGGAATCCTTGAATTCAATAAGAAAACTCTTATTTATTTAATTGGAACTGAAGTTCCACCTCAAGTCCTCAAATGTTGAAAAGTAGCACAACTTTAGTTAAGATGATGAACTAAACTGAAGGATGCTCTAGTTGCATTATAGCTGAGGATCTGGCCCTCAGAAGTCATGTATTTCTTAGGGTAAGGAAGCAGTCAAGAGGAAGTATCTCAGAAGACAAGTAAATGATTCAAATTTAGTTTGCAAGTTTAACCCTGGGCTAAAGAACAGAGCAAAGCCTGCACTGTAGTACTCTGCTACCCATTTGTACAGGAGTGATTGTCATTTTAAATGAATAAAATCAAGTAAACTTGTGTTCATGTCAGATTTATATCCTAATTTGCAATACATTAACAAATAAAGTGAAAATGTATTTATACACATTATATAAACTGATTTGAAATCCTGATGTATGAACCCACAGATTTATAAATTATACTTGTAAATCAATGTAAATTGCTTGCTCAGAATGTTCATGCTTTGCCATCATAGAAATTAGATACAGAAAAGTCTGATTCATTTATGTAGTCCATCTCCCTGCCAGTGAATAATTATTTCTGTTCATTGTAATCTTTTCTAGTGTGTTGTCCAGTGTGATTTTGAAAGACTCAAAAATTAGGATTTTTATATTTCCCTATCAGATAACATATTTTTATTTTATGTCTTGATAATTTAAACTGAGATAGGTGGTAGCATTTCAGAGCCTAATATTTGGAGCCACAGGGATTAAAAATAGGTAAAAGCAGTACAATTAGCACATAAAAATACAAAGTGAAAATGTAAGCTATGTAACTCCTCAGTGATGAAAAACACTTTGTGACCCTTTCAAAAATTGGCTTAATTCCAATTCAGAATATGAGAAGCAAGGAGTTTATTAAACAGGTGCTAAAGTAAAGCAAAACCTGTAGTTATGAAATGGAAGTATTGTTGTCTTGATTGAAGCTCTTAACATTAAGTGCACACTTGGTTAAGTTTTATCTTTCTCTCATCTGCACAGATTCCATTTCCCAGCCCCGGATGTATGCGAGATTATAGAGAGAGATCTGACACCCATCTCTGTTTGTCTGTTGAATCTTGGCAACCAAGTCCATTAACCTCACCGAGTGATGTATTCTGGAGTCTACTTGAGAGCTGTGTGATGTTAGAGGCAGCTGAGTTTCAGAAGTAAATGAACAAAGTGTGAGGCAAACGAGTTCCACAGTTGTTACTGGCACTACCTGAACAGAGGCTTTGTCCAGTCATTTATTTCTGCACAGTAAGAAGTTTTGCTTATATGGTGACTGAGTAGTACATGCTGATATCATGAGCTTACCTGTAATATGAAAAGTAGAATAGACAATAGCTAACTGGAAAAATGTGGAGCTATTTTATCATTTACTGATCAAACTATTCTTCCTGAGAAGGTTTGTAGCCATGTGATAACTGCCCATCAAATTGTAAAATGCCTATATTTAAATACCTGAACTAGAACAAGAATGATGAAAGACCTTGTGATTAAAATGCAAGACTGACTCAAAAGATCCAGGCCCTTGTTCTGATGCAGCCTGTTTGGATCTGATTAATGTTTCCAGAAGTATCCACTGAAGTTCATGCTGCCCAGTTAGGAGAATTGTTAGCCACATTTTTCAGAAACTGTGGATGTTCATTTTTCCCATTAATTCGCTGGAAATTTTTTTAACGTAATGTTCTTCTGAAGTTCTGGTTCTTTCGATATGGTTTAGGAACTGAGTCTCCTAAATAATTTATGTGATTCTGAAAATGATGTCCTTAATCTTTACATCTTGCCTCCTCATTATCTCCAAATTGATATAATGCTTTCCTTAAGGAATATGATGAGGCTGACATAATTCAAGATGGTAAATTGTGTTGAGATCTTCAGATGGAGAGAGAAAAATACCAACTCTTTATTATATCTTTTTTTCTTTTTCTTCTGTATATGTTCGTATTTTATGTACTTTTGAACTGATTTTAACTCTCTAGCTCAGGACTATTCCTCTTCCTAGAATTAAGTCATTTAGTACAATAAAATGAGCTTAGTAATGCATGCTATTCTTTGATGGAAGGCTGCTCTACTTTGATCACCAATACATCATCATTCATTACAATGCTTCATACTTGTTTCTTTTTTTTTTTCATTTCCAGTGGCACAAATCAGAAATAATTTCAATGAAGTCTATGGAATTAAACTGGTGTAAGTAAGAATATTCTGGCTTTCCTTCTATTCAGACCTCCTTACTCTGACATGTAAATTGACCACCTTTTTACAATAGAAGCCATTTAGGAGTAAATTTCCAATGTGATGAATGTTCATTAGATTGGTAATTAATTCACATGTGCCATTTTGAAAATGCCAGTGATGCTTTGATAGAGTGTGAAGGAAAAATGGTTATTTCTGCAATGTAACTTAAAAAGCTTCTGTTTATCAAAACCTCATTGTGTCGTGAAAGTAGTGTTCATACCTACTGCAGAAAAAGCACACTAGTCTTTGTGACTGGTCTATGGAACAACTCTTGAATAATGGAAACTTGTTTTGTACATATAAGAGGGATATATAATCCATGTCCTACCCCTTGAAAAAACTAGAAAATTTGGCTTTACTATTTTTGAATTTAATCTTAATCTTCAGAGCACTAAAACTCTCCAGTGGGGCCAGTGGTTGAACTGAGCTACTGAATATTGCCTGCAGAAATTTATTACAAAATTGAATAGGATAGTGTTTTCTCCATACTGTTTTAACCCATTGTGTATCATTAAGACAGAAATTTGGGGTTGGAGAATGGAGACTGTCACTTACTTCTGCCTGCACATAGCATTTGCATTCTGCTGCAACAAAATAATAAGTGATCATAGTTCTGAATTCCCTTTTTGCATGTTTCCTTCCTTTGAAACAAAAAATATTCCTGCTGCGGAAGTGGCTGCAGTTCAGCTAGTGTTCCATGTTTTCAAATACAAAAATAATTGCTGTAGCTGTGAACAGAATTGATTTCATTACATGGAATTATACTCCTTAGGCAAGGTCTCAGGGACTTTTCTGCCCAAATGGGAGTCTCAATAAAGTGCTGGCTGATCCTTGTGCAATGCTGGAGTTTACTGTTCTGGGTAATGAATTATTCTTCACCAGTGTCACTGATATACTGATCTATCAAAATGGAAAAGCATTTAAAATATACTAGAATTTTATATTTGTAGCTTCAAAGACTCAGAGGCCTCTAGGCCTGTTAGCAAAATACAGACAATAAATTATAAACCAAAACAAGAAGCCCACAGAAGACATGAGAAAAAAAATCCTGAAACAGTGTAACTTCCAACATGTAGACATACCTACTGCATATATATCCTCTTACAGATGTTCATGTATGCAAAATGCAGCAAAGGCAAGCCCTCAAAAAACAGAAAACTTGAAGCATTCTGAAGGATGCCAGAAACTGTAAGGCTGTAACTTTGTCTCCTGAAGACAAGGAGGAATTCTGCTGTTAACACCAATAGCACCAAAGTTTTTATCTGTGGAGGGCTATATTTTAAAGTCTTAGTTGTATTTCACTGTTGTGTAGGGAGAAGAGTTTCAAAATTCTTGGCTTCTCAAATCATATTTAGTCAGTGGTTTTCAAATATTGATAATTTGTGTATCCCTAGGAATTATCTGATGGAGCTGCAGATTGTTGTACAAAACCTGATAACCTGCTGGGATTAGACGTATTTTGTTTGTACACAGATTTCCAGGGTCTCAATCTCATGTTGAAAATTGCTAATTGGTATTTTTGTTATAAGTTGCTATATGAACCACTATCTTTTTGGGTTTTCAATTTAACTTCTGCAGTGGGGTGCAGGTCCACTGAAATGGTCTGCTAGAAAGACCTGAAAGTGAGTAGTTGCAAAGATCTTTGCAGTAAGTATTTAGCAAGAGATCCCTTCAAATATACATATGGGCAGAGCACTGTGAATGACACTAGCCATGAACAATGTATGGACCCTCCTGTGCAGTCTGGCCAGAGGAATGGGACTGCTCCCTGCAGCAGGTCATGAAAACAACAGAGATACAGCAAACAACTGCTGCAGCTCTGCATCTCTGTGGTGCTGTACCCATTGCTGTGCCGTTGCTGCTCCCTTCCTTGTCTTCCTGCACCGTTCCATCTCGGCTGGCAGACAGTGTGATGTGGGCAAAGGTTTCTCCTTCCTGTTGTTCCAGGTTATCTAGATGGGATTTCTGACCAGGCAGCCTATATTGGGCTGTGAAATTTTGTTTCTCATAGATCTCAGGGCTATGTTTGAAAGCCAGGTTCTGTGGAGAGATACAGGTGCCTCTGGAGCAGCCTGTCAGGAGCTAGCAGCAGCTAAAACTGTTTGAACTCAGTAGCATTTGATTTCTGTTTGGAAATCTGGAGACTCATCTGTGGTGTTGAGCCTCCATAGTGTTTTTCTTTGCCCTTATCCACTCTGGCCCTACTGATAAAATCTTTACCAATCACTAATGGGGCTAAGTAGAAGGTAAAGGGGAAACTATGACACAAAACTCAGTAATTTGCCTGTCCTCCAAGGTACGAACCCCATTAGTTCACTGGCCCCAACAGGATGCTCTACTGTGTTTGCACTGGCTGCTATATGAATAAGTGTTTCATGGTAGAAAGATACATTTCGTAGTGACCTAGGAGTATATGTACAGAGTGCTGACTAATGTATTTATCTGATAATTTCTCTCTTGATTTCTTGAAATACAAACATGACGTCATACCTTGTAGTGGACTGTTAGAAAGGGAGAGTTAAATTTTATTCCCTGTGTAAGTAGAAGAGCATGAGGAAGTGTCTGCAAATCAAATCTGAACACAGAAAATCCACATTCTGGAGCTTGTTTTACATGGTTGTAGGAAAATAGCTGTTTTTTGTAAGATTAACCTGAAATATAGTGTCTGTTTCCTTCTGATACTATGTTGAAGCTTTGCTTTAACGTTTATGGCCAGTAGCAAAAAGAGTCCTTGTGTCAGAAAATAAATTTGATCTTCTTCCCTTTTAGATACTCCTCTACTTTAGCAATTTTTTCAGGTACTGCAACTGAATATAGAAAAATCTCAGAAACTGCAGATTCTTTCATTTCCCTGTTTGAAAAGATATGTCCAAGTCATTGGTAAGAGAATTATACAGAGAACTCTTCTTTGCTTTTCATTTGCCTTTTCAAATAGATGTCTTTCCACTCTACTATGTCTCAAGTCACATTAAAAATGGCTTTAATATTTGTAGCAAGGGATAGATAACATCAGTGTTTCCCTGATAAAAGGAATTAATATATGAACTCTACTGTATAGAAAATCAAGTTTCTTAAAAAACAGCTTAATGCCCCTTTTCTTCCTTCAACCAATGTGTTTGTTTTCTTTTCCTGCTCCTCCAAACATAGTTTTAACATGCTTATGATTCAGTCTTCAAGGGATGAGAGATAACCAGTCAGTAATGTTCCTTCATTGGTGTTCAATTATTAAATTGCTTGGAAAATTAGAAGGTTTTTGGTGGTTTTAGCAATCCTTTTAAACGTAGGCCCTGGAGAAGGAACAAGGTAGAACATACATGACCTAAATTGGTTTTATTTTATTTCTTTTTTGTTTGCTGTATCACAATTTTTAGAGGTGCTGCTCAAGCTGTCTTCTAGATAGACCCTATGTATGCAGACATATGAAAATAGAATTATATTTTTCTAGTACTTTTCATGCACTGAAAGATTTTAAGTGGGCAACTGAACTATTACAATTCAAAATGGTACCACTGAACCTGAATGGAACAGTACTTTACATGTCTTGAGGTCTTATTCTCATGTACAAGTATGTTGCCATTCATGTTGTTTCTCTGCAGCCAGACTGATTTTACTGTTTTCTTCCTGGTTGCCCACAAGCTGTCAGAATTTCCCAATTTAGAGGTAATATCTTTGGTACTGGATGTGACAGAGCTGCTGTATGTGTGTGCAGCAGCTGGTTTGCACATTGTGCAGTAACCCTGGCATGGCCTGGACCCATCACACCTGCTGTGCCTGCACAACAGATCTGTGGGTGAGTGCTAGTCATTAACAGAAGTCGATTTTTCTGTGGACATTTTCAAATGAAATGGGGAAAATTCATTTGCTTTCAGAATAACTTTAATGAAGAAAACAAAGAAACAATTTCTGACCCAGGCTGGTGCACACATTTTCAAATGCATCCTTTTGTGTGATATTCCTGAATATGAGAATAACGTTTTGAATGACTGCATTGACATTTGTGCAGGACCAAACTGTTCAAGTCATAATATGTGAGTTGCAGTACTTGGCAGTAGTATTGCAGCTACACTGGCATTGAGAAACCTTTGGGCATTAAAGTCCTTAAACCAGAACTAGGTTCAAAGTCTAGGTTTCACATCCAGAGTTCACTGCTGGTAAAGTATGCAGGACCTCTGGCTAGTATCTTCAATATCCTCATAAACAATTTGGATGCAGGACTGGAAGGTATACTAAGTAAGTTTTCCAAGGACACTAAATTAGGAGGAGCTGTTGACTCCCTGGAAGGCAGAGAGGCCCTGCAGAGAGATCTGGGCAGACTAGAGGGCTGGGTAATCACCAACCATGTACAGTGTAACAAGGGTAAATGCCAGATTCTGCAGCAGAGATGGGATAATCCTGGATGTATGTACAGACTGGGGGATGAGAAGCTGGAGAGCAGCCCCACAGAAAGGGATCTGATTGAATATGAGTCAGCAGTGTGCCCTGGTAGCCAAAACGGGCAAGTGTGTCCTGAGTTGCATCAAGCACTACACTCTTAGCCAGTGAAGGGAGGTGAGAGTCCTACTCTGCTCTGGTGAGGCCTCATCTCGAATACTGTGTGCAGTTTGGGGCATCACAATTTAACAAGGATATGAAGCTATTGGAGAACTTCCAGAGGAGGGCCACAAAGATGGCGAAGGGTCTAGAGGGGAAGCCATATGAGGAATGGCTGAGATCATTTGGTTTGTTCAGCCTGGAGAAGAGGAGACTGAGGGGAGACCTTATTGTGGTCTACAGCTTCCTCACTAGGGGAAGCAGAAGGACAGGAGCTGATCTCTTCTCTGGTGACCAGTGATAGGACCTGAGGGAATGGAATGAAGCTGTGCCAGGAGAGGTTTAGATTGGATATTAGGAAACAGTTCTTCTCCCGGAGGGTGGTGGAGTGCTGGAAAGGGCTCCCAAGGGAACTAGTCACTGCACCAAGCCTGACAGAATTCAAGAAGCATCTGGACAATGCTATCAGACACATGGTCTGACTTTCGGAGTTGTCCTGTGTACAGACAGGAGTTGGACTGGATGACCCTTGTGGGTGGGTCCCTTCCAACTCAGGACATTCTATGATTAGTTTTGTTAGAAATAGGAGCCAGTTCCAGTAGCTGGATATACCTTCCTGTTTGTACTTCAGACCACATTAATGCAGCAACAATAGTGACCAAATTTTTCAGTGCAGACAAGTCCCTAAGTTATACATTTCTTTAATATGATACTTTCATTAGTGCCTTAGCTGATATTACTCATAAACCAACCCTTGTGCTAGAGGCAGAGGCTTATTAGTGCAAGGTCATTCTATACTTTTTTATTTCATATTTTCCCTTAGGGAAAGTGAGCGATGTCTCCAGAAAAATCACCTACCTCCTGCCTGGCATATCAACATCCACAGACTTGCTGCCAGCATAGATGTAATGCCTCTCGGTCAAACTTCATGTTGCACCAAAACAGAGAGTTTACAGTAAAAGAAAGATAATAAGATCAAGTCCTGAAACTTGTATGTGGGATTATGTAAGCTGTTTAAAGAAATAATGATAAAACTCCCATTAAAAAAGTGAACTGTTTCTTGGAAATATTAACTCTCCCATTGTGAATTAAGTGCTTTTGAAATGCTGGATTGATAACTCTGGAGATCAAAGTGTTACACCTGGCTGAGCTACTTACATGTCCCTGTGGCCTTGGAGCACCCCACAGTCTAACCCTCAGGGGTGGGAAAGTGCTCTGATTTTTTTGCTACTGTTAAGGAATTGAGGTGCAAAAAGGCAAAGTGACATATTTAAGCTCACATTAGAAGTCTGTGCTGAAGTAGGGATTTCAGACCAGGCATCTGATCTCCTTAGGTAGCTATCCAAATGGGAACTGTCACCTCTCTCCAACAGAAAAAGCAATGACAGCCAGAAAGTGTCTGATCAAAAAGCATGGGAAATTTCCCTGTTCAATCAAGTCCCTGGCCCTTCAGGAGTGAAACAATGAAAAAACAGAATCAAGACAGAGAGAGTAATTTGAGGTGGTTGACGCCAGTGTGTTAGCAACTGGACTGTGACCTAACAAGTTTATTTGTTTTACAATAGTAGATAATGACACTTAGCATAATGCTTTTTTGTAATTCTTTGCCATGTGACTATTCCTTGTTTTGGAGTGTACTTCTAGCTGAATTTGAAATAGCTTGAAAATTAAGGAAAAATTTCTGCTGTATCACTGTTCTCACAGCTTATGATGGGAATGTTTTAGATGAAAATATACTAATTACATAGAAACACATTTGTTTCCCCTGAAATTATCATTTTACTTGTTCCTGCTGCCTCTGTCTCCAGGTTCCTCAGCAGCACATAGATGGGGTTTCTGGGTTTCTTCACTCTTTGTTGACTTACTGGACAAGGAGCCAAGAAGTAAAGATTTCCCAGACCTCTATGATCCCTGGTTCCTGCTTTTTAACTTCTGCAGCATCATATATATACTGGGAGGAATCCAGATTCAGAATCTGTGGGATAAAAATTGTAGTTTTTTGATCTGGAGGACTGATATTGCTTTGTTCATTTACATCAGTAGGAAATTCAGGCCATTTTTTTGCATTCTGTGCAGACTCCTTAACATCAAATGATAATAAGTAATATTCTAAAAATTAAGCATAATTAATCTATCATATTTATAGCCATGTAAATTAAAGAGGTCTCAACTAATAATGCAAATCACATAATTTAAAATAAATAAATAAAAATGGCATAGGCAGAAAAGCAGCCAACCATATGGTTTCACCATATGCTGAAGCATACTTACTGTCCCTTATATCCTGTATTCCCTGTGAAAACTATGTATACATATTCACTGATAAAAAAAACCCACAAAACCAACCCTGCATGAAAGAGCTTTAAAGATACAAGATCAAGCACTCTGTATGTGGACTATGTGAAAATTCACACAGTCATAATTTCTCTAATAGCTGGACGATATGGTCTTTCATAGACTTGATCACTTTTTGCATGGAAGCTCTCCCTCGTTCACTGGAGATGATGTGTGGTAGTCACTGAATCAATATTCAGATGAAGGCATTGATCCATATTCTAAAGATGTCTCATATACCATCTCCTCTTCTATTCAATGGGGAAGTAGTTTGGGATTGTTTAGTCAGGATTGTTTAGTCTCTGTTTCTGATATCCTTTAGATGAGTCGAGGGCTATATGCATTTCCAGGAAATACATCAGTTACTATCATGGCTTCAAGGTCTTGGTTCAACTTTTGCTGCTTTATGGATGGAAACAAAGTACCAAGCCAGTGTTCACATGCAAGTCAGACTGGTTGAAATAGTTAAAATTTTGCTTCATCGAAAACCAGATTTTTCTTGAAAATATTACTCGCTTTTCTTTCTACTACAGAAAAAAAAAATACTCTTTCAACTGAATTTTCCACTAGGAGACCTTGAGATAAGCTTTTCATTTCAACTAAGGTAAACATTCTCTGCCTTTGCACAACTACCATATAGCGTTTAGAATGCACCATTGTAGTCTGACCTCTTCAGCTCGAGGTGATCTTCATGATGCACTGCATTAGTCAGTGTCCACACTTCAATAATCTCAGATGACCCTTGTTCTATGGAAAGTGTAGTCGTTTTGATTCTTTGTCCCATTCTGAGAGAAAAATACATTCTGGAGTAGCAAAGTAACGTAGAGGATGGTAAATCTGCTTTTAAGATAAGGCCCTGTAGAAGCCTTTGTCTGATGAAGTATTTTGTTTGGGTATGACTCCTCTGGAGCTCCTGCCACCTTTTGTACAGTAGCAGTCTTGATACTGGCAGCATAAAAGTCAATGCAAGCTCTTTGCTGGAGCCCATGCTACTACAGGATGCTGCCACTAGGACTGAAGTTTTGGCATATCCACTACAGGAGTTCATCGTCTGAGCAGTGCAGCTGAGGATGGCAAATGGGCTGAGTCCCAAACTCAGCAAGAGCTGTGAGCTGCCACCTCTCCTCTCCTAGAGGCAAGAGAATGGGAGGTGACCAAATTTTACCATCCACTGTGACAGCAATGCAGGTAGTGACTGCAGCCTAGGCATGTTTGTTTCCATGACATTTCCATCAGAGAAGTGAGCTTCTGGTTTTCATATGTTACCTGGCTGTTTCCTTACCATAATTCACTGAGGCAGGACTCAGCAAGTCTGCATGGGGCAGTTAAAAAGTAGGTGCTGCTCATCACTGGGGAAAAAAATATTGAAGAAGGAGTGGGAAGGAGCAGAAATTTGTTGCATCTTGAAATAAACAGAATGGAGTTAGAATTTGAACAGATGAATTATGTTTTTATGTTCATATCTTCTGTGTATCCATAACAATCCCAGGAGGCTTCGCATCAACATTTTGAAATCTTTTTGATAAATGCATTCACGTCCTTATCAAAATTGACTTGTGTTTGGATTTCTCATCTTATACTCAAATTAGCATTTGAACCCAACACTTCAAGCACATGATACAGTGATGTCTTGAGTGCATGTATTTAATTTAAATGCTTTAGATCATTACTACTGCAGCTATTGAGTGGTGTTTTATTTCTGGGGGGTTTTCAAGAGCTGATTTTATGATCATTTGGCTTACCTTGAAAATGCATTTTTTCTGTAGTCTACTTCCTAACTCCCATTTATGTCTTTTTTAGAAATAGAGACAATAATTAAAATTATGTCAGTGCTGAAGATGCTGAAGTCTTAGGTTGAAACCTAAAGTGGAACCTATCTTTCAGAGAGGGACAGGTCAAAGGAGTTAATGGCTAATATGTGACTTAGAGATAATTTCGAGGAGAGAATTTGGAGTGAAGCTGCTATTATTTTCTGAGGGTTTTTTTTTTTATCCTCCTTTTTTCTCATCTCACCTTATACAGAACATAAAAATTCTTTACTAGGAAGACAAATGGAAAAGAAAACAAACCAAAAGGTGATATTGCCAGTCTGATAACTGTACCTGATATAAACATAGATACATATAGCAGTCACTTATTCACAAAATGATGACCCACATGCAATTATGCCAAGTATTCTAAATACAAAGTTGTAGGATTTTTTTGCATTTGTCTCTACTACAGTAAATAAAATGTCTGACCATGTCTGACTCTAGCAATATCAAGAATATAGCGAACTTAAAATTGACAGTGACTGTTCCAGGCAGATGAGATCAGGCCCCTGTGTAACAGAAACAGAAAATCTAGAAGTTTGTCATGTCCCTTTGAACAGAAGTTGGCCACTATAAGAGACAATGTAGTCAGTGTTGGTCTCTGGTGTAGCTCTCTTTGTGCTGGCTCAGCTGCTGGAAAGGAGCCACAGGGTTAGATTGATCACCCCGTATGGAATACACCTCACAAGAAGGATGTAGCATATGTTTGGCGTGATGACCCCACACTATTCCCTTGATTGGGACAGAGAGAGGGCAGAGCACTCCACTGTTCTGGCTGATCACAAGACGTTCAAAGCCACAGTAAATTAGAGAAGCCTTTCTGAGGTGTGTTAATTTATACTGGAATGGGGAAAGACACAGATTTGGTGTCCAGAAGGTGTAAAAATGACTTTCTCTGCTCCCTCTTCTGTAGTCTTGGGCTGCATCTTGTGACAACTGGAAGCACTACAGGAGTCACCATGGCTAAGCCATTTTATTGCTATGAGACTCTGTAAGATTAGGAAAATCATGACTATCCAGTCAGGTTCAGAAAACAGTAGATTTCAACCATATTATACTTTCAAACTCTCCTGTGAAGCTGAAGATGATTTCCTCTGCCTGAGCAATCCACTCTGTGAAAAGGAGAGAATTACCTGTCTCTGTAATGCTCTTTGAGATCTGTGGTTCAAAAGGACATCTGTCAATTATGAATTGCTCTTTCTTTCTGTTACTGACTGCCCAAGCTTTGCATTGCATGTAGAATTCAAGCAGCTGCTTGCTTTGCAGAGGATGTTGGCTTGGAGGAAGAAGCTAGCAATGGATTAGGATTTAGGAGCACTTTGCGTTGCCACAGGCTCGCTGTGGGACTTCCAGATTTTTATCATTTTGTGTTTCAGTTCTCCATATGTAAACTAAAGATAATAATGCTCCTCTTGGCTTGGTCTTTGTCCTATTTATTTAGTTTATAAACTTCCCTGGGGGAAGTGATCATCTCTTAGTATATATAACACCTACCACAGAGAAACTCAGATATCATTTAGGGCCTCTATGTATTGCTTTAAAATATCCATTAAATAATTATGTTATGGCAGGCATTGCCAAGTGGTCTTGTCTCCTTAGACTTCTAGAAGTTCTTTCTTAATGTGTAAGAAATGATTCAGTCTCAAAGAGCTGCAAAGATCTTACTTTTGTGTGGAAGGCTACATGTGCATCTGTGGAAAGAGACCTCACTGAGGACCAGAAAGTTTACAGTCAGCTTTGTTCTTGGCCAGAACAGATTCTTAAGGCAGAATGGTTTCTGAAGGACTGTTGAGCAGTGGGTTTGGTAGTGTTTTTCTGATTCTATTAAAATGAATCTTGTAGGTAAACAAATGAGCAAATCGTTATTGTCCTACATGCTCTGTAGTCATTTTGCTGCAGGATTAGTGCATAGGTGTAAAATACCCAGATTCTCCCCACACTCCCTTACTCCTCTGAGAAGCCAATCTGCAAAATTCCTGGACATTTAATTCTACTCAAATTTGTCTACTACAAAATTGGCAAGTAGACATATTTCTTTGGGTTTATATTTAACGTGAAGTCATCACCCAACTCCACTGCTGAGCTGTGTCCACAGGACACTAATGCTGCTAAACTTTATTTCAGTTGTGATCTCTACTAGATAAAGGTAGAGGAGTTGATAAATATGAGTGCCAGTTTCTCTGACATAAGAAATTGGCTGAGTGTCAAGCCAAGTGTAATTGTGACGCTTTTACTTGCTTAAATTTTTGTCTTACAAACAAATAAACCCAGCTAGATTTAGGGAAAATTTTGACTGTTGTAGTCGAAGAAAAAAAAAAAGAGAGAGGGAAATAATTGTGTGAGGATAGCAGAAACTGGGCTGAAGAAGACGCTCAGCATTCAAATCTGCCCTCTCCCTGAAAATAAAGCAGCCTTCCCTCCCCCCCCC
>VWZO01007857.1:548213-607265 GCA_013396975.1 Bucco capensis
CCCCCTTGCTTTTTGGTGGTTGCAATAAGACAACTCCAACGAAAGTGGTTGTCATGAGATAATCACACCTCTGGGGGATTATAGGCATCTGGCTATGATTCATAAAATCCTTCAGGATTGATTCCCTCTTTCCCCTCTCCTTAAGATAACCACACCTACTGTTGTGTTTTATGGCTTGGAAAAACACAGATTTTGTGATTGAAATGTACAGATATTATTTACATTGAGTTACTTTGTTTCATTGCATTGTGCATTTAAAAAAAAAAACCAAAGGTGTTTTACTCTCACTTTTTAAGGAGTTTCCCTTCCCTTCCCTTCCCTTCCCTTCCTGCACCGCACCTTCCCGCACCTTCCCTTCCCGCACCTTCCCTTCCCGCACCTTCCCTTCTGTTTTGCTGTACATTAACATTATTGAAACATATGATGCGCGCTTCCGTTTTGATACATTCTGTACCACATCTTAGCACTTAAATTGCTTGGCTGATCCTAAATACACCTCTAAACCTGCCAAGAAGCTCTAGAATATCTGTTGCCAATTGTGCATGCACACAAAATCCTGCAATAATTTGAAGAGCATCGTATTCTGCTTGTAATTTCTCTCTGTTTCTAGTAATTGTGAGAGTCAGAAATCAAAAAAGACTGCTTTCTTCCAGTTTGTGTGTGTGTGTGTATTTTAGGACTCACTATAACTGAAGACAGGGATGCTTCAAAACAGGAAAAGTACCAGAATCTGTAGTAGGAACTGCTGAAGACTTGGATGGTTTTATTTACACATATTTTACTCTAAATTTAACTCTGGATCTTGACATTTAGGTTTCTGAAAGTGTTAACATCTCCAGAAAGATTTCACTGAAACGCAAGGTACGTTCAGTGTTTTCTTAGGCATTTCTGCTTCTATGTGAATTTAATTCTTTTTAACACTCTCAGTTAAAAATAAATGATTTGCCGGAAAAAAAACAGTCAATCATTTAAAAAGTAATTTAAAGCATACAAATCTAGATTATAGCAACAACCAAGGAATAAAGAGCAAGGGAGAGATTCAAGCCATGGCATTAGACTAATGTACTTAGTACACTGTAAATGCTTTGCTGCTTCAGAAATTCCCTAACAAGGTGAAACTATTCTAAGAACACTATTATCAAGAGACACCTTTGAACTGATCTATCCTGAAGAATAACCCCCAGAAAGATAAGGTGAAGAGGAAGAGAAAAAAAATAAACAATCAACCACCCAGGAAAGGAAAAAAAAAAAAAAAAGCCAACAAAAAAATCCCACAACCAACCCCAAAAAAACAACTTTCATATGTTTGTTGGCCACAGCACAGCTCTGACTTCTGAACATTTTTCCCCAATTATTTTTGTAAAGTATTGATCGCAATTTAATTTTGTAGTCCCAACATGAGAGGCGCTTCATGCTGAAATGTCTCACAGGAGATTGTAATCAGGGTCTAGCCTGAAGGTGAAGCACTAGTACATAGGTTTTACTCTATTCCTCCACTCTTCATCAGTTCTGGGATTGGAGCAGAGGGCATTCTCAGGCAGATTAATTTTTGACGATGGGATCGATGGAAGATGTTTTTTCCTCCTGACATTGAGTCATCTAATTTGCTGTTTATCTTTGGCTTATTGAGTTTCGAGCATTGTTAAATCATACCTTTCAGCTGTTTAATTTCAGATGTGAATTTTGCATTCCCCTCTTGTACTTTGGCATAACTCTTTTACCTAAAATGAGCAGGGTGATGGGCCTTTTTTGACACCAGGTTACTGCTTTCGAGTCTGTTAAGTACTCCAAGGTAATGTTATAGTACTTTCTAGCCTTTTTTTCTTTGCTTGTGGCCATAGATCAGATCATCTCTAGGGAAATCATTACTTGCCATCATTATTATCCCTAGCACCTTCATCTATTCTCCCTTGTTTCCTGACTCCATTGCTTGATGAAGTGCCTACTTGTGAGGACACCTTTAACTCAGGTCTAATAATTAACCCCTTCATTGCTCAGGGTGGTTCATTTTTTGTTCCCTTCAATAACTTGTGAATTATGAGTTTAGCTTTTGGAGCTGCTCATAATAACAGCATTCTGGAGTTGCCTGTAAAGCTCTTCTCTTAGGGATACTGGTGGGGGTTTTTCCCTCCTTGTTTTTGTTTTAGTAGCAAAGTGAACATTTTGCCAGATATATTGCTAATTATAAATAAAAGGCTTTCACTCAAATGAAAATTGGCTTTACTTAACCTTTGTTAAAGGTTTATACATTATTGCTTTACATTTCATGGGGAATCCTCTAACCTTGGCCCAACTCTGAAGAGGCTATGAAATATTCTTGCAATTATTAGATTTTAGCGACTCAACATATATGCATACAATTATAAATATTTGGCTGTTGTGGTAACTAGTAAAAGGTGGCTAGAAGCAATGAGTTAGCTTTTCATGGGAAGTTGCTAAACTACTATACATCACACTGACTTAAAATAGCCCATTTGTAATAATCAGAAATGTTTTCATTTTATATTTTGTATTATCTTAGACTCAAGGCCAGGAAGGCTGTACTATATGATGATAATTCAGAGAGATATTATCAGGAAGTCTATTCCTGCTATTCAGAAGCTCAATGCGATCAGTGCTTTCATTCTTACGATGTATGCACGAAGTGTCTATCACTGTCACAACACTCCGATGAATTCCATAGGAAGCAAAGAGTTGAGTCACACCAGTTCTTATTTCTGCCCAAATCACCTGGGAAATGACATAACATTTTAGCTTGCAGTCAGCCCACTGGGTTCTGCTAAGGCAAGACATCATCACAAGTGTCTCTTGGGGTCTGTGACCACAAGATGTAAATATCTTGAAGGGGTATGCAAATACTTTCTTAGTGACAGGTGTTGCGGTTCAGAGCTCCTCTATGGAAGTCTTAGCTCCTGAAGAAACATACTGGCTGTTGCATACACCTATTTTTGCTCATAGCCCTAGTAATCTAACCCACAACAGACTGTTGCTTTACCAGTTCCTCTGCCTGCAAAAAGGGAAGTGTCAAAGTGGTGAGCATCTCTGCTTGGCCTTTTGATCATTCCCTTTGATCCATTCTGGTCCTGTAGTCCTTCACAGTGGTGATTCCCCCAAAGCAATAGCTGGAGTCCATCTCTGGCAGGCAGAGGAACTGTGCCTGCCCCCTGGCACACAGCCCAGCCAACAGCAACCAGACAGAGTCTTGACAGTTGTGTCATGGGCAAAGGACCCCATGAGCACTGTTGGTGTATATTTATATGCATAAAAATGTGAATGCATATGCATGAATAAATATATATATATACACACACACATACATATTATACATATTGATAATGGTCCCTATACCTTAAGTAAGATCTTCTGTCTTGTTCTAGCTGTTTCCTTCTGCCCATTTTAATTCATATCACTTCCAAAAGTTTTCATCTTTTGGGCAGAAGACTATCCACTTCACCTGTGAAAAGTGAAAACCTCAACTCACACAGCTTGAAGTTTGAGTTGAAATTACATCTGCCAATTTATGTGAGAAAAGTTTTCAATGTACTATCATTTTTTACAACTATCTGACATTTCCTTACCTCAAGGCACTTAAAAGTTTAAGACATATGGTTGACTTGGGCATAGTGTTTTCCATATAATAACAATGAAATGGTGATAAAACCTAAAAGTGCTAATTCAATTGATATAAATTTAAATTGAAAATCTCATAAACATAATATTAAACTTCATTGAAGTGTTATTTTTATGGTGAAAACTAAAATATTAGTTTGCACAGGATCTTTTAATATAAATACATTAACATTTTATGCCTCTTAGAAAAGGGCTGTGTATACACAAGTATGAAACACTGTGTAGGGGATGAGATGTTCCAGGGCATGAATTTAGCTTTTTTAAAATAAAACAAAACAAAACATTGTATTTGGAAAGTAGCATATCACAGTTTGAGATTATATCAAACTTCATGGTTTTGGCTAGTCTTTAACATTTAGAGGTCTGGCAAGACTTCAGGTGAGGCATGTTTCATCTCACTTTTGAGTGCCTGCATTACTCCCATGTTTTCAAGTGGAGCATCCCAACTGTTTGCAGACGTCCTTTGGGCCTGGCTGTATGTGCAGTTTCTCTAATGCCACCTTTCCCAACTGCTGGCTGCCAGCATCAGTTCCATCCCTTCATGGCAGGGGAGTGAAAGTAGCTGTAATTACTGGCTGCAGGTGTAAATGCTTGCTCCCTGGCCCTGAGGGAACTGAACCATAGCCATGATTAAAGGTAGTTAGCAATCCCTAATGACTTCAAACATGCGGAGCTGATAATTACAACTACTTTTCATTCCACCACCCATGAGGACTGACCTACTGCTAGCAGTAAACTTTCTTAAGTTTTATCCTTATTTTTTTCAGAATTCAGTTTTGTAATTTTTTAATTTTTTTCTTTGGAGGGTGAGATTTTTCTAATCCTTCTTGACCTTCTTTGGATTTGTGACTAATGGTAAGAGAAAGGCTACTGTAAGAGATCTGATAGTGTCTGGAAAGGGGAGAATACTGGGTAGAGAGGAAATCTGACCCAGTATGGTGACTTTCTATATTCAATTTGTGCCCGTCATATCAATTTGTACATTACTTTGATGTTATCAAACGTGTGAAACTC
The DNA here is from genome assembly GCA_013396975.1 of Bucco capensis. Taxonomy (NCBI): domain Eukaryota; kingdom Metazoa; phylum Chordata; class Aves; order Piciformes; family Bucconidae; genus Bucco; species Bucco capensis. The sequence goes on from VWZO01007857.1 coordinate 552,858, forward strand.
TAGCTAATGTTACTTTTCACATATTAAAGTCAATTATGAGTTTATATACTCTCTGCTTGATGGCCTGAATGAGCGTATTCATGGTATCCACAATAAGAGTCAGTTATTTTATTGTAAAGCAAATTAGAATGTTCCTGTCATTAGGCTTCTCTGAAAAGGAAAGATGTGTGAGTTCCATAAAATGCTCATCTATTAATCGCATTTAGATACAATCCTCTTTGAAGATACAGCTAAAGGGCAGGGTAGCTGCAGCAGGAGGATTTTGCACCCTGCAACAGAAAGAAACACCACCCCCCACCCTGACCTGCAGCAAATGGTTTCTGGCACTATAACAACGACTTGTTTTCCCGGAGGACATGTCTGTTCAGAGGGTCTGACTGTTGCCACAGAAATGGCAGTCTTTAAAACTCATGGAAGTCTTTTCTCACTGCCTTCACAAAAAGTTAAAGGCTATTTAAGGAAATGCAAGCAAGAACTTCTGAGCCTTCAGTAACAACATAACAGACTGTAACATGAAGAACTGAAGAAATGAACATGCACTTAGTCCTGGCAAAGGAAAAACAAACTAAAAACCGTTATGATCTTTTTGGCATTTAAAAAATACTCTTTCTACCCTTCTATATCGTAACATATAAAACCCAAAATTAATAATGCAGAGCCACTGCTAAAAAAAAAAAGAAAAAAGTACTATAAGATGCTCCAGCCAAAATATCTCTTAACTGGCTCCAGAGGGACAGAGTCATCCCTTGTCCTTTTTGGTTGGAGCAAGTCTGACCAAGAGGTGAGGTTTCACATATGGCAGTGAAGCAAAGCCAGAAAAAAAGGAGTGGAAAGGGGATTTCAAGGTTGAATTTCTGTACAGCAGACTCCTTCAAGGCAGTCATAAAACAATCAGTCAGGAACTTCAGCATGACTCATATTTTTGACAGAATAGAACTAATTTCAATACAGGATGAAAGATTTGCTCTGTAAATAATTATTGTATATGATCCCACTGTTGGGGAGTTTGTTTCTTTAATGGTATATTGTGAGCTAATCCTGTGTATTTGAGGACAATTCTGTACAAACTGACCCTAGTAGAAGCAGGACCTTTACCATGGTCTGTGATAAGAGATTCCCGTGAGTTAGGTTTTCATGGGTATTGACTTATGCGATTTGGGGGAAACCATTTCACCTCCTTGACAGTGATGCTTCCTCTCTCACCTTTTCTCCCTGTTCTTTCTTCTGTTAACTCTTCGTGCCTGGAACTTTTTTAGTGGTGACGGAATGATGCAAATGCCCAGTTTTGTGACAGTCCCTTGCATAGTTAAATCCTATTGCTACAAATAGAAATATTAAAATCTACAAAAAAACCCAACAACAAACAACCTCTCACACTCCTTTTGTAATGTAGCTGCAGTTTAGATAATTTGGACAACAAAAAATTTTGGTTTTCTGTCTGGAAATAAATATAGGAGTGTATTGCACAGTCTGAGTTTTTAAAATCACATTTAAAAATGATGACAATTAGATCTGTGGTTTGAAAATGTGTGAGCAAAAAGCGGAGAGCAATAGGGATATGTTCTGAGGGTTACTGCCTTAGGGTCAGTTGCAGCAAGCGGATCTGTGGGCTACAACAGTGGAAAGAGCAAGCACTTGCAGGTGTGTAGATATGCCTGGGGCTTGTCTGTCTTCCATTAAAATAAAAAGTTGATAGCACTAATCATTTCTGTCCCTTTACATTTTAAACAGCCACCGGCATTGCCTAAGTGTTTTAACTGCATGGTGTCAGAATTGTGGCCTTGCCAGGAAGAGACATCAGGAAGGGTGATAAAGGGTAGAATCTTCAAGAGGTGAAACATGCCTTTTCGGGAGAAAGGATCCAAGTGAATATCCAGAGGTTAAAAATTGAACAATTACAGCCCTCTGAGTTTGCACTAGTAAAAAATACTTGTCTCCCTCCATTTTCAATTCTTGTGAATGAAATAATGAGATGATAGCATGCCTGTCTGGGCTGACAGGGTTAAAACCCTATCTGAAAACCCGTGAGACATATAAGTGGGTGCAGACAGATGAGCAATGCTGGATGTAGTACTGCTTTTTACCCCTTTCTCCTCAGCAGCCTGTCCCTCATCTCTGCTTCATGCTACCACAGAGGCTGAGTATCATAGCAGTGGACAGGTGTGTGCCTACACCTCAGTAGCCCCATTTGTACTGTGTTGCCTTATTATCAACCCACCTTCCGTGATGGCTTAAGCTAATGGGCTGTCTGTGGTGTCCTGAGGGTAGAGAACTGTGGGATAAAGGCAGAGGACTTTGCTAGGGACAGAAAAATCTTGTGCTGCTCCAGCAAAATCTGTCAGAGGTTGATTTTAACTTATTTTCACTGACTTGCTTGCTTAAAGGGTTAGATACTCTAAGACTACTAAATGTCAAGTTTCCTATTTTTGTATTAATCTGATTGTGCTCAATTTTTTGAATGTGAATTCGTGCTGGGTTGCTTTGTCGGTTTTAGAAGTAGAATATTTTGCTGTTCACAGATGTCTGTGTATTAGTAATACCTAATGAACTAATGTCTAATTGGTGAGAGAGATATGTGCATACAGGAGAGAAGCCTCAAGGAAGAACATTTTCAGTGTCTTTAAGAGAGATTGGGGGCAAGTAACTTATCAGAGCACATTTTCAACTCCAAAAATCTGCATTCAAATTTTGTCTAAGGTGCTGAGTGGAAGTCAGTTTGCCATGGCTTGAGCTGGCTTCCAATGGAATTATTCAGAGACCTTCTGCAACACACTGTATGCTTTGACTAGCTAAAAAGATTAGGCAGGGCTGTGGCAAGCAACTGATGTAGAATGGCAGAGGCCTGCCTCCTGCTCTCTGTTATTCTTCCCAGAGGTAAAATCCCATCTCTGCTGCTGTCATCAGCAGCACTTCTCTTGAGTTTAGTAAGAATGAATCCAATTTATATGGCCCTTGTGTATGATTAGAGATGTGTCCAAATCAAGTCTCTGTAACTGATTTTTGGTCTATCCAAGTTAGTTACTAACTGTGAACAATAACAAAAGACAGTGCAAATGTCAAAGTTCAGGTTTTCCAGCTTGGAACTGAGGTGAGAATAACATGTGGAAATGGGAGGTAACATTGAATTTTAAAAGGATTCATTTTTTTCAGGGAGATAGTAGAAGAAGTTATGTCTGTGGGTGATGCTACATAGTGGGCAATACTGTTCTAACAGAAGTAAATCTCTTTGGGGAAGGTAGAACCAAGTAAGAAAGCAAGTGAAAAAGAAAGATTTGCTATACTGGCTACTCTTATGTACTTCCCAAAAGAACCCAAACCTGTTTTTTCCCGCAGTGTTTTTTGTCTGTAGTGGGTCAGACACAGAGGACCTACCAAGGATGTGGTATGGGCTCAGTTTTGTTTGGTTTTCTTTTTGCTAAGGAGCATAAGAAAACACAGCTGTAGCAGGTCTGAGGGTACTGTCTTTTTAAATTACAGCTGCAACATTTTCTTCTGTGAATTTAGCCTCAAGGATCTTATTCACTCTCTCTTTCAGATCTTTCGGATCACATCTCATCCGCTTCTGTTTTGTGTAATCAACCTATTAATAATGGCTGGAGAGGCAGGCAGGGATAATTGGCATACACTTTGTAGAAGAATAATTGTGGGTGTGAAAATAAATTGTGTAGATTGCAATTGTTTTCCTTGCTTCTCATTCTTTTGCACCATATTAGTCCTTGTAGTACCTCAGGGAAAAATATAATATAAGATGGCCATTCTGGGTCAGACCAAAGTTCTCATCTAGCCAAGTGTCTGACAGGGACTATTAAAAGGTGGTTTGGAAATGTGATAAGAAAAAGTAAAGGCAGAGCAATCCTTTTCCCAGTACTTCTCTAGTACTCAGCAATTAGTGTTTTTAGACAGTACATAAGATAGAATTTGTATATGTTGATGTTCTCCTGCTTAAGTATTTTATATGCTCAGCTAGTGTGGTTGCAAAATCCCACAATTATTACCCTCATGTATCCTGTGAGGTAGAAAAGTCGTATATTATCTCCACATTATGGATTTTGAGCTGAGGAGCAGACAGACTTGAAATACCACCATCTAAAAATAGATTAGAGCTGTTACAGTTCATTAGCACAATAAAAACTTTGGAACAAATTGATACCCAGCCTGTCCTTAAAAATCCAACATCTCTATAAACTTCTTGTTACAATACTACATGATGAGACAAGGGTGACTGCAACCCTGAAATTTTATGAGGGTTCTGTATTGCTTCACTTTCCCAGTAAATGCCGGCGACATGATCCTCTATAGTAGGACTTCAATTACACTGAGTTGCTTTCAGATGACTTTCAGACTCCAGGATCAGGTATCCCAAATTAAAGGAGAAAAGTTCTATGTACATGTTCATCAGAAATCTGCAGATTGTTTAAAGGGATTTTCATGTCATTGAAAACGTCAGTAGCTCATGATACTATGACATTGTACTACTACAATAAGTAACTTGTAGGTTAGAAGGACTTTGAATAGATTGCAGAATATATGCCAGGAGGCCTGGGCAATATGCAGAAGATGTCTTTTATCACTGGGACTCCATTGTCTTGGCACAGTCCTACTCCGTCTGTGGAAAGTTTTCAGTGCTCTGTCCTGCTTACTTAATAGACTTTTAGAATTTTAGCATCTCAAAATCACTAATGTGTTTGTCCTCATACCATGTCCAAGATGTACTGAAGGCCTGAACACTATTTTCTAAATGGACAGAAAAATAATAGAGAGTGAAGTCCACACTGGTGGATCCAGGTGTGTGCTGTTGATACCACAATGTCAATTCAAGTGCCCTTAGTAACTAGATGGTACCAAGCTTGACTTTCAAGAGAGGTGTGTGTCTTGTATCCTGCTCATTTCACAAGCTTACAACCCTGTCTCCATTTGAGCTTCATAGCTTGAGAATCTTACCTCCAGGTAGATCTTCCAGCTGGCCATACAAAACACAGCAAAGGTGATTCCCCTTTTAAGAGGACTTTGAGGGGAAGAATGAAAGGGTTCCATTATAATGCTCGAAAAATAAACTGGGATGAGAGGCCAAAGTAGAATTTTTCCTTACTGCTACAGTCTTAGTAGTGATATTTTATAAATTACATGATGACTGAGGGACTGCAGGAACAAAAGTGAGGCTGTCATTCTAAATTAAAGACATTTGTTAGGCATTTATCTTGCTGTATCTTTTTCTTTTAATTAATATGCACTCATTGTCACAAGGCTACTGTACTTCAGAAAGACATTTGGTACAATGAGTACTGAAATGCTCTGCTTCAATTTCAACAAAAGCCCATCAGAATACTTTTATAGCTATTGCTACATGATTACTGTTCACAGCTCGTGTTTGGTTAACTGTGGGTCATCTGGTTTGTGTACCTGGTTATTGTACTGCAGTCATGAATGGCTAACAAAGCTACATGGTAGGTACCTAAAAGTTCTTACAAATAAAACTGTAAGAGTTTAAAGGTCTTGTTTTATCTTGTTCTGTTCATCCTGAAAGCTGCTTGCAATACTAGCAGTGTATTGGTTTGATGCAACTGTCAGAAAGGCTTAATCAAACATTATATATTTTGAATAACATAGAATAAACCCCAAGTTTCCTGAAAGCAGAAAAACATTAAAAAGCTGGTCTTTCCAGAACTGTGCATTCAGTTAGATGAATAAAATATGTATGCAGTTTTTTCTTTGGTGTAACAGTCTACTGATAGGGATTTTTATACCCATTATTTTATATATGTCTCCTCATAAAAACCACACTGTTGGGAAGAACATAAAGAAAAATTATCTCATTTATATTGCTGTAGGCTGTAGGTAAAAAGACTACTTTTCTATATTGGAATTTAGAGACACTTTTGTGAAAGGAACCACAGACTTACATATGACAAACAAGCACAACCTGGATCTCAGCTGGATACAAAGACAAATCTATAGATTGGACTAATGTTGGTGCTTCTTGCACTTTCCCCTGCCAATTAGTTTGCTTATATATTTTATATAAAGGGAAAGTCAAAGTTTATGGTGAGAATTATATCCTGACATCCTCATCTTGGCATCTATGGAGAGATAGCATCAGGACAGGGAAACTAATTTGTAATCTAATTATCTTCTAATTTGGATTTAAACCACCTCTAAATAGCTGGCCTTCCAATGCTGCTCGCTCTTGTTATTTCTCAACGGCACAACATATCGCATTGCTAAATGTAAATTGCTCTTGGCTAGTTTTTCAAAGTGATTTGACAACGTAGTTTGATTTTGCTCTAACATAATCTAGAAACTGTTTCCCAGCAGTGGGACAAAGGGAATGGAAAGAAACTGTTGTAACGAGTTCCTTTCAATTTGCTCATTTCTTACAATACCTATCATATTTTGCTTAACTGTTACAGTCTTCCTAGGTTCAAACACTCTACTTAGCTGTATTTAGTGATTACATGAACTGTATGGATTTCATACATTAGATGAGACTCTGCTTAGAATACTAATGCTATGTGCTTTACAATAATGCAGTGAATCCCAATTTGGTTTTGATTGCAATAATCTGGAATCAAATGTGCAAACCCTTGCTAATTTAAGTTGATTTTACCTTTATCATTTTGCATATTACGTGATCTAGAGCCACACAAACAAAAGCTTGTTTGGACTTACCCTGCTTTCCTTTTCAGAAAACAGAATTCTTTTTAATTAAAAACACTTTAAAAAAATCAGTATGTGTAATTGCTAACACCTGCTATGTGTTACTAACAGATGTTTCTTACTTACCTAAGGGAACTGTTATAATTACACTATAAGCTTATTGGAATGGCATTTAACCAAGATAGTTTAGGAACTTTAGGTGGTGACTTTGTGTTCTTTTATTCATCTTTCCTCTAAAGAACTTAAAAATCCCCAATCAGTCAGCCCTCTTCACTTGCTTCCCCAGCTTATGTTCACCACAGCAAAGGTTTGGATGTTCAGCCTCTCTTTGCTCCTTGGTCCATCCCTGAGTATCAAGGAGGGCTTTGCATGCATTGCTCCAAATGTAGCACTGAAGCTTGTCTTGGCAAGGCTTAGGATGGAGTGGTTATAGGAGGTCTCACCAGTCATGCTAATAATGGGGTTTGAGGAACATAGACTTGCTGCATGCTCTTGGGCAGCTCACGTCATCTGTCTTTGTATTCTGTGTGAAATGCTAGCAATCTTCAAGGTGTCTTCCAGCTGTAACTGTTCTATGATTCTATGATAATGTGGCCTGATGGGAGGCCTAAGTTAAAGGTGTTTGTCCAGGGCTTTGAGATCCTCAGATTAAAGCAGAGGTCAGTACATCTAGTTCTGCGTGTTGCCTTGTCACTAAGACCTTGCAGTCCAGAGGCAGGCTGGCCTTGTGGGTGCTGCACAGGTCTGCTGGCATGGAAGGTTGCAGGAGCTACAGTGGCTATCTGCATCTTCCAACTCGACTGCAGAGCAAGACACTGTGTTCTCGCTTTGCATCTTCACTTATGAAACTAATCACACAATTACCTGCAGGCATGTGTTAAATATGACACTGGTCTCTGTAAAATGATGGCCCCATTGCAAACAATGAATAAAAGAAGCAGCTCCATTTATAACTGCTGTTTCAACAGAGCTGTGTTGTAATCAAAGTGATCTGAGGGTGACTCATTAATTAATTGATGTTCTTTTTTATTATGTGCTATTGAGTTAATGAGTAATTTGTGCTAGATAACTCTCTGAACACACTGATTACGTGAGATATTTTCTGGGGCTTTCATACCAGTGACATGCTGAATAGGTGGAAGATGGTATTTGCTTATGTATAGTCATTATTAGCAGGTTCAGGATGAATATAAATCAGCAGAAGGGCATTTTAAAAGGTATTTGATACATGCAACCCTTACTTTAAGGCTTTAAACAGATACTTTTCAGCTTTTAATGCCTTAAATAGTGTTAAAATGACTTCCTTTATAATACTTCTATCACCCACAATTGGAAGCTTCTAGAAAGTGTGCCTACACAAAAGATTTGTACTGGGTATATGTTTGTGCTAATGGACTATTACCTTGCATGCATTGTATTTTGGTTTCCTGTTGCAAGGTACTGCACAGTAAACAGGTTTGGTCTGCATCGTTGGACTGAAGTAGGAGAAATGTATTAAGTGAATATGTAATTGGCTTTTTTTATCTGAAGTGGTATTTAAAAGAATAAAAAACACTGTTCTTATATACAGTACACACTCTGCTTTCTGTAGTCTGAGTTGTTAAAGCTTTTGCTTTATTGAAACCACAACATCTCCAATGCCATAGGAGTTTTTTATTCATTAAACAACAAATGGCTAAATTGATAATTTAGTCTAACAACAGCAGCACAGTGGAAGCTTTCAGAAGAATCAGCTAAATGTATAAAATTATACCCAGCAATCACTACAGACCTTCGTTTTTGACAAATTTGTCCCAGGTACAGATGACTGTAAAATACCTACTGCTGAGAAAATTATAAGAAGCTGCTGTATATTACGTTGAAAAAAGCCTTTAAAGTACTTTGTCTGTACAGGCTAAACCTTGACACAGCCCTACTTTCTTTGTTTCTTTTCTCCACAGTCTCCTTTCTCATTGACCATTTTTAAATCTATTTTCCTCAAGTCATTTTATCTGTAGGCAATTAGGATCATTTGAGGGGTTGCTGGATGATTTTTCTTTGCTTACATTACATGAGCATAAAGTTGAGCATTTTGGGAGGGTAGGAAGAGGCAAGAAGGTGTGCTTAAAAAATCCCAAACCAACCAGAAAATCGGTTAAGCAAGATAAAAATACAATTATGAAACAGATCAACTCTTACCCCTGGCCACCATTTCTGCAGAATGCAAGCTGTCTTGATTCATCACTAGTAGTGGCAGGTAACAGACACAGCAGATTATGGTTGGCACAGGAGCTTTCTACAGTTGAAAATCAAGGTTGGATAATGTGTACTTTTCCATGTGGCTTTAAAAAAGCAACCCAAGAATAACAGATTTTAAAAATGATTGATATTGTTAGTTTTGTCTGGCTAAACTTAGAGATTTGTACAGATATAAATGTAATACCCTAATGACAGGGAGGTACAAGTGGAAGCGTTCTTGCCTGGCAAATGAGCATACACTGATCAGTGGTCACTAGCAGAACATTTTGCTGCATGCAGACAGAGCACCTTGACACACAAAGTGACAGTGAAGGAAACTTAAGGTAGGTAACGAAAAGCAACCCAAAGGAATGGTCTAGGCCTCTGTCAAAAAGATCAATAAATTGACCTCGTCAATAATGTTTTATGATGTTATATTTTATTGGAGTTGTAAATGTTTCCATTAAGTATTTCAACTCCCTGTTATTATTTTAACAGCCAGGCAAGATGGAAGTGTGAAATACAGGAAAATGCGTGTTTGACCTTTGACCTATGTCAAATCTAAGTTTATACTGTATCCTCTAGATACAAAATTTAGATATATATTTGAATGAGATAGATGAGCTTAAAGTGCTCAAAGCAATGTCATCACAGCACTTCAAACAAGCATGTCAACATTTCTTTATCCTTAGACCAATTAAGATTGATAGAATGGCGAGACTATTTTTTTCTCCATAGCAGGACCACCCTCCTCTTCCCCTTTTTGAGTACATGTCACAAAGCACACACATGCACACGAGAGTAACACAGTATGTAACTATAGCCCACTATTTTCCTTTCCAGTCTCCGTGCTCTTCATAGAGAGCTGGCTGAGCAGTGGCACTTTGTAGTAATGAGAGAACACTTCAGCATTTACAGCACTGTTGGTGTGTAGTTGCCTTCATCCCCAGCAAAGCCTTCCACAGGCTGAGCTGGTTTTGATGATCTCCTACTTCAGATCTGTGGTTGCCTACTGCACAAATAAATGCTCCACTTCTGCCAGAATGTCCTAATGCTACTAGTAACATTTGCATGCATAGCTCTTGGTTTTCTGAAGAGCCAAAAATGCTTTACAAAAGCAGTGTATGCATTATCCCCTTTCTGCAGACAGGGGTAACTGAGGCACAGAGAAGTTGAGTGACTTGCCCAAGCATACAGCAAGTCAAAGACAGAACCAAGGGCCCTTCTTTCCTGTTCTCCAGCCCTATTTCTGAACCAGACATTTCCATGCAGTCTGTAGTCTACTAGTGGAAAGTGGAAGAGAGTTCTTTCTGGCTTCTAAGTGAAAGACACAACAGAGGCTGGACGAGAAAACTGAAACTGGAATCAAAATAAGTTAATATGATTTTTCCTTTTCTAGCCATCCTCACCTTCATAGAAATGACAACTTGTTTATTGCACTTGAAGTAGATCTGAAAGAGACTAATAGTACATCTGACAGCCAATGCTTCATTATCCCCCAAAAATTAAGGGACTGTGGAACGAAGTGGATTAGAGACTTCTGCCCAAGGTTAGGAGGGAATGTAGTCCACAAAATAGGGGTAAATTTCATTTGGAAAACTATGTGGAGCTATTTCTTCTATTTCTTCAGGCAAGAATAGCCTGAAGAGTCATTGCTTTTTTTACTGGTCCTGAATGAGTCAAAATCAAATTTTATAAGCCATGCTTATTTTTAAAAGGGTTCACAGCCAGAAAAAAACTCACACTGTAACAATAGTCATTAGAACTAAATATCCATTTCAAAGTCAAGCCACTGTGCCATGTACTCCAAACCATACACTAGAAGAATTATTCCATTGCATTAGAAAGTTTCTTTCCCCATCACCAGGAAAAACATGTTGAAACCGTGCAACAGGACAGGAAGAGCAGGGAAGGACAGCACTCAACTTGAGCAGCAATGAGGGTTCTTAGTCTAAATAAAAACAAGAGCTCAGCTTCATAGCAACATAGTGTACAGTAAGATTCTTTTCTTTCTTTTTTTATTTCTTTCTAATGCATTTTTTTTAATGCAGGCTGTTTTCCTGGTGAGATAGAATACAGTGGCAAAGAGAAAATAATTAAATATGCATTTAACAACTTTTTAAACATTCATCCTGCTTTCCTTTGTCAAACACCTCTAAGCTCTGTCACAGGGGCATGAGCACTTAGGGACATCCTGCTGATGCAATAGCTTCATGGCTTTAAAAACTGAAGTCCACCTCTCCTAGAAAGTGGACTGATTGCCAACAGTAGCTGTCAGCAGTGATTTCACCTCCGTCAAAAGGATTTTAATTGCCAGTGTTGATGGGATAAACCTGTAGGATGTTGGCATGGACAGCAAAGTACCTGTGCAGTCAAGTGTGGTATTTCAAAGTTTTGTCCCATCCACATCAGCATTTAAAATTACCTTCAGCATTCACTGAGGTGGGTAATTAGTAACCAGTCACTCTCCCAGTGTTAGCTTGGGGTAATTTCCTTACTGTAAACAGACCCTCAGAGGGGGCTGTTTATGGTGCCTTCTACTTTCACTTTTTTCTAGGGTTTGTTAAGGACACAGCCCCAGAAAACTTTAGGGTTAAGCCCTGATTAAAAAAAAAAAAAAAAAGGAAAAAGGAAAAAAAAAAGGAAAAAGGAAAGAGAGAGAGAGAACCCTCAAATTTTAAGAAATTTTAAAGATTTATATAATCAGAAGTCCTCTCCCTTTCCTTCCCTCCCAAATTAAATGATTTCAGAAAAATAACATATATATGTATTTATATATATATAAAATAAGATACCCAGAGGCACTGGTTTGCATTAGGGCTCAATTTCCAGCTGAATTAAAAATCAAATCCAGGCATTTTGAATGCCTAAGGGGCACAAAAGCAACACTCAAAATCATTAACTTTTGCACCTTTTATACTATATCCCAAACCAGTCAGATTTGTTTTTCAAAATTTTGTAGTAAAATAAAAGTGCTCTTTGAGAAAAATCTATGCAGTTAAACAGCAGATGCTTAACCCCTGAAAAATAGAGGCTTATAACAGAAGTGCTGATAGACCCTTAACTATAGCATCATTAGCAGCAGGTGCTGCTAGAACTATTAGTTTTCTAAATAGTTTTAATGTAAACAGTATTCTTAAGCTCTAAGTGTAGCATAATGGTTGGGATTTGCTCTTTAATGCTTTTTACTAGAAAGATACAGCTCATTTAAAATAGCTGGTAGATACAGAAAGCATAAATATACAGTAAGTTTAGACACTGATTGTACTAAATGCAACAATACAAAGAAGCAAACAGGAACACAAATGGTAACACAATAAAACTGTATTACATTTGTGCTTCAAATATTACAATACTTTATATACAATAGTCCAAAATAAACATCTCATGCCAAATGACACAAAAAGAAACAAAAAAAATCCCAAACAAACCCATTCCCCAAGAGCAAGCAAAAAGAATTCAGCTGTATGTACAGTACCTTTTTTAATTAACATTCAACTCTGAACTGGAGCAATTTTCACTACATACAGATGCAGTCCGCCTTTTATTTCACGCAACCATTCTGTCTCCCTATATCTATGCTATTCAGTAGGTTCCTGTGTCATTTCTTATATACATGTTGAGCAAAAAAGATAAAAGAACATAGTGCTTTGTATTCTTAATGATGTGGCATCAGATCAGCGAACCTGGGGTGCATAACCTTCTTTCATTAATCCCTCCTCGTAGTCTGTCTGGCACAGAATCATGTTGTTCTTCAGGAAAAATTTGTCTCCAACGCAAAATCTGAAATTATAATAATAATAAAGGGGGGAAAAGGTAGTTTTAGGATGAATGACATGATATGAGCTCACATGTAAGGACTGTACAACAAGTGTTCACACTGTTATTGTCCTGACCACATAGCTCACACCTCTGCAGTCTGTCGCAGCACACACAGACATGTATGCATGTATCTGAAATCCCAGCAGAGGAATTGCTCTTGTATCAGAACTAATCCTGTGTTTGCAGCAAAATCTGGTGCATTTAAGTGCTTTTGCTTCCCCAACCAAAGACTTCATTCAAAGATCACCAAAGACTGTGGGAGTCTTAGGTCAGGCCACTAGCACAGAGATAACACAGAATAAATGTCCCAGGCCACTGAGTTGAGTGAAATGTAGTTCTGCTTTCATGCAAGTCAGAGAGAAAACAAAGTGATCATAGATTGCATGAAGGTCATCTGAGATACATTACATTTGTCTTGTGTAAGTGTATTGGTAAGAATTCCTTGTTATATTCTAGTAGGATATTTTACTAGAACTGATTTAAACTAGTGGTTCTCAGAACTATTTCTAGCATACACACAACTTTACATATGTTGTGGTACCAACTAGAGACACACAGGCAGATATGCAGAGAAACCTTTTTCTTTCTTTTTCTCTGTAGGAGATTATTATAAATTTAGTTATTCAGCTAACTACTCTCTCTTGTGGTATCAGTATACCTACCTTGTTATACTATTATATGCATCAGAATGATGTGATTGGTACTAAACCCTACTGAGATATTTCATTTGATTTTTCTCTGATGAGCAGGAAAATCACGTAACATTAATGCTCCTGACTGGCTGGCTTCAAACTTCAAGTAAAGTAGGATTTCCCAGCTAAGCAGTAATGCTTCAATATAAGAAGGCTCTTCACTGGCACCCCTCTCAACCCTTCCCCCCAACAAAGCCAATCTTCTTGAAGATACTTGGGAGCAAGTGAATAGGGCCAATGCATAGAAAAAGAGTTTCCCTAGTGACTGCCTTGGCAGGGTTACATGCCTTTGTTTATAGTGAACTCTCCATCTACAGAATACATTGGGAGGCATTGCTCACACTATTCCAATTAAAATGAAAGAAAGTAACCTAAATGAACCCCTTAACACTGATGTGAATAAATGAAACCAGTTTCTACCAGCTAATTATGGATCTCACTCCATAAAGTATTGTTTGATGTGTAATGGATTATTATGTCCTTTTTTGTATAATTTCCAAATGGTGACATCTTGGACACAATTAAGGTCAGATATAAATGCTTGTGTTGTTTACGGTAGATTTAACAACAGAGTAGCTACGGGAATAGCTGTATATGTATTTAATTGTAACAATTTAACCTTCAAATAGTGCTGCCTGCTGTAGTTGACCCAGTAAAACTATGTAAATGACACAGGTTGACCCACCTGACCTCTGATAGTGGTCTCTCTTTATCAGATAGTCAATTTCTAATGATGTTTGAGCAGAAATCTTGGTGAATTGTCACAGATTAAATTGTGTATTGAAAGCAGTCTTTTAATGTTTTGTGAAGTTGGAGGTTTAAATGAGTAGCAGTTGGACTGATTTACATTTGTGAAGATTGGAATGCTAGACAAACAGTGAACCCATTTATTTTCCAACTGGGTAGCTTTGGAAATTTATCCTTATGCTAGCTAAATAGATAGAGGGAAAATAGTGTAATAAAAAAGTGGATTGAAAAGAATTAGCTCTGCTCTTAAAGGAAAATTGGTTTGTTTATTTGTGGACTTTTTTTTTCTGTAGGATTACTGCCTGCTGCTGCTGCTGATTGAACATAGAGATTATGGAATGATCCCAATATCTTTAAGTTATTTATGGTCAAGACTCTTTTATAGAATTTACAGCTTCATGCTATCCTTCCCACCCCAACCCTGGTATATTAGGCTACTAATGACAGAAAAGTGTTTTGAGTAGGTGTGTTGAAATGCAGAATTATTGAAACAAGTTCTTTGGCAGTTTTTCTAGTTTCCATCCTTTGTATTTTTGTCTATTGACAACAATGCTGACAAAAATTCTTTTGTGCATCTTACCAGATTGGGTAAACAAGTCTTAATTAGTTTTAATATGTAAAATAGCTATTCTCAAAGAAGTCAGATTTAAAGAAAAAAAATAGTCCTTAGTTTCTCTTAAAGGAACACATGGATTAATATGGACTAAAGCAAGGGAAGTTAGGTATTGTGACAAATCAGTCACTGCATTACAGTTGGGCTGAGGATTACTGATGGGGACGGAGCAGGGGGTGTCCAACCAGCAGTGCCCACCACATCAGAGGGTTACTGCACAGCAGGTTGGCTCTCCTCAAGGATCAGGCATCAGTGGGAGACACATCCACCTCTGCTCACCCAGCAGAAAGCACTAACTCCTCTGAACATTATTCAGCTATGTATTCCTTTGTGTTCCAGAGTAAAACAGAGCTTAACAGACTAATTTGTTTAAAATAGTTAGTAAATAAAGTGCACTTCGCTTGCCCAGCAATACTGCCACATGTGAGTGCTTGTGACACTGCTTGCCTCAAAATCCTGGCTGAAGGATTTTATTTTTTTTTCTCAGCCCCCAGAGATGTGCCTTAGTTTGAATTAAACTGCACCAGCTACACCAGGGAGTCAGGATGCCTTTCCCAATAAAAAGTGTCAATGCCTTTTGCTTTTGCTATGTTAATATGTCGAGCCAGAAATGCTCTACCTATGTCTACATGGCATTTGACAGCTTTACGCTTGAGTGGCTTTAAACACACAGAGTTCCACAAATCATTTACCTTCCAAGTGTACAGCTGTCTTGCAAAGAGGCTGCCTGTGGCCTCTCTAGACATGCTTGGCTGTGTGATAACCTGTGGGGTGAGGGTTTGCCTGCATGGTGAGACATGCTCTGGGCTCATCTGGCACTGTATTTTCACACTGGGGGTGATCCTCTGTGCCTTGGGGGAAACCTGTTACTTGCAATACTTGTGGCCCAAAGTCTGCAACCATTTTCATATTGTGCAAGTTCAGCAAACAAAACATATCGGCAAAGACTGACAGGGAGGCTTGTATCTGCCTCTGGATATTAAGTGTGTGAATTATGCAGTCATTAGGTGACAAAGAGGTAAGCACCAGGTGACAAACATATAAACATGGCATCCTAGCTCCCAAGTCTATGGAGTATGACAAATTCTGTCCATCCACACTTACAAGCTTATTTGACACTCAAAAGCAGATGTAGCCTCTTTGGAAGTCAAAGAGCTAAATCTCAATGATTTCAGATTAGTTTTGCACAGTCCAGGAATTAAACTCGGCTCAGCTTTGAAATGGAAGCATAAATTCAAGCCTAGCCTTCTACTTCTGGCAAGTGCTGGGTTTTGTTTGTTTGGGGGCTTTTTGTGTGTGGTTTGGTTTTTTGTTGTTGTTTTGTTTGTTAGTTTGGTTGGTTTTTGTTTTTTTTAAATGGAATTGGCATAGGATGTAAATCAGGGACCAGTTTGGGCATGTATATCAAATGGAGTCAAGGAGCATATTGAGTTACCACTGGGTTAGGAGTATATAATGAGGCAAGACTATTACTCTTCTAGCAGGCAGATGGTAGTCTTCAGCCTTCCCTAAAACCCTCAACCAATTTATTTAATAGGTATGCAAGATTAGTGGGAAAAATACAAAACAGGCTGCATTAACATGCCAGATTGAACCTACCAGCATAAATTGATACTACTACTTTTGACATGACTATGACATTAGTAGAATGACCATTATAATTAACCTACATCATATTTTACAATGGCAAAAGGGAGGCCATTTATATTACAAAATGACCTCTGTTATCACCTTGTTTGGAAGGGGAAGGTGTGTCTAGACTAGTCAAAAGAAATATAAAATTTCCATTTTGAGAAACAGCTATTTATTGTATTGTTCAGGACAGATATTTAAGGCGATGCTGTCTGTCATCTTTTCTGGTGTACAGGATGTGTGTCAAGGTACTGAATACTTCTTAAGAAAGTGAGAGAAATATTGCTGTGAACAAAGATGGGTGTGTGAGAAGTGCCTCCTCTGTGCCTCCTGGTAGTGTCAGGTCTTTGTTGTTGTAGAAAAAAACCCCAAATCTGGAAGCATTTAATTGATTTCCTCTAGAATAAAGAAAGCTCAGACTTACTACTAGCAGATGGGAGTTTTAAACCATACCCTGAGCTGACTTCTAACGGCACAGAGAAAATATCACAGGTATACGGAACAAGGTGCTAAAGCAACCGACAGAGTGAAGGGAAGGACATGGAAACTCCAGAAAGTGGGAAAGCCAAAGGCAGGCTGACATCATCACTGTAGTCAAAAGTGTCAAGCAAAGATACAGCTTGCGACTCGCAAGCTTTTTCACTCTGTTTTGCTAGTCACACACATGCAAACTGACAAAGTGTGAAAGGCAGTGTCTGTTTACAAGTTTATTTGTCCAGTGGTTTCCATTTATTTTCCTTAAATTTTCTGCAGAAATTAACTGTATTGAGGCTACTGCCAATGTGAGGTGAAGTGCTTCTGAGGAGAAGTTTAATATGTTTACAGAGAAGAAAGGGGAGCACTCACACCATTAAGATGACTGTCGCTAAGCTCTGCAGGTATTTAGGAGATGGAAAAACTTCAAAGTGGTAGTAAGCTGGACAGAGACATGAAAGATAAGGGGATGCAAAAACCTTTAGGCTAGGAGCAGAGCTTAATATTCACAAAATCCCTACAGCTTTAAGCATCAGTATCAAGAAAAAAATGGAGAAAATATGTCAAAAATTGGCTGTATGGAGCAATTAGATCCTAGAGCTGAATAGCTTTATGAAAAGGAAAATAGGAGACAGTGCCTATCTGACACCAGGGGACTAGGCTTGGTGGCTCAGGAGATCTCTTTCAGTTCTGTCAGTGCTACAGTCCTGTCTACAGTCTGCCTTCCTAGAATACAGTGAGACAATGCATTTTTCTTTCTCTAAAATAGTAGCCTTCAGGAGGTCAATAAAAGGTAACAGGCACATTATAAGTTAGTTCAGTGATGGAGCTTACGGCCTGAACAAATGTCCCCTGAAATCAGGGAGATCTAACTACCATCCACACTGAGACTTGAGCTGGATGGTGAGTTGCAGATACTCAAAACTAACAAAGCAAATAATGAAGTTGTACTTAAAAGATGAAAAAAATCACTGAATACTTCACAAAAAGCATTAGGCAAAACCAGGCCAGCCTCTCTCTCAGGGTTGACTAGTCCAAGGGTGCAAATAGCAAGCCCAAAGAATGGGCTGCCTCAAGGATCAGTGTGATATGAGTTAATGGAATTATTAGGTAGCTTGGAAGGCAGAAGGGGCTGGAAGTAGCAAACAGGCACAGAATGTAGGAAGAAATTCAGTGTTGGCAAAGACAAAGTAATGCAAACTGAAGAAATGATTTTGTCTACTCATGAATATTGCATATATTCTGTTAGGAAAATACTAAATGGTAGATGATAACTGAAAATCTGAAATGTGGAAACAAACAGAGAGCATTATATAATCTGCATTAGCACTCCAGAATTGTTCTACTTTTATTGGTATGAAGAATGATCCAAAGGATTTAAAATTAAATGAGGGAAGAGAAAGGGAAGATGGGGAATGAGGTCAAACATTCAGGTCTTGCAATAGCTGGTCAGCCTTGCTGCCTCTGTTGCTGTCTTTTTGGATATCACTGATGTATTTGTAAATAAAAATATTCTCTTCAATGAACAAATTCCACATTAGGGATAGTGAAGCATTCACATGGAGTTGAAGGAAAGAGTAGATCTAAAAAACCTCAATAACATTATTTTGCATACAAAGGGACAGCATGGAACAGAGAAAGAAAATTAAACTGCTATCTTATAAATTCATTCTCACTCAGAATCTGCTGTTTGGTTTTGATTAGCTTAACTAGAGGAAGAAGAAAGGATTTGAGAAGGGCAACAGAAATTATTAATGGCATGGTGATTGACAAGATTATTCAGTTTAAAAGAAAGGAAAAGAGGTTTCATAGCAGATATAAAAAACCCTCCAAACTGGTAATGGGTCAGGTGTCTAGCATTTGTGGGTTTTATTGTTATATATGTAATGAAAACCAAAAGATTCAAAGCTATTTCTTAACGAGAAAATGTAGTCAGTGGGATGCTTTGCTATGGGAACCACTGAAGAGCTATGTTGGAGCATCCATGAAATAGGATTTATTATAAAAAACAACAAAATTAATTCTTCGGAGTGCTGCTAGCCCCAAATTGTGAGGAAGAAAGGTACCCTCAGGCAGTCTGTGTTATTAGGCTCCATGAGAGCTATTGCAATATAATCAGGATTAGGGCCACTTTTGAGGATTTCTGAAATTCTTTGAAACTTCTAGAACTGCTCCCTGTTTTGACTAGATGAACTAGGCTGTATTTTAGATAAATAAATTCTTTTGTTCCCAGCCTAAGACTCCTGTAAGACTATTCCAGCAACACTTCGCCCAAACTACATGCAAAGTAAAAATCAAATAAAAGACTAGATTGAAGGCTCAGGAATGACAAGGCTAAGAATTATTAAATATCCTAGGAAAGCTCTGCTTCAGAAGCACCTAACAGCGCTTTTCCAGGGGGATCAGTGGCCCTAGGGCACAGTATGATGTATATTAGTGGCGAAGTGAAATAGTGCATTAGTTCACACTTGTAATGGTAAAAGAGGAATATTAATAATGCTCACAACAGCCTTGCTTCTTTTGAGAGGGGGAGGGGGAAAAGAAAGTTCACTTCCTCAGATACAAGAGTGCTAACTATGATGAAAATCTTTTGCACTCACGGTAACAAACATTGTCTGCTTTGCTTAACTGATGAAGATTAGCTGACTTCTTGCATTAAAGAAGTTTGTCTTGTATGGGCTGAAGTGACAAGACAATAACTAAGTGCTAATTGTGCATAACCAACACTAAAGATATGCAGCCCCATTATGGCTTGTAATAAATGAAGCGAACAACAGAAATATATTAGGCACTTTAATAATGATACTAGAACCATGGTTTGAAAAAAATCTAGGGATATGAAGGGTTTAAGAAACAAAACCTAGGAGTGTGTATGTGTCTTACTTAAGTACAGAAGGCTCTGCTGGCCTTACTCAGAATACAGCCTCTTAGTTCTGTGGCAAGACAAAATTGATATAGGGCTTTAAATAGCATTAGAACCTATAATTACTTCACATTATTATATAGTTTAAGCACTGGTTATTACTTGCCTGGTATTTTAATTTCCCATGCAACATGATGAAAAAGGTCAATTTGGCTTTTTTTGAAGAGCATAATTGTAGCATGCTACACTTATTAGCAGCTGTACATTTTATGGTTCTTTAGGGATGTTTGATTTTTAAATGACTACAGTGTTACAAAATAACACACTGTAGGACAAGGTGAGTTAGCAAAGCTTATTTAGAGCTGTATCTAACTTTGCCATGTTAGATTATTATCTTCCTTATATTGTCTTACTTTCCTAGAAATGTACATCTTGTGTTTCTATCCCACCTGAAAATGAAAAAAATATGAATGCTATAAAACTCTAAATAGGATCATGTAATAACTAAAAAAAATAGCTGAGAATAATAGGTACATTACGGAGTAGATATAATTGGTTCTCTCATTTCCCAGACCTCATAGAAATCACTGGCAAAGCTGCTAGCAGTTCTTGTGGAGTCAGAAATGGAGCTCTTGGCAAAATCTGACAGGATTTGGCTGCCAGTCTGAATGTAGTTGCTACAAACTCAACTGTATTCACCTCTGAAAAATTTAGTTGTTACAGTTCTACCGTTTTTGACATTCCTTCTGCAACTGTACTTCAGCTGCACTTCTGATGCTTCAGAATGAAGCGTCAGGTTTAGATCCTTGGGGTTTTTATAACCTACAGTTAGGATATGGAAATAAAAATATGGCATAAGAAGTCCAATGCTGCTACAGAGAAAATGGTGAGAACAACATCTTTTAAATGTAAATTATTACGATTCTGGCAACAGGAAGAAACAACATGTACTTTGAAAGAAATACATGTGATAAAAATGAAGAATTAAAGTAAAATTAATGTAATAATGACAAATGGTACTGCTATGCTCTTCTGCAGAAAGGGATCTAAAAGTCCTTTATAAATATTAAATAATTAAACTTGACAGACAGCCTTTTGAAGGAGAGGAAGTAACATTATTCTTTTTTATTGATGCGGGATTTGAGGCACAAAAGAGTTTTCTGGACAAGGTCATACAAGATGTTCTGTATCAGTCCCAGGAAAAGTATCCAAGTCTTAATCTCAGTCTTGGGTTTCCACTACTAGTAGATGTTTCCTTTTGGCTTGAATGTATGCCCGTACCAGTGCCGAATTAGCACTTAGCGTATGGAACAGATCCAAGAACTTGTCTTACCTCTGATTACAAAGTTGACATGCAAAACAGTCCAGGTGATAAACATTGTCCTTTGCTCTCATCACCATCTCAAAAGCAGGTATGAGTTTACTGCAGGCAGCACAGTTTCCTGTAACACCGAATAACCTGGAGATAGAGAAACATATTCCTGAAGATGCTGAACTGAAAAGAAAACCACACTTCTTTTTTTTTTTTTTTTCCCCTTTTCCCCCTCTCAGCAGTTGCCTGGCCTTTGGTTGACTTCCCAGCACACCACCCTTTGAAAAGGCTGGTCTTTGGTGGTACAAGCCTGCCCAATTTACAATACAAAGGCATAGTCCTTTTTGCTGGGGAGAGCTTTATGAAGTACTGACAGACTAATATTGCACCTATTGTGATGTTATTTTTTTCTGCAGGTTATACTGACCTTTCTTGATAAAAGAAACATCTTGTTAAACTAAACAAAGAAATAGTAAACACATTAGGGATGTTACATAACTGTGCAGACAGAGGTCAAGCTGTTTGCATACGTGAAAAGAGTCTTCTGCTTGGATCCTGCCATACAGAGGAGAGCCACATAACCTTGGCTTTCTGTGCTATTTATTATTAAAACACACTTTAGCTAGAAAAGAAATAACACTTGAAAAAGCCAATATTCTTCGCATTTTTGACATCTAGTGCTAAAAGCTTTACCACTATTATTAAAAGAACATTTTATGAACAAGTCATTTAAATCGTCAGAAAGCATTAGCAGTTCATGCACCTTACAACCCTATACCATAGTTATTGCTATGATTATGTTATTCAGGTAGCACATTAAAGTAAATGAGGCTGTAAACTATATATAGTCACATCAGGAGTAGAAATATAAAATACTGTAAGAACAATATGAAATGCTGGTTTTGCCAGACATCTATATACATTTTTTTTTAATTCTTTGTTAAAGGTTTTTCAATACTTTTCAAGTAGGTGTATTACAAAAAACCCCAAACATACATATGCATCCTTTTGTGACACAGAAGTATTATAATGAACAAGAAAAAACACATTAGCTCTACATGGCAGCAATCTTTGAAACTAAGTTTATTTAAACTACTTAATAGTTGTGATGGATTATTAAAAGTAATGCTCTGCTTGTGCATAGCATTTAATGCTGTTTTTAACTATGAAGCACACTAGATGAAAACGCCACATCTGCCAGTTTTCTTTTTTTCCTCAACATCAGGCTGACAGCAGAAAAATATAATGGCTCTCAAGGGAAACACCAAATTAAAAGCAGTTCTAAACTAATGAATTCAAAGGTGCTCTGTAGAAAATTCAGTTTGGTAACATAAAAATGAACACATTTTTTTCATCGCATCCTTCCATTTTACTGAATTTCATGGGTTGCCAACAATCCTACTTAATTCCAAATCCTTTTACCTTCTGCTTCTATTTAAGGTGTGCTGCCTACATAATATGTGCCTATTTGTTTTTAAAGTTGTGACCCTTTCTCTCCTGTCTGAGTTGCTGGTTACTATGATCACTGGAAGAAGTGCTGGGACAAGGCCATCCTCGTCAGCTCTTGTTAGAATGGCTCACATCAACTTCCAGTTCTGTTACATCTGATTACTAAAATTATAGTTTATTTAAACAGATTATAAACATTCCTTTTGTAAAACATTCTGTTCCAGTCCTGTCTCCATCATGCATGGATTTCACAGAGGTTATCTAAATCCCACTCAGACTTTCATCATCTGTATGAAGGACATGAGACTTAGTTGCCTTCTGTGTCATTGGCTGGCTTTGCATTAGAAAAGACCGTACCCACAGATCAAAGCACCAGCTCTGTGTTCCTTCACACCTGTGAGGAAGATGGTGTAGTTTAGGTGTATGAGGAAAGCAGATCAAGCTGCAAAAGGCAGTGACTGTAGGTACATAATGCTGTTATTCTATATGGTTACAGCAGAAGGAAAGTCAGGCTTCAAGTCTCTCAGAGAACTGTCCCACTGCCTTCCAGCTCTGTGTGGAAGGGTCAGACAACACCTCAATGCTTCGGTAGTTTAGGTGCAAAAACTGAATACTAGAGACACAGCTCAAGCCCGTTGCTGGAGAGGGCTCTAGGTGCAGGCTGTGTCACCTTCTACAGCCACGTCCCCTTCTCAGGGGCATGGCTGTGTGCATGAGGAAGTGGAAATCCATTATAGCTAGCATTGCAGTTTGTGTCTTGCAGAGCAGTGAAACAATCTGAGATTGTCATTCAGCATAGTGGAGGATGGAGATTTACTGCACCAGAGTCCAGTGTGTGCAGATTTCTACAGTCCTGAGCTGAGAGACCCCCACAGAAGCTGCTTCAGCTAAGCACCAGATACATTAAAAATTTTCAATTACGTAAAGCGAAGGAGGCCCTCCTTGCTGTTAGTTCTTCCCCACCACACACAAAACAAACATGTGAGATTTATATTAGCTATTCTTAATTTTGGATAAAGCTGTTTATATGAAGAACATAGTTTTCTCCCATTAATAATATTAATAAAAACCCCACAATGCCATTTTGAAATTCTGGACATAGTTTCCCCCAATTTCAATTGCTCTCACTCCCTGAGCATTTATCAGCTACCTGATTAGAATTTGTTTCCACACAAACCATTGATCATCAGCCTATTACTAGGCAAATGACAGTTAATTACCCACTACATTAACCACTGGGACCTGAGACCTGCTTCTGCTGCCATCAGTCAACATGATAAATGTGGCAAGTTCAGTAATGCATGGCCAGCCCTGAGCTGCCTGCTATAGTGTGAACAACCCTCAATCTCACTTCCAGGCCCAGGAAAATCTATGGCAATCTGCATAATTACAAGCTCTGGGTTAATAACAGACAAATGATTTGTTGCATCTAAACAAAGTCCTTGGAATGGGCCTGGTCTCCTGTGGCTGCCCAGGCTGCTGTTGTGCCACCGGTGTGCTTCCCACTACAACATACACAAAACAGATCTCCAACGCTCTATCCTTCCAATTTGTTGCCCTCCAATTTATGGATTCTGCATATGTGATTTTTAATGATTAAAGAACTCTTGAAGCAATATTATCTTAATTATTCTCTGCTGTAACCAGGGAATTAGGCTTCAGATAAAATTTTCTTCTTCTGTGCACTTTCCCTGCCTCGCTGGAGGCTCCATCAGTTTTCATCTACACCTGGACTCTGAAATTCTAATGATGAATTATTGCCCCTTTTCCTAAGAGGGTGAACCTTACAAGGGAACATTTTACTGAACTGTCAGCTCCCAGACTGAGTGCGGAGATGCGGAAATCTGATCTAATTTACTGCAAAACGATGCATTTGTTAGACTTTCTTCTTAGTTTTGTCCAAGGATCAGGAGATCGGTCAGGAGGCACCTTGATGTACTCCTTTGAACAGGAGTATGTGCACTCAACTCCATATGTTGTTTTATTTTCCTCTCCTCTTCTAACCTGTTATACAAGCAAGTTTCTAAAACACATGAATTTTACTACTGGAGAGAAGAAAGTTTCTTGGCAGGCTCTTAGTTAGAGCTGATGCACTGAGCTATGGTCTCTTGCTTTGTCTAGTTTACTAGAAATGGCAAGGTTTTCCTATTTACTAGTCCTCACAGCTGTGTGGTACCATTCTGTGCTTTATTTAGCATTTTCTCTGTAGTAAGAGAATGCTTAAACTCATTAACATCTGCTTACAGGTAGTTATTAGAATATGTCCTAGCTACTTTAGCAGATTAGAAAAGTAATCCTTACTGATTTCACCTAGGAAGAAAGCATGAGAAAATTTAAAAATACCAGGACAGATCTCTTCTTGATATTCTGAATCAATATCTGAAATTTTATATTTTTGCCATATATATCACAACAGAGATCAGAACAATCAATCAGACACAGCAAAAGCTACGCTTCTTGGTGGATTTGACCAGTACAGAACATCTTGCACGGAGCTAAAAAATGAAAGACATGTAGAAGCTCTTCTACAAACAAACCCAAAACTGACATTTGGAGCAGCAAAAAGTGTGATTAAGCACCAGGCTATTGATTCTACTTTAGTAGGTTTACTAAACAGAAACCTGAAGGTTAAGTACCAAGAAATGAGAAAAGGGAAAAAGTTGGGAGGGGAAAAACAAGAACAAGAGAGGAAAGGGAGAGTGGACAGATAGACAAAAGAGCCAAGAATTTGTCTAAACTGCACTATACTGAGGCTTGTGCTTTCTAGAGGGACCCAATTTAACCATCTCGACATCATTTTGCATCCACTCCTACAGATTTTGTGTGATTCCCTGAGTAAGGAGGGGGAACTTGGTTCTCCTCATTACCTTAGAAATGCCCCATCACACAACTGCACTGTTAGGCAGAGCTGCATACATGCTGAAATGAAACTCCCTATGATTTGGGTCATAATTCCCTGTCAAATTATGTGGGACTTTCACAAGATTTAGGATCTAAAGTTGGTTACAGCTGCTCCCACAGGCTTATTCCTTTTTGCTATTCTTGTTTGTCAACTGTCTGCTGTAAGATCCATTGACTTGCTACCAACAGCACTCTTTTGCCTATTTTAATTTTATATTAAAATATCACATGATTTGGATAAGACATCTGGGCTTCCAGTAGGAGTACAAAATGTCTGTTTGCACAACAGAAAATGAAGGAGAAAAAACATCTTGAGATTCAGGAATGACAAAGCAGACATTAAATGGAATTTCTCCTGTGGTGCAGTAATTATGGCTATTTTCACATGGTTTCAAATTATTTTTTCTCCTCATTTTCACTATTGGGTTAACTAGGTTCGTTAGGGAAAAAATATATACAGAAGCTGAGTTCCAAACCTGCCTTTACCACTAACTGAGTGGGTGACCCTGGCAACTCACTTAATTTTGGTCTCAATTTATTTGTTACAAGGAGGTGAGACCTAATCTTCACACTGTAATACCCCTGCTAGATACTGTTCCTATAAAAAATTGAAATGCTACTTTCAAACCTCTGTTATTTACAGTGCATGAGGGATCAAAATAATACACACACACTGCTTTAAATGTAATCAGACATTTACTGAAATAGACAATCAGCTTTTTTTTCCTAGTGGGTCTGTGTATTATTCAGGATTTCAATTCAAGTTATGTGCACTGAAAGGCAGAATGTGGCCCTTAGCAAATATTTCAGACAGCATAAGATGCTATTTGGGGAAGCATGAAACCACATCAAAGAATCTAGATTACAAAGCACATTGAAAAGCATAGTTTTGGAGAACATGTAATTTTCACATATTGAGTATTATTTAGATTATTCAGTGGAGATTTCTTAGACATTTCTTAGTGACTTAGTGATACTAGTACTCCTGGCTTTAAATAGTCTATATTCTCTTACTTTCCACAAGGTATTTTTGAAAATCCTCTCTGTCAAATTGTTGAGAAAGGAAGTGGGTAAATTCGTCCCACATACATTTTTATGAATGCCTGGAAAACTTACTTCACTCCCACCTATCCTCTGTTACCTGGAACAGCTTTCTAAATGCTCACTGAAAATGAAACGTTTCCAGCCAAAGGGAGAGAAGAAGCTGCCCCACTTTGCTGACCCAAGTTAAACCATGCAAGTGCAGGAGGAACAAGAGCAGAGCTCCCATTCACCCTGCTCATGCAAAGACCTCCTTGACTGCACTCACTAGTATACAGTAAAAGATGTCTGGTGGCTCTGCTTGCATTAACTCTGGCTCTGTAGTCAGCAGGGGTCAGTAAAACGAAGGCTTCTTAGAAAGAGAGGAAAAATGTGGGAAACAAACTGAACATGGGAGAAAATGACCAGTTCTGGATTCTCTCCTGTACCCTCATTACTGCCTATACATCCTTCCCTATAAAATATTTTCTTGACTAAACTGAGGTGCCAAAAGCGGTGAATGCTATAAAGTTGCAAACCAGGATGCTCAGCAGATTGAAACACTGAGCCTTCAGCTAGGTTTCCAACACTCCCCAGCTGCAGGTGAGGTGGCCAGATCTCCACAAGAGCTCAGCTCTTTGGGTGCTGCATTATTTTAGAAAATGTAAAACCACAAGTGTGATAACATGGGAGAAGTTAGATGATATGGTTTAGACATCTGTTCAAATTATCTTTAAATTTTGCCCCTGATTTTAGATACTGCAAAAAAGATGAAGAAAAGGTCAAACAAAACACTCCAGTTAATTTAAGAATGTTAAAGGGGCATTCACCTCAGTACCCTTCATTTTATTTTAAAAACAAACTCCAACAATGAAGAATTAATTTGACGTTGGGAGTATGCTGCTATTCCTTACGCTGTTTGTAAGGATACTCAGCATGTACCACTTGGAAATGCAGCTCCACTTCGCTGAGGGTAAGCTGCAGAACATATCTAGGGCCTTTGATACTAAGAATTTAAGTTGGTAGCTGGATTGTGGGCAGAGGGAAATGCAGTGGTAGAGCATGGCTGTAGCCTCGCAGTGCAGGCACAGTCACAGCACACGCAACTTGTCTGAATGTGTTTTGCTTTCATGTTTAGCTAACCTGAGTATGTGAGTAATGCCATCTGGGTTCAGCTGGGCTGTGTGTGACGTTTAGCACTTGTGTATCTGTAGCATAGAACTGCATGCTTAAGACAGAGACGCAAATCTCTTTCAGGTGAAGCTATTTCTCACACTGTTCTACTGTATACAGCTATTGCAGAAGAAAATAATTGTATGTAAGCTGAAGTTCAAGAGTTGATGCAGGGTTGTTTCTTTTTGCACCCAGGGTTTATGTACTGCCCTCATCACTGTGGACTGCAATTTAATGTAGCTGAGCTGTTCCCCTCAGCTCTGACTTCCAGCTTGTTCCATTTGCATGGAGTGAACTATTTGCCAAACTCTGTCCCACACCTGCTGAAGTTCATGAAACCAAGCCTTTTTTTCTGTGCAGACTGCATGAAAGAATTCTTTATGTAAGTTAACATGGATGAATTCCATCTTCAAACACCTCCAAACCAGACATTCAAAACAAAATATAGATTTACTTCTATATCCTTCCCTAATTAGGTTATTTGTGTTCTGTGAAACAATCTAAGCTTTCATTTCAAGTAAGTATTACAAGCCTTAATTTTGGCTCAAAAAATTTGAAGCATGACCAGACATTATGGATGTAATACCACTTTACTAAATCTATGGTTTAAAAAAACTCTGGGAGGTGGGAATTTTGTTGTTTGGTCAATGGAGTGTTATCTCTGAAGTCTAAATCACACAACTTTAAAAAATCCTTGTTCATCGTAGGAGCAAATATAGCTACATCGTTTATGTCACAGTCTGCTACTCTGTCCCTTCAGTCATGCAGTCAGATCATCAAACTTTCAGTTTAAAGCTAAAATGCAATTTTAAGCAGTATTCTGGCCTAATTTACTATCTGCTTTTAATCAAGTTACAATTTTGTTTCATTTTAAATTTTCTTTACCACTGTGATTGACTCAGATGAAAAGCATGGATGATTGTGCACAGTGCACAATGATCTATGCCCGATATTGTGGAAATAAATCCAAGTTAAAAATGACCTCCCAATGCACTCAGGGCTCTGCTTTGCACCACCACTCATGCATCGTGACATCCTTAAACTTCTACCAGTAAAGTCAACATCAATATTACATCCATTTCTACAAAGCAACCATATAAACTTCATCTTTCTACACATGCTTTACTTTAAATCATGCATATAAATCCATCTACATGCACAAGCTGAATCTAAAAATTTGCAGATACTCAGCTGATATATTTTCATTGTCAAACTCAAGGAACTTAAGAACAAATTTAATGCCCCAACTCAAATAAGAATAAGAATGCAATATCTCAAGCTGGTTCCCAGCCTGGGGGTAGGTCTAACTGGCACAGCATAGTGGTACAGTTCAGGGTCAGCAAAGTGCTACAATGACGTCTATGTAGCACTCCACTGAGGCTAATTAGGTTCATGTCCCAGGTAACTAGCTGCCTGCATTGCCACTTAAATGCGTCTACACTGTTTCCAGATCTGGAAGCTAGTTTAGGGCTCTCTGCCATGTACTGCACACGACAGATACCACTCAAGGCCGTACATGTACCTTGAGGTTGCGACAAAGCATTGCTGAGCTCTGTTTGCCACCTACTCTCCCTTCTTACCTGAAGGAATGATCTCAAAGAGAGTTCAGCAACAAGATGGCCAGAAAGAGGCTAGAGGTATGGGGCCTTCAGGGATGACCTTCACTGCAGTACCTAAGGAAGAGACATGCTCGCATGCCACATGGATGCTGCTCCACACAGCAGCTGTATATCCTTGTGGTAACAGTCACACCATGCAACTGATATCAGGTGGTGCAGATGACCTGCAGTCCCTCCTAGGTAGGAACCAATGTCACCTGCAACATGGATGTGAGGAGTTTGTCACTTGCCTTACAACTCCATATAGCTCCACATTGCTACAGAGGAAGAAAACCTCACCAGATTCTTTTAAGGTGCATTTTAGATTACACCACCACCTCCCCTGAAGAGCTAAACAGGGAAGGAGGGAGCTAGGAAGAAAAGAACCTAAATGA
Organism: Bucco capensis; assembly: GCA_013396975.1. Taxonomy (NCBI): domain Eukaryota; kingdom Metazoa; phylum Chordata; class Aves; order Piciformes; family Bucconidae; genus Bucco; species Bucco capensis. Next base: position 582,420 of record VWZO01007857.1, read on the forward strand.
ACAGAAAGATCCCTGAAGAGCAGTGACCAAGCTCCTACCATTTCCCAACAATTCTTTTGTTTCTCTAATGACTAAGGAGAAAAGGTCTAAGTGGTGCATAAGGGAGTTTGCCCCTGGCGACGGGGGAAGGGAAGGAAATTAAGGTACAAATACATAATTAGCTGCCTAATGCGAGGGACATAAAACACAGACATTTTTCATTTTGCCCCAGAGGTGACTGAGAATGTAGAACCTCTGGGTAAGAAATCAATGCACAGACTGTCAGGTAAATACATATTGAAACAGAAGTGGGGGGTAAGTTAATAGTTCTATGAGGTCATATAATAAAGTCTATACTTCTTTCATCAGCACTGCAAACAATGCAGTTACTGTGTTTCTCCCCTGGTGTAATAGCAAAGACGGTTGCTAGACTCTGAAAATAAATTATGCCACGCTTTATTAAATGGTAAACAGCTGTTCCAGCCACAATACAGCACATGCTAATTGAAGAATGCCTTAAGCAGTCCTATAATAAAAGGCTTTTAAGAGTTGGAGAGGAAAAAAAAGCCAGCATCATGACAGACTTACTATCATGGGTTCCCTTAGTTAAAATTCAACACATGGGTCATTCAAGGTGAGAAGTATATTCTGGGAGAAGATCTACGGTAATGAACATTTAAGAATCATTAGCAAGCTCTTTCATGCCATGATGCTGTAGGCAAAGACGTGCTTAGGTAGGAAGTACAGCCACAAGGTTCTCATCCTGCTTCCACATCTTGTTTTGCTAGGAGATACATACCCAGGAATACAATAAACATGCAGGAAGAATTGCTTTCTCCAAGGTGGTGATCCCTAGTCCAGAAACCTCACTGCTTGTGGAAATTCCCCTGGAGATTTTGGCAGAGAATGAGAGCTATGGTGTGAGCTGTAAAAGAGCATACATGTAACAGACAGAAGATGATACGTGGCATCGTGGGCCCCAAACTGGCAATGTTTCCTGAGCAGGTGTATCACTGTACCTCTACAGAGCTCTGGCCCCTCATGCCAGCCTGGATCTGTTGAGCTAAGGAGGTGTGCTGTGCCCAGTAGTTATCAAAGGGACTACTAGGAATGCCAAGATATGGTTGTTTTTTGTTTTTACATTAAGAGGTTCATGATGAAACCTGGTAGAGAGTGTGGGCAGGGAAAAGAAGTCTTCGTCCTTGCACTATCTTGCTAAGTGGCCTTGTGCAAATATCCCCCCTTTGCACCTCAATTTTCCCATCTTTACTTTGCATTAAAAAGGATAACAGGAAGCTTGGTGTGAAAAAGACCCTTAAGAGCCCTGAATGATAGCTGCTATGAAAAATATGAGTATTTATAGCAGCTACTCACTGACACAAGCATTTGCCCAAGAATGACATTCAGATATATAGTACTCAGACTACCAGACACTTACTTTCTGGAAAATTGCTTGCAGAGGTAAACTATGTGTGCATGCATGTGCATATGTGTAAGCACATGTGTAAAATAAAAATTGCAAAACAGTTAAACAGGAGAAAATAATAAGGAAAAGGCTCGTGCTTTCTCCACTATATAACCCAACAATTTCTTGTCCTACATTTGGAATTTCTCCTTTCTAAAAACCACTGTAGGATGAGTGCTGCACTTATTTTGCAATAAGCAAAATGTTTAGAAATTAGGAAAAAAAGATATCCATCAATCAATTAAATGGCATCCAAATATTTCATTCTGCTCATACAAATCATGATGCGCTTGCAAATTCACGCAAAAAAGTGGTGGTTTAATAGAGCTGCTCTTCCTATAGAAATGGAAACACGTAAAGTTTTCCTTCATTGGGCTATGTGAGCAGTTCCTTGATAAATAAAAGCCACAGTATCTAAGGTATTTCCTTTGTTGTGTCACCTTTAGGACTTACTATTTGAAGTATTCCATTGAAATGGCTATGCTCTGCGCAGTGTTCAGAATTTTAAGTAAAACCTTAAACAGTTACAAATCAAAGCATCAAGATACTTTGAAGAAGCACATACACTATATACATCACATTCTTCATGCATATGCATTGCTGATATCTATATATCATCAACACGTTCACAAAAATATCACAGCTTTGGAAAAAAATATTTCCAGCAAAATATCAACATTAAAATGATGATTTAAAAATAATACAGTTTTTAAAACTCAGATTTCAGCATATTTAGGGCTGGTTCTAAAAGTATGCTTTCAAAATATATCAGATTCTGGGACAAATCGCCAAGACATTTTTCTGGCATTAACCCAGTTGTTTCAATAAATACTGCATTAAAATAAGGTGCATTAATTAAATTATTACAAATAATGTATTTTTTTCCTCTCACCTCTTTATTGAAATGTTTAGGTTTTAAGAGATCGCTATTTTTACACCTGCATCTAGTTTTTTTATTTTCTTCCCCTCTCCCTGTGATTTTTGTTCCTCATCTGAAAAGAATGCTTGAGGAAATTCTGTGCCAATGTTTCACACAGATTTATAATTAATGTAGCAGAAAATTATATTTCTAATTAAATAAAACTGAGCATGAATTGAAGCAAATGCTAGGAGCATTATAAACAGTATAAAGTTAGGAGAGGAACAAAATCGCAAACAATGAGCAGGTAATGTAACTGCATATATTAGAAACATCTCAATTATTACATCCACAAAGGCAGAACCTGAAAAGCTGCATTTCATAAGAAGGTGTCATGTTGACATATATTGCTCATTAAAAAAGGTGCCGTTTGTATATGGGTTACTGTTCTTCATATGCATGAATACTGGTAACACATTGTGGGAAAGGAAAGCCCTTGAGATTTTGTGTAGTTTGAATATTTAATGTAACAATAGTTTGCTCCCTAATAAAGAAAGGGAAGAAATTTGGGAGATGAGGACATACATTTTCTATTTATTATTTTACACTGACTGCAGCTGGGTATCGGCACCCCCTGCATACCTCTCCAGATCTGCCGTTCAAATTAGTGGCTGCTCTTTAACCAAAACCACAGAAACTACAAATGAAAAGCTTCCCTCTTCCCCCTTTTAAGCAGAAAATACCAAGCAGCATATATAATATTCGTATGTAATATATATATGTGTGTACTAACCTACTAGTTATCTCTGCTTACACTCTGGCTGTCAGGAAACTGTCAGCTGTAAAGGCGATAAGGTGGGCAGTTTAAAGAAGATACCGAAGCCTTAAGCTTCTTAATGTGCCACGAATCAATCCCATGAAAGCAAACAACTTGAAAAAGGGTTATATGTATTTAGGAAATCTCTCGGCTCCCCTTGCCTTCGTTGAAGCTGGCGCTCATGCTGGAGTTTTCTCACCCTAATGACCCCTGAAGCGGCCCGGCGGGATTGTGAAACAAGGCCGTTACAGGAGGCAGCTTGCTAATTGAGAAGTTGATCGGGGGGAGAGGGATCCTGCTTTACTGCGTTAAGTGTCCAAATCAAGCATGACTAGATTGACGTCGCCAAATCGCTGTCTGGAGGCCACTCCAAGCCAGGAGCAGCAGGGCTTTTCACACCTGATAGGCCCCTGCTCTATCTACATCAAGTCGCATTAAGAAAGGGATGTATTACAGGAGTGGAGACTGTGCCCCTTAAGAGTGCTGCCCGTGCTGGCTAATTGCTGCTCCCCAGCTTTCCTAAAAGTAGTAAATGTGCATGGGCGTTGGAAGCATGCCTTGCCAGCTACTGTCACACAACCCACCTTCCTCTCCCCTCCAAAAAACCAGGCAGGCAATCTCTCAGTTCAAGAGGAGCAATTAGAAGAACTAATTCTTTGTTCTGTGCTGAACGATTATGTACAAAACTGCTCTGGAAAGGAGAGCGTTCAGAGGGCTATGTGCGTTGTTCAAAGCCATCCTAACAGGGAGAACTTTAGTGGTTCCTCAGCCTCCAGCCATGAACTCCCAAGTGCTCCCAGCTGTCCTGTGGGAGAGGGGGGGACACACAAACCTTCACTGGAGAGTAACAGACACTGAGGCAGGGAGACTTGGAGCACAAAGGACCACAAAATGGTGAACTCTCCTGCTTTTCAAGCACAGAGGAATGCCTAACTGTCTTTTATATCCCTGAAAATCTCCCTCACTAGCAGTTTGAGCAATGTGACAGAGAGAATCCAGGATTAAATCCTGTCTAGGATTAAAACTCAATAGTTCCTGCCTTACGGTCCTCAGCCTGCATCTACTTTAAAAGAGGGCAGTTCTTATGCTCCTGTACCATCAGGAGATGCAGCCACAACGTGGTCAAGGTTGTCTTGTAAATTTATCTGTTATTTATGCAGAACAAGGGGCCTCCTGAACTGTACCAATGTAAAATTTAAACTGAGGAGGAAATACAGCAGGATGGGAGCAGTCAGCCTCTGAAATTCAGATAGTCACAGTCAAATATTTGGGAGGACATTTTAAAAGCTTGAGTAAATTTTTTCAGCATACAATGATACAAAAGCATGCCCTATAGTAGAACTGTCAAATCCAGGCTTTATACCTCTTCATATACTACTTATTTAGATCTAAAAAAAGGACTGCACAAAGTTAGGACATAGCACGATAACATGATTAGAGGAAAAACCATTGGAGAAAGACTACAAAGCATTATATGGATAATATTCCCACAGTTACTTTGAAATTGAGCTAAAAAACTTGAGATACTTTTGTTTTTCAGAAGAAAAATGACCCAATCTCCCCACATTTGCCACCACTTTACATAAACCCATTTTCCTCTCTGAAACTTGAAGAACCTTTTGTGAAAAATACCTATTTATGGTGTTAATAAGGCTTTAATACAGCTTTTTTTCATGGAAGTATAAAGAGTGAATAGTAGAGAAAAAAGTCTTAGAAGCATCAATAAAAATTATTACATGAGAGATGGCATCTAGCTGCAGGTCACATATACTGTTTATATTGTATTACATACTGACTATCACATATTTTTAAATGGGGGTCATCAAATTACATCTCTGGTATGGCAAAAGATAACCTCAGAGATCAGGATGAAATCCTTCTCTGCCTGCAACATCCGTAACACCAGCAAATCTTGAATAGCTTGGCAAAAGCTGGCTCACTATTTCACTGCCCTCCCTCTGAAACTGCTTTCCACTGTGCCTGTGGCCGGATACCAGATATATTGCATTAAAACAGTATGGCAAACCCAGTGTTCCCATCTATCACTCTAGAGAAGGGGAAATGGGAATTTTGTTTGGTTTCTGCTGCCGTTGAAGACTCTGAGCCGCTGAAGATGAGCTGATATTGCAGCTTATCCCTTGCCTGCCTGTTGCGGTGGTCAGCTGCAGACAGTGCGGCAGGCACTGCTGCAAGCACAGACAAGCTTAAGTGATGGGGAGTGATAAGAACGCAGGAAAGTGTGAATGAAGTGATCCTGTTCCACCTAGGTGTGGGAGTAGGTAAATTTATCCTGCTCTGGACTGTTTCTGTGATATTCCAGGGTTGCCTTGCTTTAGGAGTGATGCAAGGTAGCAGGAGACTGATGAAGTTAAGGAGGTGTGTTACTGCAGCAGCTTCAGTGAGGGGCAAGAGGTAGCTCTGAACTGGTCACACAGTATCTAAGGTACTTTGCCCAGCAGAGCAGCCTCTTTGCTCTCCCTGTTGCACTGTGTATATGTGGCTAGTGCATACATGTGTTTCTGGAAGAAAGTAGACTCTGCCATGCAAGCAGTGAGTGGTTCGTTTTTAAAAACTAAAGTGCTGCTCAAATATAAAGAATCTTTCTCTGCTGCCTCAGGTTTTTCTGTTTCTACAGGTCCATTTTTGCTGTATATTCTTACTTGCTCTCACTTGGCGTTTTATATTCTTAGGTAGACCCTGACCCAATTCACCACTCCATCTAGATTTCTGGTCTCACCTTCCACTGGAGTTCATTTTTCTTCTAACTCCAGTTACATTTCAGAAAAGATACTTTTTGTAAACTGTAGTGAGGCGTTCCCAATGCTTCCAGTCAGCTACTTACCAACATTACTGAAGATTTAAAGAATTATTTGACACAGGCACCATGGCAAATTTAGTGTATCTTCCACTGATAGATGAACTACCCTGCCTTTCCCATCACCTGTGAAGTTACAAGGGAAGAGTTTTCCTACAAATGTAAATATTCCTCAGGTGAAGATAAATGCCTCCATGATCCAGACAAGACAGCCATACAGCTGGTGGGATTATCATAGCATCACAGAGTGAGTCACACACAGGTCTCTGGGCAGGGCTAACAGGGAAGGACACACAATGCCTCATTAGCTCACTCCCTCCTTCTGCTACCTACAGTAAGACAATAGGAAACCATGCTGCTATCCCAGTAGCTTCTTGGTAGCTTAAAACTACCTGCTAAGGACAATGCAATGGTAGATGAAGCAATGGAGGAGTCTTTCCCTCTCTTTACAGCCAGCTACTGGTTGTAGGAACTGTGAGTGAGGGGATGAGGACAGGACTCTTTAAAAAGGAGCCTACCAAAACCTTAATAATGCATCCAGTAAGAATATTACAAAGACTATTACTGTTTATAATTACTGTTCTGTCAACCGTATTAGACTCAGTACACACATAGACCCAGGCAGTACACAACCAACTAGAGAAGGCCTGAGCTGCAGCAGTGCTCACCTGACACAGCATCAGTTTTCCTCATCTCTTGAATGTCATGTAAGTTGATCCTAGGACTTTTGAGGTTTACTCTGGATTTTGAGAAACAGAGAGCCAAAATTCTCAGAGGTTTCCTATGTCTGAATTCTCTGGAAATCTAGCTCCAAGATCTTCAGTTTGATGCTTTTCATCTTAGTATGAGAGGATATGTCCCGAATTGGCCTTTTCAGCCACCAGCACGCTTGTAAAAAGCGCTTGTGAAGAGCGTGGATGGAGCCCTCCCCAGATCTTCGTTTGCGAAGCCTAGCCATGATGAGAGGATAACTTGATTTTGTCTGGAGAAAAAAAATTATCCTCCTTAAAAACATACAATTAAAGTGAAAAATAAAATGGCCAAAGCCCTTCACACTACATTTTAACTGAACCTGAAAAACCAGAGGGCAGGGAGACATTTCAGAACAGTTACCAAATATGATGTATACCCAAGGCCGGCTTTCCATGGCAGGACAGACAATGAGCCATGCAAACAAATGCTATGGCAATACCATGAACAAGCCAGTCCACCCTAACAGACCCAGCAGTCCACTAGCAGAGTACAGGTAGATGAAGTCTGTATGCAACCAGCGCTTGGCAGAGGTTTTGTTACCCACTGCCCCACACAAGCAAAGGTTGCTTTTTCTCTGTGACTCTGCCCAAAATTGCCATTAATAGTGGGAAAATCCCGCTATTCATTTACAAGCATTGAATTGACCTGAAATGATTGAGGGATTACTCAAACAGATAATGGCCAAAATTCTGCAATGTATACCTCACATATCTGCTGGTAAACCCATAGGAGTTACAAGGTGCTATAAGACTGAGCTGCCCAAAAGCCTGCTTGTATAAAGACAGTAATACTTCTAAACCCCCTGTTTGTACAAATACGGGTTTTCTACTTCTGGGAGACTGTTTTATTATGCTGATACAGTATATTCCTATTAGGAGCATTTTGCCAATACTGTATGTCAATATCCCTAGATGTGCAAGTTTTCATAGTGTTGAATATTCCTTAGCTTTATGAAGAAAAGATTGTAGACTTCAGAGAGATAAATCACACATTGATTTCCTGGATTGGATTGTGTGTTACCACACTGTAAGAGTCAGTCTAGGAAAAAAAAAACAACCTGTGCAAAAATGTAACAAATGTCTGATACCAGGGAGAAGTGCTTTTTCTTAATGAAAAAGTCTGCTTGTTAACTGGCCTTTACTTAGCACTTTTAATTTTTTATTTGGAGTGTTCCCATAGGCCTATTAAATTCCCCTACTCTTAAAAATAATTAGAGGGTATGTTAATTATCTAAGATATCTCAATTCATAGATTATAAAATGTAGGAAGGAAAAAATACAGTCTGGAGTAATAATATGCAACATATTGCAGCTACAGCTATTTCCTGTAGATCATTGCTCTACAGTTCCATAGTCTTCCATATTTTCTATTTATTTCCAAAACAGATGCTTCTTTTCAGCTTATTTTGATTCCAAACGGTTGTCCATAGAAGGGTCTCACATGACACCAAATAATATTTTCATTTATTTACATAATAACAGCATCTATAAGCAGCCCTAAAATTCAAGAATCAGTGAATACTTCAGAAAGTACAGGACAGAAATTCACATTTGCAGCTGAATTTGTTCAATGGTGTAAATGGCTGTTTTATAATCACTGAATATTTGCAGACAGCTCAACTAAAATTCTTCCTGGCACAGACATTAGTTGTAATTAAATATTGCACATTGTCCTTAGAATGATGAGGGTTTTCTTACCAAAATCTAAGTTTATTGATGGAAAAGTATAGGTACCACTATCAGATGATCCCCTTAAAAACAAAAAGCCACCACCACAACAGAAAACCCCTAATATTTGCAAAATATTATTTTATGTTGGGCAAAAAAATTTCGATTTAAAATTGTATGATTTCATATTTTATCAGTTAATTGTTCATAGAATAGGATCTGGAACATATCCTAATTTTCTGTCAAATTAATGATCTACCAAGAATCTTGGACAAAGAAAGGGCAGAAGAAGAATCACAGATCAAGTTTATTACTAGTGTACTTATTGCTTTTATAGAATGTGATCTAAAACCCACTGATATGAATAGCAGAAAAAAAAAATCCAGTTTTATTCCTAGGGTGATTTACTCCCCCCTCCCCCCCTCCCCAGCATATACAACATCACTAAGTTCCAGTGAGAGAGTATAGCACTGAAAGTTAGGTACAATTCTGGCTCCTGGTGCCCAACTCCTACCCTTGGAACTAATTCTTTTAGACAGGCTTAGGAAGAGGAGGAAAGCCCTCTAAGAGATCACTCACAGTGGTAGACAAACAGACACAAGTCTCTCTGCAAGTCCTTTCTGCTCCAGGAAGCTGTGAGCATGGAGGAGTGTTGCACGGGCCCTGTGCACTAATGAGAGCCAGTGGCAGCAGTTCCTGCGGAGCCACAATTACAGCCCTGATGGAAACACCTCTGCAATATCACCTCAACACAAGTACTACTGGGTATATAAAACAGATTCACAGTGAGAGAGCCCTGTTTTATGAGGGAAAAAGCTTGTATTGCTATATCATATCACTACATCATAAGCATTTCTCCAATAAGTTGTATAAATTTTTAATCAAGCAAATACTCTTATTGAGCCCAGTAGGTTCACTTGTGGTAGGGAGATTTGCAAGACTGGCACCAAATGAGTAGTCATAATCCTCTTTCTCTCTGTTGTTTGCACATGTGTGTGTAGAATAGGAGTATAACTACATTATAGGAAAGAGAAAACATTAAAAATACATCTCAAGTAGTTTTTAAAAATTGGAGTTTTTATGGTGACTGCCAAACAGATCACCATCTTCCACCAGTTCCGGTCTTGTTATTATAACCATGGGTCTTCTCTAGTAAATTGTCTGGCATTACTATATCTTCTGACAGAACCAGTTGTGTGGCTCTTTTGCAGTTCCTGCTCTACTTCAGACACTACCACCCCTGGCTATGTCTCCTGCAGGGGCCCCACACAGGTCTCAGCAATGTGCCAGGCACTATTCACACACAGCACCATCACTGAGAATTTGAAATCAAGGCACAGGACAATCCCAGGTGAAATCAACAAAAACACAGGAAGCACAAGAAAGTGATTATAAATAAAGAATTCTTCTGATTGGGGTGGTGAACGTTGTACACAGCTCACCAGTAGTTTAATCATATGTAATTTGTAGGGTGGTTTCTACAGCTATTTTCCATGGTGTTTCTTAACAAGCCTTTACGTTTTCTTCTTCTCAGCAGCTCCTCAGTCTCTGGAAGGTAAAGAGGCTGAACTATGTAAGGAATTTATGTTCACATGTTCTCCTCAGTTGCTGGTTTCAAGTGCATGTCCACTTTCACAATGAATCCATTTACTATCTTTTTCCCCCTCAATATTTATTTGGGCCATTTTCCAATGTGCACTGGCAACTTCCCCTATGGTAAAGTGGTTCAACAGCTGGCCAGATGTTGAGACTGCTAGAAAGTTCAATTGCTACTTTTAGGCAAGGGGAAGTTATTTCAAGTCAGAAAACGAGTTCATTCTGAAATTGGTCACTGGGGGAAAAAGAGAAGACCAACCTAATGGAATGACACAATGTTTTGTATGTAATTTAGAGGTTTTATATGCATTACAAAAGCATGCTGTATTATTATCAGCTGAGCTCAAAACCTATCCCTTCTATACTTTAGAAGGACATAATGCATATTCATCCCCCAAATTTTATACATATTAAATAAAAGATTTTGTAAAAAAATCTAAAAAAAATCACTGTTTGCACAGTGTGTGTGAGACAGAGAATAAAAAACCCCTACAGTTAAAAATTATATTGAAATATTAAGTAATTGTAATGCTGAGTGGAACACCCACAGATTGCAGAATTCAAAACCTGCACGTAAAAATTGACTACAAAACCAAAATTGGCTTTGTTGACTTTTAATGCCCTAATATATGAGAAATGTAAAAAGTAAATAAAAAGGAAAAGTATTAATAGCACAAGAAAACTGGATTTGAGACTTATATTTGTAATAAATCACTTGCAACAGAAATATTTCTTTACAGTGTGCAGTAGAACTTAAATTTGGCACCACCTCTTTCAAATCCTGTTTAATCTTGTGTAAAATGAATATTTAGCTTCAGTAATAATTTATTAACTTCAATGTTTAACAAGTATTTAGGCCTTGATACGACAAAAATATGAGCGATGCCCACCCATTGCCATCACTTAATAAAATTATACATGTAGAACCATCTCCGGGTTCAGAGCCAGATTTCAGAAATCTGGACAACTTCTATATGTACCTTAAAAAGTGCATAGGGGCTGGGGAAGATTTTGGTTTGAGGAACACAGAAATAACATGATATTCTGCAGGAATAAGGAACAGCTCCATAAAAGATCCTATCTCCTATTTTAAGTGTAAAACCAAGTGGCTCTATCTTCAAGAGAGTTGGCTAGATTTTCCAAAAGTCTCCAAATAAGGAGCTGGCCTCAAAGCACACCACCTGTTAAATCTGAAACTCTGTGTGCATTAAAAGTGTTTACTCAATCCAAAACCCACATTTGTATGGTAAGGATACCCACTCTGGTGCCACCTTTACCAGACCATCTGTGTACTGCAATACCACCATTCAAAACCCAAACCCAGACTCTGCTGAGGAGTGCTCCCAGGTCTCAGACACACACATTTGTACACTCTGCTGCACCTACTGCTTACCAGTTTAATGCTGTTTATCTTCTGTACAAGCCTATTCTTTTCCATTTACCTTTTAGTGTTTGAGAAGTTAAAGCTTCTTTATCAAGGAACAGAAGTTGTGATTTTGGTAATTGCACAAGGCAGATACAAACAAACAAAGACTTGCCAGTGCCCCATAGACTGATGCACATCATGAATTAACAATTTGCAATGAAGAATGGGAAGGAGTAAATAAATTCTAGATCAGAATTAGTGATTAATCATTTGACCACTATTAACTTAAAGCAAACATCTGATGCTTTAACTGTACAAGGTTAGCCAGGGAAATGCAATACAGTATTTGCCCACATCAGTAAACTGTTAATCTCAATATGCTTCTAAACCTGAAGAAAAATATGGAGGAATGCACAAAATGATTCAATTAACCAGGTCTCTCTATTCATTTTATGAAAAGCACTGGGTGTGCCTTGCATCCAAAAGCAACAATTTGTTATGCACTGTAGTGCTACAGGGCTGCACAGCCTAAGTAACTGTTTAAAAATCTGAAGCATTCCCAAAATGTTTCACTTAAACATTTCTGCAAGAAAATCTTATTGAACTGTTGCTTTTATTAATTTTTTACACACTAGAAACCAAGGGATGCAAGTTGGATATTTCTCTTTTCTTGCTTCTGGTTTGGTTTTTTTTGTTGTTTTTTTTTTAAACTTTACCTACTACTAGCAAATAAACTCTCTCTCTTTTTTAATAAAACCATGGCCTTGAGTTTTGGCCCCTTAATAGTAGCCTACATGGTCGACTACCCTTGGTGTTAAATTTTCTTAAATTGTATTTCTGTCAGTATATCATTTTTTTAAGCAATGGACCCTATAATAGCAAGCTCTGTTCTGTCAGGAGTACATTTTAACAGCATGACACAAGTATTTTTCACTACAGGAGACAAACAATGATATGTATTACATGCAGTAAACATTGCCTTCCCTACATAGGGCTTTCTTAGCATTCATCTGTCTAAAATTTCATTGTGTCCTGCACAGGGAAAAAACCCTGCCTCTCATTAACTATTGCCGAGGGCTGTAGGTTTGTAAAGTGCCAAGAATGCCTTGTCACATTGCTCACAAAACAAGGGCTTGATTGAATATTACAAGAACGGTGGAAACCCAGCAAGGTGGATTAGGGGATATTTTAATAGTAAAAACAAAATAACAAGCCTTTCACTGAGCTGCTTAACTAACAGTGTAACCAATTTTTTTTTTCCTTAAAACAAGTCCCCTCTCCCCAAAAGAAGCAGAAATAAGAACTTTATAAAATAAAGATATTATGCACTTAATAGGGTCCTGGCAAGAGGAGAAGAAAAATGGCATTTTTTCCTGTGCGAAATGCACCCAACTCCACAATTTTATGGCACAAGGACTGCAATGGCAGCCGTTCTTAAATTCACAGTAAATTTAGATAGGGGCTGCAGTTCAATAGTTAATCAGGATATTATACTCCTAGTTACTTGGAAAAAAAGTTTTCTGGTGCTGATGAACATAAAGTGCTCTTTAGCTGTGAGGGAGCACCCCCGAGAATCTCTCTTTCTGTGACGTTTTTCTCATACATTATGTGGGTGTATACAACCTCATGTGAGCCACCTGCAGCGGGGCAACATGTGAGTTGGGAGGCTGGGAGAGGATTTATAAACAGCTCAACACTGGCACAATTCTCCTCTGATTTCAAAACTCAGCAGGAATGTAGAACACTTTCAGAAATCTCATTGGCTTTGCTGAACTCTAACATGACTTTCATCCAGCACCCTAAACTACAAGCACCATAAATGGGTATTATGTGGAGAATTATTCACGAGAATCAAATCAATCATAGTACACAAAATTATTCAAATGCAAAAGGGATGCATTATTTACTTAATTGCTCCTTTAAAGAAATATGACTTCCTCCCCCCCACCCCCTTTTGGGATAGAATCATCATAGTCAGAAAAGAGAACAAGCAAGACTTAATTTTTTAGAGAGTTTGAGTAAATTCACTGCTCCATAAAAATAACTTCTGTGGGAGGCAAATAGCTCCCAAGATCTTAGTTGTCTCTACTGTAAAAAACATAACAGGACATTTTCCCAGCCTCAAGGGAACAGACACCTTGGGCAGCAAGATAGAAAAAAAGGCAGTCCCAGGACCAAACGTAAGGCAAAACTTTCTCAAAATGAGAAAAGGCTTTTTTAGCTCCTGGGAAATATTGGAAAGGGATTATCACAAATACTGATTTAAAGTAATCTAAAAATAACCTGGTTAGATCTTCTGGGCCCAAAGCAGAGAGGACTGCAGCACAAGGTAAAGCAGCAGTCTACATACAGAGGCTAAGGTTAAAGCAAACAACGGATGGAGCTGGGGAGGGGCAGAGAGAAAAGAGGAAGCTAGGATCTTTTTAAAAGGTGACAAGACTTCTTAAAAGGCTGTTATGGAAATTACCAGGGATTTCTGCTTCCCAGGAATATTTTAAATTAAAGGACTAGCATACAAAACTTCCAGTGGATCGATTAAAGAGAGGCAGATACACAACTCTTTATCCTAGGCACATAGTTCATTTTGCATCTGATAACTGTTGGCTGTTGTCAGGGTTGTTTAATGGGTGGGGGGTTTAAAGAAAGAAATTTACAGCTGTTTCACAGAGACAGAGAAGAGATCATTTGCTCTACATAGCCTTCAAAAAGAAATATAGAGAGTAGCTGGCATTGGTAAATGCTGAGTTTTTTTTGCCAAAGCCTGTAGCCTTATGAGATTCTCTATGCATCTCCTCAGCAGAGCTGAAGAAGGTTTGGCTGGAACAAAATTGCTTCTCACCAGCAACATCTGCTATGAGATCTGGAGATCTCTGTCATAACAAAGCCTGTTTTCAGATTCCTGCCCTCCTGTAGGTGCTGAGTGCCAGATGAAGGGGCTGGAACAGGATAAATGGGCTCTGCAGGCTCTGCATCCAACCGAGGGGGAATTGCTGTGAGAATAGGGAAATGTGACCATAAACTCCCTTCCAAGGGCCCATCCTACAGGCAGAACCAAAGGAGGGTTTGCAGCAGATGTTCTGGATAGACCTGTCAACATTATGCTGAGCTCCTTTGGCAGCTGAAGCGGCACAGGGCTGTAAGGGTACAAAAATAACTTCAAGAATCTTAGGTTGGAATTTTGGCACTGAATGGGATAGCAATTAGTGGCCTTTTAACTGTTTCCTGAATAGTCTATCCAGCCTCCAGTAGGACCTCTCGAGGGAGGTTCCCACTAGGGTTTCCCTCACCCTGACAGAAATAAGCTGTATAACTGGAATTACCTAGGCTTGGAATAAATGGAAAGGACACAGAGCAGAACCACCCTGAGCTACTAGAGGCCATCAGAACAAAGCACTGCAGAGGCTGAAGGAGAGTCTGATGCATTGTCATATCAACCAACACTGCTCAGAGAGCTACTGCCTAGAGCCTACCAGATGCAGAGCTTGTCTTTGCCTGTCATGACCATGACATGTGAGGTCTGCAGCCTGACCTTTCCTATCCCCTCACAACATGGGGAGGAGCGTTTAGCTTCTCTGCTGCCTACACAAAAGAAAAATAATGAAAGCCCAGGGTATTTATACAGGGTGATCCTATCAGGGGTGCTAATGCTGTATCTAGCTTTTCCCTTTGACTTGAAAGCGTACCTCCTTGAAAAGGGGATGGGTTGGACTACCTCCTGCAGAAGGCCTGCCTCCTTGCAGCCTGCCTTTGGAGGTTAGGTGCTATGCTGTCCAGGAAGAGTCTCTCAAAACAGACAAAAAAACCCCATAATAATCTGACACATTTGCATTCCTTCATTTCTAAAGAATGTTAGGGCATCAGTAGCAACTCTGTCTTTAACACAGTTGATCTATAAGGGCTGCCAGCTAATTAGGTTGCTTGATTTCTTGAGACTACAGAAAAAGGCAGAAAGCCCACCGTGGGCACACCAATGGTGACTGCTATGTAACACTGTAAAACAAGATGCTCACCCATCTGTCCAGACTCTTGTGTATCCATTCACTTCAACTCTGCTGACAGACACAGAAGGCCATTCTGACTTCAACATTCCTAGGTGACATTGCTAGAAAAGGTTTTCCCCCCCTGCACTGTTTTTTAGTATAGCAATTAAAGACTCACACATTTGCTACAATTCCTCTAAAAGCAGATGAAAAATACTTACACAACTAGATTTGAATCACTTCACTTTTAGTGTATCATCCCAGACACTTCACAACTGCTGGAAAAGGTGTTGACTAATCCTATACAAGTGCATGGGAGGCTAAAAACTGAGACAAATCTCACGTCAGTCATAGCTCTGTATCAGGGTAGCTTTGTAAAACGAAGTCCTTGGCCAGTACTACCACAAGACTTTTTTTATGCAGCCTAAAGACAAAGTTTGAGACTTGCTCACCTTCCTTGCACACCAAGCTCAGAGCAGTGGGAGAACAAGGAGAGGAGAGAAAAAACATGTTGTATCTTGCTATACCCATTCATTCCTACATATTATCCGGTGTCCTCAGACACATTACTTCTTTCCTCTAACACCTGACACTATACTTCCTCACTGCAAATTTTGGGTGAAGCCTTAATGAAGCTCTGACATCCATTGTTAAAATTCACAAACTAAAAATTCTGTGCTTTGGTGCAAGCAGAGACTTAGCTCGTGTGACTTTTTGGAATCACTGCAGCAAGTCATGAACGATGTAAGAAATGAAAAATCCCTGCTCGTTGCAGACAATTCAGATAGTAAAATCTCCCTGGAGGATTAGAAAAAAGCACTTAAATGTGTCATTTTATTTTTGTCCTGTGCCCAGAAGATTCCCTCATCTCTCACCAGGAACAAGCAGATACCTCAGCTATCACTAGAGAATGAGAAAGCACACTCGGAACTAAAGTAGAACAGTTCAGTTCACACAGTGTTTCCAGGAAAAGCTCCAGGAACCTGGAGCAAACCAGGCAGAATTACATCAGAGACATGTTCAGACCTCTCTCCAAGCAAATTTTTTTGGTCATTTTTTAAGGTAATACCTAATCTCATCAGCTTGACTCTAACTTGATTGACCTTTGGAGATTGCATTAAAAAAGCAACAACAGCAATCTCAACACAGTTATGACCATAAGAAGAAACACTGGATATAAATATCATGTGTGTGACTAGACATCATTTATGTTGGGACAAATGCAGCAACATCTTCTGACTTCAAGCCTTTATTCCTTCTTTGCTGGAACTTTTTTTTCCCTGCCTGTCTTTTGGTGTTGACCTTTTAAATCTGGCAGAGCTAAATGTCTGCTGCCATAATTTAGCCATCTTCTGACTTGCTGCATGTGCTGCTTTCATCTGTTTTCCAGTTAACTGCCTGTTAATATTTTACATATCCTTATTATAGAAGAGCTAGTAGAATACAACAGGATTTTTTTTCTTGTGGGTGTATATTGGGGAGGGTGGGAGGTTTGGCAGCAGTGATGCAGAACAGAGAAAGGTTGGGTTACTCCCAACAGTCATTTCTTTCTTACCAAAACTTCTCCATGAGATGGGCAGTCTCTATTCACACCCCCCCACATCCAGAATGACAGAGGATCTCCAGAATTAACCTTGCAGCAAAACTGCTCCATGTGGAACACATGAACTGTCACTCTTTCCCAACTGCCAAAAAGTAGGGAGTTGTCCATTTTGATGGTGTTCCCTTTGAGCACAAGGAGGATAGAAAACTGACAGCAAGTCTATGGAAGAGTGATCTGCCCAGATGCAGCTGTCTTGGTGATTGCACTTAGTTTTGGGAACAGCAAGCAGGGGTCCCAATCTAATGACAATTGATGTTGTCTTCTTTTGACAAGGTTTCTTAAATTTGCAATTTAATAATTTTTCCTCCCCAAATATTAATGATGGGGAAGGACCAGCATCACGTTTCTGTCATCTTTGATATTCTGAAATTTCAGGGAAGGCAGAGAAAAAGGTAAAGCTGTTAGCACTTTTGCTTCTCTAGCTTCTTCATATAAAAACTAGAGTCATACCCACTTCTGCCCCTTGTATACAGCAGAAGGAAGATGGAACTACACTGCTCACTAGACTTATGCCACTGAAGAAGGGGCAGACAAGAACTTTGCAAGGCATCCTCCACCCATCAGCAACAGTGGCAGTAGTGCCTTCAACAAGCAATACTGCAGAGAGACTGAATTAGCAGTAACTGCTCTATGTTGCATTGTTTGTTTTTATTTTCCTTCCTGTGACAAACCAAGAGGCAGACATCAAAGACACCGGTAACACCTGGTCTATTCCTCCTATCAGGAAGATGCCATCTTTGGATGTTACCACTCAATCTGGAAAGCAAGGCTTTCACAGAATATAATACTGTGCACGGGCTGTGGAACTGTGCTTTTCAATGCCTTTTCTCAATAGAGTAGCACACTCAGTCTAGGTTGGATTTGTTTCCATAACAGGTCAACTACAGCAGCTTTTAGATACTCTGCTAAAAGTAACACCATGCTACTTATGTAATATTGGGAGTATTGCACCAAAAAGCCAAACATGAGGCACAGAGGATTTTGTGGCAAGAGCTAATTTTTTCCAAGAAGCATAGGCTCACGGGGAGAAAGAGCTGGACTTCAGAAGAAAAGGATTTGTGATAGTTTAAACAAAAACATCACACAAAAGAAATTATGGTGTGATTGTATGTTTGATAAAATAACCTTACACATGTATTTATACACAACCATATATAACATAGATAAAAATTACTTTTTCAACAGACCATGAGGAAAACTGTTTATCTGTCAACATAGTAAGGCCACGTGATTAATAATAAGATTATTTGAGATAGCTGGTTCCAGAGCTATTTGTTCAGACACAGTACATTCCTATCAAGACTGATAATCTGACAAACTACAGTAAATTTTGCAAATATATACTAGCTTTTATACATAGGAAACCTCAGGGGGTCTTTTAGTAGAGAAGGAATATTTATATAAGGAGTGGAAAGAACCGGATCAAAGCAATTACCTGCTTACCATAGCGGGAAGAAGTTGCACTTGTGCTCACTTTCAAATTATTCCAACGCCAAATTGTTAAAGAACTTGCAAGGGGTGCTACCACCTACCCCATGCATTTCAGATGTGCTCTTATAAAATATAGATGTATATTTTATCTATAACCATCAGATGAGAACCTATTTAAAAGACACAAGGATTAGGGAGAAGTAGTAAGATTCTGCTTATGGCTATTACAGGAAAACGCTCAGGCTGCACTGCACCTGGAGACTAAGAGTAATCGGGACCCTGACAGGGACACATCAGGGATCATAATGAAAGACCTCAGAAAAGCACAGAAGCCACCCATCGTTGGCTGTGTGCTCATGAAGTAGTTATTTTTCTTTGTTTTGCTCACTGACTTTTTTTACTAGTTGTTCACTCTGCATTTTGACTGCTGGGGAAGCACTCTTGGCTAATTTCAGACTACAGCCAGGCTCATTAAAATGAGCACACTTGCTGCAATGTTTGCAGCACTTCCTCTAGGTTTTAAGATTGTTTTAATAAGTGAAATTCCAAGTAGAAAGAATATATTTTAATTTACTGTGTAGTTCTCCATGTTATAAGTATTCAATGTCCTGCTGGATTTTTTAAATACTATATGGAGCATAAAAATGAATGAATGTGATATCTTGATCAAAATGAACATAGCCTTCTTGGAGTACAAGGCTGTTAACTGCACAGGACAGATTCATTAGCACCATTTTGGATTATGAAGAGAAAGTGAATTGAGAAGCCAGGGTTCACAAACATCAACATAACTAAACCCCAAGGCTTTTTAATGCAGCTTTGTCCCACCTCCTGCCACTTACTGTCTCCTAGGAAAACTGTAGAGAGCAGAGCCCACGAGCTGCCTGTGGATTGCAGAGACAAGCATAGAATTAGACCCTTAAATCACCCACCAGCACTTTGATATGGGGGTGGGAGGGGTATATATGACTAGCATACAAATAAACATCCTTTCTGCCAGAGAAAAACAGGGCAAGGTTGTTAAAAGTGTCAAAACTGGCATCCTAGACATAGCAGCAAGTTGCTGGCCAAGAGCAGAGCTGGAGGTTTGAGCTTTTCCTGGGCCAAGGGGCCAGGAAGAGACATCATGCTGTGGGTAGGAGTAATCACTGTACAGTATGTAGCACACAAAAACCAAGCACACAGCAATTCAAGATAGGTTTGCAGGCAAAGCCATTCCAATTTTAAATATTTGGCTTTACTAAGGCATGTTTCTAAATTAATAGGCGTATAGCTTTCAATAGGATTATTCAGGGTACTTCAAGTCAAGCATGTAGTATACATTTGTAGGATTAGGGTTAATGTTATTTTAGTATAAAGTGTTCTGAAATGTATCAGATTACAAATTAAATAAGGAAGCCAACAAATACTTTCAGAGAACAGCTCCTTACTGAGACTGCCCTACCCCCTTCTTGACACTTTGTATAAGACAGATACATTAGGCTTACAAAGATTTCCTTAAAAAGTTTTGAGCAGTATCTCTGAGGGGAACAGTTCTGACTTCAGAAAAACAAGATTTACGTAGAAGCAATCATAGTGACAGAAGATGAGAACTAAGACAATAATTCACTGTGATTGCAACTGTTATTACCATCCATAATCCACAGCCTGTAACTCACTTAAGCTATCACTACCTGGAAATCTTACCTAAAAATTTATCTAAAAGTCAGAATCGAGTTCACTGACTGTTACTGGAACTATTTTGAGAAGTTGATCAGCAATTATAAATTGATCTGTTTCTTAGAGCAGATGTATTTAAAGGGGGAGATTAATTATTAAATCTGTACTTGCATCAACTTTTCTCTAATGCGTATTCCTCTTTAAGGTATGTGCAAAGAAATAACATTGCAAAATTAAATCAAAATATGATTTCTTTTGTCCCGTGGTGGGCCAATAGTACTATTAAATGCAGGGTTACAATTTAATAAATACTATTCACTAAGTTAGAACCTGAGCCTCTGCGTATGCTGATATTTATATCTTGGAAGCTTGTCTGGAACAAAAATCAGTTTGACTCACAAGCTTTTTGCATGCTTCTGTATCAAGAGAGGAAAGTGATAACTCTGGTACATGAAGTCCAAAGGTTCAAGTTTTGTTTGAAACAAAGATGTGATACAAAAGCAGTGATACAAGAGCAAGGTGACATTTGCTACCTGGTGTAATATACTGTCTTCCTAATTAGTCCAATATATCACTTACAGTAGATCTGGCTGTATAACTTCACTTTTTCACTCACTCTCACCTCCCCCAAATGTAGGAAAGCTACAACAAAATCCCTGATGTTCTCTGCTCTCACCCTCCCCACATAATATTATCTTTGCATGTTGTGTGATTCTCACTTTCATCCACCATGTGCCAACGTAAGACATTATCATTTTTGCAAAAGAAAAGATGAAAAGCTCAAGTTCCAGTACTGCAGAATTCCACTTCACTCAAGACCTGCAGGAGGATTTCCTGAGGAACATCATTCTAAAGCTGAATGTGCCCTTCTCTTTATAAAAGTAGAGATTTTCTGCTGGCGAAAGTTCTCATGAGGTGTTTTGTTATACGATAGATAAACAGGGTTCACTCTAATTCCAAAGGAAAATATTTTGCAGGTAACTGAGGCCATTGTGTCTTTTGAAAAATAGGTGCTAAATACACTCCAGTTACTGGTAGCTGCAGTTCTGGCTGTGAGGCTGGAGGAGGGACTGAATTGTGAATTCTATCTGCTGGCACTCCATCAGGACATTTTAGCTCATTTTAGCTCACGCCTGCAACTAACCTCACTGATTGTCATGGAACTACAAAATGCTTAATTTTTAGCATACATTTAAAATCTGTCTGAACAGGTTTTAGAGAAGGCAGGAGCATATTGTGAGCTCTTGTGCAACACAGGGTGCAGAACTCCACCATGATTTCTGCGTAAATACATGCTTAAGTATCATCCCAGGTAGTTGTGCAGAGAGGACATGAGCATGGAGAACTTGCAAAGTATCTTAGCTGTGTGGTGCTTCATTTTGGTACATGGCTTGCTAAAGATCAAATCTGGCTGAACTTCTTATCTCAGCTACTATTTGTCAAGACCAGAAACTACTTCTGTGAGTTTTGACCCAAGATCATAGAATCATAGAATGGTTAGGGTTGGAAGGGACCTCTGGAGGTCATCTAGTCCAAACCCCCTGCACATTTCAGCATTTGTGTTTTAATATCTTTCTAAATAGTAGAAATAGTAGAAAGAAGTAGAAGCAGTAGTTTCTGTAAATCCAAATTTTTGTTATTTCTAGCTCATTACAGCTAGCTCTTCCATCCACCCTTTCTCAGGAAGATGATTTGATATATTCACACATACATCTAAAAAAGCAGCACATTCTGGAGATGACTTAAACCGCCTTTTCTCTTTTAAAATATGAGTCTGGTGATATTCATAGCCATTTTAAGAAATACCAAGCACATACAATGAGACTCAGGTGCCAAAGCCCAATTGATTCGGAATATGCAAGCAGCAGCCTCGGGAAGGTGTGAAACAACAGTACCAGAATTATGTTACAGGGAAGTAGGTGTAAAACATGCAAAGCTTTTTGTCAATGTAGACTCATTGCTTCAGATACTTGTCTCTGAAAAACTTTAAAAAAAAAAAGCAAGAATATTTTGGTCTGGGGAAAAGAAATAAAGCTTGTGATTCTTACATAGATTTAAGAGGTTAGCCATTATGATACTAAGGAATGCACTGGGAGGTTAGCCATGAAAAACCCCAATGCATTTAGTAAGGTATACTCAAAATACAGATTCTTAAGGACAGTGATATTTAAGGCCAATTTCATTTAGAAAACATTTGAGTATCATATACTGTGTATTTTGGTTTCCAAATCTACCATTAATATATTTAACTTTAGTGAGGAATTAAAAGAGAAAGTAATTTCTAAATTCAGGAGGGCTGAAAGGGTGTAACAGCATTGTCCATTTCAATGGCCAAGTCTCAATTATCTATCATGAAATGTTACACAAAATGTCCATTTCCAAGTGAGCAGTATTTGAAGTTTCTACTTTGCTCATGACTATACTTTTAGAAACAAACAGCTATGTTTGTAACATATTATTCAAACATTCACATCAAGAAGGAATGATGGAACATTTGAAGAATACAGCAAATACAATGTAACAAAATTCAGTAAGAACCATTTTTTTTTAATTACACAGTAGAGACTTCAGTTTGGGTAAAATATCCACAAAAAACCCCAAATATTTTTGCCTCCCCCCCTTTTTTTCTTCTAAAGGAAGAGAGATGTAGCAGAAATCAGACCTTCTTGAAGGCATCTCTGTGCTAGGCAGTAAGAACTAAATATTATTCTATTACATTATACATAGATTCATCGCTTCACATATGCTCCTAGCCAAAAATGCAGAAAGCTTCCAATTAAACCTTGGATGTCAAATCACATGTCATAATATAGTTGGTAATATTTACTCCTGAAGTAAATAATTTTAATATGGATATTATCTTAAACATATTTCATAAAACCACTAGTTACAAAGTCACTTCTGAGGAAAAATTCAGCAAGGAAGAAATCAAGAGAGCTGCATTTCTTTTAAAGGAAGTTATGGAAAACATTAAGCAGACTTATAGAATTGTTCTTTCACCAGGAATGTTGTCCTATCCTCTGGCACTGCAGACTTACCTAGGCTGCCCCAAAATCACCACTTCTATTAAGATTTATTGAGCTGCTGTGTATTGACAAAATCTTTCTAGTAAAATAATTTTTCAATCAAAATAGACTGTACTGTAGAAAGATAATGAAGAGCTGTAGGACAGGCTTTAAAAGGCACTATACTTTCATCTGAAAAGTCTCCTGAAATTCTTTGAACATTTCCAGAGGATTAATGAGGTATTTTGACAACACACAAGAAGCGTCTGGTTTTCAAGAAGCCTTATAAGAGGCAACATTCACATCCTTGGAAATTAAACTGTGTATTTTAGGCCACTAAAAATAACACAATTATTAAAAATTTGGCAGCTCTGAAGAAAAATACCAGTAGATATGGGGAAACACAGGGAACTACTGAAGAACATCAAACCTGAGTACACACACAGCATTTCAACATGACTTAAACATCAATTTTAACAGCTTAATTGAATGTTCCTTATTAAAAGCTATCAGAGATGAATTAAAGTAAGAACAAGCTAAACTAGCCAGAGTATAACTAACTCAAAAGGATTATTCTTTGTTAGTTTGGTGGATTAACTCTGTGTACGCGCATTAGTCTCCTTGTAGTACACACCCTTATCCCTTCAAGAACTGCTGTGGTGTTTAGATGGTTTCAAAACTTCTGGCAATTAGCAGGAGAGAGGAAGTATTACTGCTTTTTAATTTTCTTTTTAAGATATTCTAAATGATACAATTGATGTAAGTCTAGGAGAACATTCATCTCATGCACCACAAAATTAGTACAAGCAGACACATTAAGTGTAACTTAATGGTAAGTTACACTTAACCATTTTCATATATTTAAAAAAATATTTTCAGGGCCTGTTCCTGCAAACTAGTACTCCCTTGGATACTTCAATGCATTGCAACAGTGGTATAGTGTATAAATAAGAGTTGAGTTCTACAAAGCTTTAGTGAAGAAAGGGAACTCTCATAAACCTCACCTCTGTAAATACCTCAATATTCCTGAAAACTCAGAGTGCTTAAATCTTTCAAGATCTACCTTTATTTAATTCAAGCTGGGTACAAATCATACTGAGGTGTCATTTTGAAAACACCTTATAACCCACCACCTGTGAAAATACCCATCTAGAGCATTTATACATGCATTCAAGAGAGCTGGTATCTTCTGTGTTTGCAGTACTTTATATGTGCTTTCCACAAGAAAGAAATAGAAGCTCCTAATCAGTACCAGGCCACAAGACATTTTAAGTCTAAGTATTCCTGCATAATATGGGGCTTTTTTTAAACAATTGCCCTTAGAATGTGAGCAGTTGCACAGGAAAAGGCTGCTTCCTAAACTCTTTTCAGTCAGCACCCTTTCACAAGCTAAATATTTAACAAATGCAGCATCTCTACAAGGCTTAGAGCTGAACGCTTTACTTTCTGTGGTCACCTCTCATTATTTACAAGATCTTATCCAATATATGGATTTTGAAAACTTGGTTTGTCTCAGGTCTTCAAACCAGCAAGAGAAAAGAAAAAAACCCCTAATCTAAGCTGTCCCCTCTCTTCAGGAATAGTGATCATTTCCATAGCTATTCAGTGGTACTTTTAATGTCTGTAGTACATTTATGAGTGAAATCAATACCAAGGTTAGGAGTGGGGTGGTAGACTTGTATGTCACCATCCCCAGTAAGGTTCTAGACATGTTTAAGGGCAAAAATTCCACCCCAATATATTGGTTTCATTAATCCTTTTCCCATGGTCTGTTTGCCTGTCTAGGGAAATTATGCAAAAAGTAATAAAGTTCTAATTCAATTTCCATGTTAAAAGATGGATTGGGGGGGG
>VWZO01007857.1:607277-619623 GCA_013396975.1 Bucco capensis
AATGATCTTTTGGGGGGGGGTGGAATATATCAGAAGCCATATTCTTTGTGTTTACTAAGAGATATGCACTCCAACATTTAGTGTCATAGAGCTGGAGTTAAAACCAGAAACGGTGAAGATAATTTAGCTGCATGAATGCCTGCTCTTCAGTAAAATGCTGCCAAAATTAAATAGGAATGAAACAGCACTTTGTAGTCATTGGTCGCTCAGCAGGGTTTGCGTAGTTAAAAACCTAAGTGAAAAGGGTGATTGACCTACATTGCTACTAGCTTAGCACAGCTGTACTTTCATATTTTCGCTGCATCCGAGGAAGCTCATTATTTAATACAACTGAGTTACATGTAATTGTTGGGCTTTCATTTTTACACTTTTAGGGGCCAGATATTAATCTCAACTGTGCAGCAGGCATTACTGAGCATCTGGAAATGTCTGTGGCTGTCCATTTACTCACAAGGCTAGGAGACAGCATTCCACAGAGTTGCCCCTGAAATTAGGGGACCTCACAAATATGCAGAAATTAAATGAGCAGAGGGAAGAGAAAGCAAATCCCTTGGCACCCCAAAGGCAAACGCTTTACTGTTTCCCTACTGCTTTGAGCAGAAGCAGCCCAGAACACACAAACCAAAGTGCATTTCATACAACTCATACCTGCAGTTTAAATAAGTAATAACATTTCAGTTAACAACCAGTGTGACATGTTAACAGCCCAAGGGTTGTTAACATAACGACTGGTCATTAATGGCAGTAATGACAGATTTCAAAGGGAATATTGTGCTTGTAAATGGACATGCTGCCAGTCAGAAGAGAGGACAGAGCAGGATAGGCTGATACATTAAGATGTCACTGTGCAACTCTGGAGGGAAAAAGAAAAAGGGAGAAAAAAACCCTTCTTGCATATTTCACTTACTGTAAATGGACTTGAAATACTGGCATAAACCTAAGTTCCTTAAATTAAGTCTTCACATTCTAACCCAAGAGTGTATAAGCAGGAGACAGAAGCCTGCAGGGGAATTATACTCTGCATATCATTTTCACAGAGTGTGTTATTTCTAACACTGAGTCCTTTCTTTACTCAAGTCCATTCTCATCCTTGTTAACAAAACAGAGTTCATTCCTGCTGTGGCCACCCTAATACCCTTGGTGTCATACGTCACCTCTGAAGCCACTGGAGTGACTTACATGAATCAGATTCCAAGGTAAAGCCTCTCACACTCAAACCATCTTTCAAACTCCTTTCCTCATTAAAGATTTCTTCCATCCCCTCAACCCCCTCCAATCTGGAGAAAAAGGTTTTAATGCAGTAAACTAATTTTACCAAAGGAGAGAGCTAAAGCAAAGCAAGTTTTGAAGTTCTGAAGATAACAGAGTACTTATTAAAAGCTCACCAAAGATGGTACCTCAGGGCTCAAATGGAGAACACAAGCATGCATCAGGGCAAAGGGAGCATTTAGTTTTTTTTAATGGTCTCATCTCTAGATGAAAGGTACTGGAAGTATCTTTGCAAATGGCCAAAGACACAATCACAGTTTGTCAATTTTAACTAGGAATGTTAAAGCACCCGAACTGGCTACATTATTGCTTATAGCATCTGTAGAATGGCTGTCTTACTGAAAGACACAATGAACACTGAGAGACAAGTTAATAATCAATTTTACTCTTTACAGTATTGTGCAAGCCACATATCCTCTAGAGGGCACCACATAAATTAATAAGAAGCTAGAACAGTTTTATATGTAGCGAAGACTCCCTTTGGTCAAAAAGAAAAAGAAAAGAGGCTAGTTTGAAACTGTAATCGAGCCCTAATCTGATCATTAGTACAAAGTAATTTGTTCTTCAAATTCATATCAAGTGGGTTGCTAAATATGAAATCTTATTTGACTACAAAGCTAGAGAACATTTAACTAGTTTCTACATTAGCATTAAAAAGATCACTTTTTCAGGTTCACTGCATAACTAAGTAGATAAGATGCAATGAGGCAAATGACTACCTGCAATTACCTTAAGTGCATCAGTTTGAAGTTTAGTGTAAATACCAAGTTTAAATATATGCACTCACAAGAATCACTAAAGAAAGGCTCATGACAAGATAGCTTCATGAAGACTCGATAAATCCAGAGACAAAACTCAGAAACATCTTAAAACTGATGATAGGATTTCTAATGCATCCTGGTTTCACTGGTGCAAAATATTGTGTATGAACAAATAACTGAAACACTAGTTTTGAATGAAGTCATGATAGGTTAAAAAAAGAATATAGTTTCCTTTCTCTGAAGCAGTTAGTATGAATTTTAGCAATCTATTAGCAGAATATTTACTCCTGTTAGACTTTAAAAGAGCAGTGACAGTGTGTGTGCACATTTGTGGTGGGGAAACACCTTGCTCATATCTTTACTACTAGGTCACTTTTGACTTTGATTTTAAACATTTGATTTTAAAACACTGGGTGTGCTGTACTAGTGCTTGGGAGATTCAGTAAGTTCAAAGTCTCCAGTAAATCAAAAAGCCATAGCAGAGTTTTCTCACTCCTGCAGGTACTTGTTATAGAAAGATTCTTAATATGGGTTTTAAAAATCAGGACATTATCTTCCCCCTAGAAGCTATTCTGACCCTTCTTGATAGATACATGCTTTAACATCACAAGTGACCTAGGTTCACATACAACAATTATCTTCTGTTCAAACAGTTCCCTGTCAGTTTTTAAAAGTAAGATTTTGTCACCTACTACTTTGGCATATTTATCACAATGGTTTTAAGATGCAGACTTCATGCTAGATTTTCAGTACTTTATTTTATGTTAATCTCAGAGTTTTAATGGGTACCCTGATGTGTTCAAGAACCCTGATCTGCCTTGCAGCCTTGGCTCGACAAACACAACATATTTGCAAAGGTTTTTGTTCCACTCTAGAAAAAACAGGCTTTAATATACAAAGCCAGAGTACAAACAATTGTTAATAATGCTTTTGTCTTGATTCCTGTTCCAACCTACCTATGCTGTACAGCTTGGGAACAGATCAGTGTGTGGGAACCTGCTATTTGGTACCTGTGCTTAAACTGAACTTGTAAGTTAATATGTTCAGAGAGAATTTCAATTTTTCCCCAATGTATTACTGACTTGAATGTCCCTTTAAGAGGAAAAGGCTTCACTACAGGGGCAAGGGAAATATTCCCAGAAGTTCACATTAGCCTGGAGCAGCTAGTCTCATTAGGCCCGCACTACAGGGAATGGAGGAAAGGTGGTTTTATAGGAAATGGGTGCTCTGAATCAACCCAGAGGAGCCCTTTCTCTATTTACTATTGAGAGCCAAGGGAGACTAAACTTCCTGATTAAACTTTCCTCTTGCAAAATAGCCCTATTTAATCACATACAATCTAGAGATAAACAAGCCTGGTGCTGCTCATTGGTACTTTGCTACAGCTTATACCTCAAATACTTCTGAGAACGTAGGTCCACAAGCAATCAACAAGATAGAAAATCAGGTGATGATTTGCTGTCTCTGAGAAGTGGCAGCAGGCTACCCAGAGTCCCACCCAGGTTGCCACAGGACCAGAGTGGATAGAAACCTACTACCTACATGGTTATTTAGCAAGGGGAAGACAGTTGGTCATCTTGATCTAACTTCTAACAGTTAAATGGCAACATTCATAAAAGTTTGCAGTGCCACAAATGAAATCCCTTGGCAAACTAAGAGGATGAAAGTGGGAAAGCAGAGACAAATGAAGCACTGCTCATTTAGAGTTCAAACTCCACACGGGAGCTGGTGAAATCCACATGTGTGGTGTCAGCCCAGTACACCTGACCACCACTGGGCTGCAAGGAGGAGGAGGAGACCACCATCTCCTTGGGAACACAGTGCTATGCGAAATGTAGAGGAGTTTACTGTACCCTCTTCCTCCTCTGAGCACAGGACCTGAATATTAGCATCAGAAAACTGGCAGTGGCTCACATGACATGGTTAACATGCGCTTTTTGATTCAGATTTTTGTTTTCTCTCCATACTGCTCTATTTTTTTTCTCCCCCTCCACATATACTCTGCTTTGCAGCCTGCAAGTACCACTAATGCAATAGCCAACCACAGAGGGAATGGCTGAATAGATTTAGTAAGTTTGTTAGTGAATGTAAAAAGGATGTGGCCTACCTCAGATAGTCTCTGCGACAAAGGATAAGGTTGGCTTTGGTGTACAAGGTAGAGCCCACCTCCCCTAGGCGACAGTCACAGCAGGCACATTTCAGGCAGTCTTCATGCCAATATTTGTCCAGGGCCTTTAGAAGATACCGGTCTTTAATCTTACGGTTGCAGCCAGCACAACCTTTCGGCTTGGTGTCTGGCTGAACTGAGAGCATTTGTATACCTGAAATACAGCAAGAGAGGAGTGAAAAGAGATTTTTTTGAGTGCAAGTCTTGCCCTTTTCTTCCTTCCCCACACCCAGTTCATTAAAAAGGCAATCGTGTAGATAGGATGAAATAACCTAGATAGTCCACAGCAAGCTGAAAACAACCTCAAGATAAATTTGAAAGCAGAAACTTCCATTTCTCTAAGTTTCACAGCTTCTCTTTAACACCTGATTTACCTGCTCTCTTTGCTGCAAAGAAATAGGATTAAACAATTTAACAATTAAAATGAAAAATTAAAACAGTTCAGTTGAAAAGTCATCCACTTTCACCCAAAGTATCCAACTTTTAGCAGCAAAAATTTAAAATCAAGGGCATATCTATGATAGCAAACATAGTTAAATCTACATATTTGGATCTATTTGCACAATTTTTATGAAGTATAAAAGCATCCCAGATTCTAAAGGAGAAAAGCACAGGGCCAGAATTTCAGGGACGTTTGACATAGACATTTTGTTGCTGAGGAGGGGTTGCTTTGTTTTTTAGGAATTTGCTTCTTATTGGATACATGAATGAAGCAATCAGATTTACAGAGACTTCAGTACTCTTGCAGTGTAAGGACCCTCTGAAAAAATCTTACTTTAAATAATTTCCACAAGGTTGTAGAGTTGCTAGTTTGTTAAGGGAAAACACATAAAATTAGTCTTCCTCACTTTCTAATCCCAATTATAGCAAACAGCTAGTAGGGAACAAGGAGTACAGTAATGTCTATTAAGTAGATATACTTCTGACATAGTAGCAGAGAGCATTTGAATAATAAACAGTGGTTCAGGCATTTGAATTATGGGAGGGAACTGGTAAAAGTGGAACATAGTTAAGTGATGATACGAAGAGCACTGCAGCCAGTTTACAGAGATCCATACAAAAATCAATGACCCTCAGTTTTACAGCAAATAGGGAGAGGAGGTCACTGCCCCAAAGTGCTTACAGACTGGTGGCTTGGTTAATCACACAAACTGTCATCCCATTACACTCAGACCAATTCTCTGAAAGTCGTTTCTTAGAATAAGCAAAATCATAGCCTTGCAGATGCTTTGTTGGGCATCAAACAGGTACCAGAGAGTAATACATAACTGACACATAGTTCAATTATTAGGTTTTCTCACTGTTGGAAAGTCAGAGACATAAGCAAGAAAATGCTACTTCTTAGAGTGCAACCAAATATTACCATGAGAATTTGTCAAGACTGGGGAACAAATGCTGTTGCCAACAAGCAAATCCTACTCCAAAATTCAGGGTATGGCACTCTGTTATTATGCAGAGGCTGGGAAAAGTCAGTTTTGTAACAAAAGAAAGCAAATTCAAGAGCTTCTTATCAAGACTGCTCTACTTAGTGAAAGCTTTACAGTCCCAGCTTCTATCAGCAGATCTCGGTTGGTGCTCTAACACACCACTACAGATGGGCAGGCTAGAACAGACAGGGAGCTAGAACATGAACAAATTGGAGTTTGGGTTTTTGTCTGTTTTGTTTTAAAAGCTCTCATAAGCAAAACATGAAAAGGAAGTTCTTTACCCGGAGGGTGGTTAGGCACTGGAACAAGTTGCCCAGAGAGGTTGTGGATGCCCCATCCCTAGCAGTGTTCAAGGACAGGCTGGATGTGGCTCTGGGCAACATGGTCTAGTGATTGTCATCCCTGCCCATGGCAGGGGACTTGGAACTAGATGATCTTTAAGGTCCCTTCCAACCTGAGCCATTCTATGATTCTATGAAAATGAGTGTAATCTTTGAAGTAATGGTACAACATGCCTGTGTGGATATTAGTGCTACAAAGACAAGAGGCTAAATGTTACATCAGCTGAGGCTTTCCAGAATCTGTACACATACATGTACGTGAGACATGCTGAATTTATGTGGACCACCTTGACTGTAGAGCCAGTTAAGTGCCTTTCCAGGATTACCAAGCTGAACTGCCAAGTTTCACCTATGAAGCTGATCACTGAATTAGAAATAGTAATCCTTATTGTGACATATGAGCACAACAGCCTTGATCTCATCTTTGTAATACACTCTATTACGTATTATGGAGCAATATATTTAACTGTTAATTAGTCATTCAGTTATATGGAGAGAGTTCTAGTGGGCACCCCAAAGTACCACAGCAGTACTGCTGTGAAACATCTCAAGCTCATAGCGAGAGTGTAGGGTCCATACTTTTCTATCAATAAGTATAAAAAATGCCATTGATGCCTTCCCATTTCTTCCCAATTGGTGCTACCCTCATAGCTCCTCCACCACTTACAGACTTGAAAGATCTGTTTCTCATTCACAAGAGGGAGGATGAGATCCAGAGACCTGCACAGGGCACCACAGTAAGTCTGAGGCAGATCTGGGAATGAACACTCACATCTCATCTTGAACATGCACCATGAGACAAAGGCTGAGCCTTTACAGAATTTTCAGTTGCCAACTGACTCCCCTGAATCCAGGGTACCTACATGAATCAGCAAAATAACATGACTACAAATAAATTACTAAAAGCAGTGAAAATATGAGAGGTTTTTGGTAAAGAACATATACCAGACTGTAAAGGGAAGTCCAGCTGGGACTCAGATACCTTCACTTGTTCAAAAAGCCTTAATCTGTAAAGTTGCATGTCACAGTGGAGTATAAATATCTGCCAAGTGCCAAGAACAGGTTTATCCTCAGCCCCTTTCTTCAGCCACGTAAAAGACAAAATGCATAAAATTGACCACAATTTGTATCTACTTCTTGGAACTCAGTAAAAAAACATGAAGGGCTGTTCTAGGACTTTAATCTTTTCCTCAAGGGGAACCAGCATAAACTAGGAGATAACACAGTCAAAGACTATAAATAAAGAAAACCTTAACCAAAAAAAATTGTCACCTGATAAAGAAGCAGGTTAGAGAGTGGATGCTGACAGTCTCTGATCCAGGCTGATCTACTGTCCTGCGTCGTCTGAAGGCAACAGGGTGCCACAGAAACAAGGCTAAACAAGCGAATATCTGAGCAAATTGCAATAATCAAGAATGGTAATTCCTGAGGTACATGCTACAAACATAACCTTATTGTATTACAAATAACACCACAGCTTGCAGAATCTTGCACAGACCCCTGCACAGTTTTTGAGATAATCGCTACATGAGGAAAGCAGATAGAGCACTGTCACTTTTGTTGGTTTGCCCAATTTGTCCTTGTAGAGATGAGTGAAAATGGGCAGACACCCCATGGAAGAAGTGTTAGCAACCCTATATGTCTATTTTCCTGAGGCTGAGAGAGAAGGTGATGCTGACATACCACTGCCAGCATCTTCAGATTAGGGATTCAATTTACAGCAGCTTTTGGAAGGAAGGAATGGGGTTTTTCCCTTTGACACATCTGATCTGCTTGCACTTTACTTGCAATGAAGCTGCTTCTATTTTAATGAAATTAAAAAAAAAAATCCCCAGATTACTTCTTCATTATAAAAAAAGTTACTCTTTTTTTAAGTGTAGAAATGTTCTAAATAAGGTAAAACAAAAAACAGTGCTCAAATAAGTGTTTTACCTATCTGAAAATTATTTGCACATGCCCTTTTCTGGATTAAATCACTTAATTTTGAGAACAGAACCTTTTATTAGTTTCTTCTTGTGTTGTATCAGCCACTTTAATGCAGATCCCCTCACAGATCATCTCTTTCCCCTTTCATGTTCCCATAAGATCTCCAATGCAGTTACACTTTCCTGATATATGCCTGTGTATTTTTAGCTCTCTTAATTTGGCAATAGGAATACCTGCAGTTTACTGTCAGCTAGCTTTTCACAGTACCCATTTATTTCTTAGGACACAGGAAAGATCCTTTTCAGAGGCTGACAGCACCCACAAAACCATCCAAACTGCTTGTCACCAAAATATTAGGTAGGGGCACACAGCTCTGCTGCCTAGCTGCCCTCCTATCCCTCTCCCTCAGGAAAGCAGAGCTTATGGAGCACTTCCAAAAAACCATAAAATTCCATAAGTGCTACACCCAGGCTTTTAAAAAAAAAAAAAAAGATAAATTTCAAACCCAGTTTTCCCTTCAGTTCTGCAGGGTCCTACTCATACTCTGCATCACAGAGCAGATCTGTTCTCAGAACTGAGAAATTTCAGTGCCTAGTCTGTCACTGTCAAACCAACCCTTTTTATTTCACCCTAATATGCTTTCAAGGGCTTTCTCAATCCTTCCTTCCATTCCCTCCCTCCCTCTACCCCCAGTCCCCAAGACACTGCACATAAACTGCAGAGCTGTGTCAGGAATAAGACTTCATCACCATCCACCACCTTTAGGATTTTTGAAAGGAGAACTTCAAAACCTAATTTGCAGGTTTTTGGATTCCCCTCAGTTTGCCCAAATAAGTTCAATGCATCTGACTCCCATCCCTGCTTATCATTATTGTCGTGTGATGAAACACTGCCAACTGATTTGTAACTATGATTTCAAGATAAAGAGGAAAGATTACTCAAAAAAGCTATATTAGGATCCTGGAGGAAGGCAGAGAAACAAAAATCCATTTCACTCCAATCACCAGCCTTCTCAAAAAATCAAAGGGAATGAAGATTTGACATAATGAACTGTATTTTTTTTAGTGCTGTAGTAGCATCTGTAAGCAGGATTGGTCCCTGAGCTAGTGGCACTGTACCGAGTGTGGCACAAGACTCTCAGTTTCTGTTTTGTGGAACAGACTGTCTTTGAAAGGGATGTTAAGGGAAGCAAAGTTGGATATTATGCTCTGGATAACTTAACTTTTAAAAACCACTCTACCCCTTCCCCCCATGCTGTTTGTGGAGGCTTGCACATGGTTCTACCAAAGAGAGCAGGAGGTACAGCAAGGAAGGGAAAAATTGCATCTACTTTAAAAAGAAAAAAAAAACAACCACAAAAAACCAGTTTGGAGCAAATAAAGTATCAGTGCATTGGTCTTTAAAAACCAGCAAACTGACAGACAATATGCAATCAACAAGAGAGTTAGAGATCTAGTAGAAGATAAAAAGAATACTTTTCCAATGCTTTCCCACTTTGTAGCTTCATCCTAAAAGCATTCAGAGCTCCAATTATTCAGGACAATACACATATAGACTTAAAAAAAAAAAAGGTTTCAGAAGCTAAGAAACATTTCAGAACTCGCATGTAGCACATCAGGAGTCGTAACTAGTTTTAGATTGGCATGTAAATTGTTCTGTGGAAAATTCTTATTGCCTCCGAGACCCTGCTATTCTGAGTTATTTGACAGTTTAAGGGAAATCATAATTAAAAAAAGAGACATAAATAATAGCCTGTGCAGTGTGGTGCACAGAAATAAGTAGAACCATTTCATTTAAACTCTGGTGAGCTTTTAATTGCCTGGATTGCATTGTGAACCAGCCTAACGGTTGATTGCCTCCATTATGCTCTCTTGTTCTGTGCCATTCATCCGCACAGTCTCAGCTTCTGTAGTTAACACAACAAAGTAACCGCAACTCCGTAACACTCAGGCTATTTTTTTAAAGAAAAGTAAGGATTTTAGTACTCTGAATATCGCCTCTTCTGTATACTTTTGACTTAATTTTCCATGGTATATAGCTAAACTTCACCTCTTGCCCCTTCTTCTACAGAGGAATCTGATTTTTCTTTCTTTCTTTTTTTTTTTTAATAAAGAAGGGGGAAAACAAAAATAAAGAGAAGAGGTTAGGTAAAACTAAAAACGAGAATGCAGTCCCACAGCTGGGAGCAGTGATACAGATTAAAAGAATTTGGCCAACATGGCTAGTCGATTGCCAAGAGGCACCAAACAAAAGATTTCTCTTCTTCTTTCCCCTTCTCTTTTTGAAAGCTAGATTGGGCCTAAAAGCTTGTTTCTCTCTGTTCACTGGCCCAGAGCATCCCTGCAGGCTGTAGCCCCCTAAGGGACAACACAGCAAATAGATGTACCCAGATCTCAGGGACAGGAGTTGCCTAGCTCTGTTCCTACCCCTGTCGTGTCCCTCCCCACCTCTCTCCCCCCAGTCCTCCCCCCCTCCCTTTTTAGAGCAGTGGTGCTGGGAACCAATTTGATTCCCTTTTTCTCCAATGCAGCTGCAAGGCTCAGAGATACTGACATTTTTCCACTCTTATCAGTTTAATTACAGTTACCATGGCAGCAAAGTGCTAGTGCTTGGCAAAGGCCAACAAGAGATTTGCAAGACTGAGTTCAATTTTGATGCAGCTCACATGCAAAATAAAAAAATAAATAAGAAACATACACTCTACAACAAAGAATCCCTTTTGGAGTTCGACGTTTAAGCCTTTTGTGCTAATTCCTTTTCGAGCATCGCAGGGATGGGGCGATGGGGAGAGAGAGGTGTCGGGAAAGCATGAAGCGGTATTTGTTGCACCTAGCAAGATTAATTGGTTTAGACAGAGGTCCTACAAAGCTGTCCTAGGAAGCGGTATTTTGGGTCTCTTCACAGCACACGCAAACACCAGACGCTCTCTACGGCAACGCATTCAGGATGGAAGAGGGAAGAGAAACACTCTGGTTGCCTCNCCGAGCAGCGCGATGGCGAGCGACAAAGCCACATGCTCTTCTAACTCTACCCGTAAGCCTATAATCCCAGTGGTCTCCTAGCTTTGTTGTAACAAATGGGTTTGATTAAACTGTCACATGCGGCGTTAGCATACCATATCGTGTTCTCGGTATGAAGGGAGAAAGGGGAAGGGGGGGTGTGGAGAGGATAAAAAAAAAATAACACCAAAACCGGGGCGGGGGTGGAGGATAGAAAAGATGGTAGGCAGAAGTACTACTTCATACCACCAGCCTGGCTGCCCTTTCCCTCGCGTCGGTCCGAGAGAGGCTGCGGGAGCCTGGGCACCGACAGCCCCCCTGCGCCCGGTGCGTTTCTGCCCGCCTCCCTGCTGCCCCTGGCCCGCTCTGTACACCCGGGGCTCCCCACGCCGGCAGCAGCAGCGCTCCTACCTCCGCTCTGCCCAAAGGGTTAACCCTGCGCTGAACCAGTTGCAAATTAAACTGCTGTACGGGGAGGCTTGTGGATTAAAGCCGGGGAGTGGGAAATTAACCGACTCCCTTGGTAATTGAGAGCACGTTTCGAGAAGCTCTGGAAGAAGCAAGAATAATAATAACAATAATAATGGGGGGTGGGGGTAGAGGGGTGTTTGCTGCAATTCATTGTTAACTTTGACTGCTATTTCTCAAGACATACAGCTGGATGGGTTTCGCTCAGCATCCTCCGCTTGCATGTATTTCATGTCTCATCATAAAAATAATGAAGCCTCACATGATTTAAACAAAACAGTCTCAGCAGAGCTGCAGCTTGAGTGAAAGTTGCAGTGCAGAGATGTGTGTATTGCAGCCCCGGCTTATGACTCAGAGAGGGAGAGAGAAGGAGAGAGAGGGAGAGAGAGAGAGAGAGAGTGTGATGCAGGCACACATACACAAATGACCCAAAGCTTATGTACACAGTTGCCTCACTTACCTTCTCAATTAAGCGATACAGGGGAGGCAGTTCAATAAGCACAGTGGCTGCTTTGTAGCTCTTCTCCTTGGGAAAGGTCAAAAAGAAGCATTGTTTGGGGAAAAAAATAAAGAGGGGGTGGGAGAGATGGGGAGGGAGATCGCTATTCTTTAAGTTTAAAATAATGAGGTCCTCAAGGATCCGCCAAGTAATTGTGTTGACCGCATCCGAGCTACAGGTGTCCTCCTTTTAGTATCTTGCAGTCCAAGGCTGTCTGTTTCCGTCCTGGCTGAAGACAACTTACCTAAAGCAGCGTGTGAGGAGCCGAGTTGAATGAAGTCAGGGCTTTATCAGCTGCAAAATGCAATCCCTTACCAGCCAGACATAATACAGCAAAAGAAAAGGTCACTCAGTTATTACTGAGCCAGCAGAGCCCAGGCAGCTCTTGCGGAAGACCACAGAGAAGCAGCTCCCTTCCGATTTAAGGCTATTTACCTCTCTCCCCCTCCACCCACCCTTCCTCTCCCTCTCCCCCCTCCCAACTCCCCC
>VWZO01007857.1:624648-662148 GCA_013396975.1 Bucco capensis
GGTGATGTGTCCAGTGAAGGCTATTGTCAGTTATTAAAAAACATAGAAAAAAAGCAAATCCTTTGGACTTGGTGATATGCTGAATCCTTCAACTTCAAGTAGACGTGCTCACAGAAGCCAAGGAGGCAGCTCGGCCCTAGCACTTGATTGAGTGAGTGACGACTGTGGGATTTTTGAATTGTGAAAATGGTTTTATAGTAGCTATATTGATTTTGGCATCCAATCCTCCTCGTCCTGAGGTAAGCAATCCTCCTTCACTTAGTGCTCAGGGTGAGGTCAGTGGGACCAGTTGTCCAAATGAGAATTACTCACACAAGCAAGGGTTGCAAGGTGGCAACATTAAATCAATATAGCAGTGGCATTTCCTCGCTCTGGCTACCGAGCCAATGGATTTTACACACCTCTCACCCTTACTCTTCCAAGTAAGGGCTTTAGAAAGGAACTACTCACAGAAATAAACAGTTGTGGAAGCAAATCTCTCTCTTTTTTTTTTTTTTGAATGAAAAAGTGCACCCATGTAAAACTAGCTATTGTGCTTGTAACATTATACAGAACACTGAGTGATAAATGGAGTCATGTATCTTGTATCAGACTGAAGTCTGCAGCATAGTCGTCACTGAAGAGCATTACTGGAAGCAGAGCAAGATTGTTCAGGAGTTGAAGAATTAAAAAAAAAGGAAGTCTGTTCAACAAGTGCATTTTGAAACCAAGGTCTGATAAAGGTGTTTTAGTGATGCTTTTTCTGGAAACATAAAGTTTAGGACATTTACTTAAATTATATTCTGGATATATCTAAGAAAAATTAATGTAAATTTTGCAACTTTCTCATTGACCTTCAATAAGTAGCTTCAAGTATTTTTCTAACACAGAAGAGAAAACCTGCTGGAAATTCAGGTGTTCAGTATCCACAGCTCAATTAAGAAGACACCAACAAAAGTGAAAAACTTTAGGGTTTTTTTCTTCATTTTGAATCTAGTAATAATCTATGATCTTGTAATCAGAATTTAGGGAGTAGGTGCACATTGTTCCACTGAAATCCCTTCTCTTCGCTCTTCATCAGTGAGAAGCAATACCCCTTCACAGGACATTTGGCAAACATGTGCTTTCAAAACTCGGGTCAAGGGAACAGCTCACATGAAGCCTCATTGAAATCACTGGGACTTTGGGCAATGGATTGAGCTACATGTTGGATCAAGGCCATTGTCCTAGATTGAGTAAAAACAAGGGTTTCCATGCATATATCAGGCACAGTCTGAAAATCACTTGGGGTCTGCTGTGGCCCCTGGTGCGATAACTGTGCCGNAAAGCTTAGGTGTTAGGGTCTCTTACATAAGGCCTAAGACTGAAGCAAAACAGGTGCATGATTAAGCTATTTAGCACCTAATTAACAGCCAATACAAAAAAGGTGAGGTTGGGGTTTCTTCCTTTTCTGAAGATTGAGAACCTGAGCCTTGTGAGGATCAGAAACCCAGTTTTTCTGTTACAGGACTCTGTCTGTTCTGCCTTCAGTCTCCGTGCAAGAGTTCCCAAGTTCTAGTTCCAGGATCCAGCCCCCTGAGTCTGAGTCCTGTCTGCTGCTGAGTCCTTCTGCTACAGTATCAGTGGTGACAGTGATGTGGCTGCTATCAAGGTGGGTTTGGGTGTGTTATTGGTTTTGTGTGTCTCTCCCTCTCTTTCATAATTTTTTTTTTAATTTTGCAGTAGATAGAGTTTATATCCAGATCCTAAAAGGTTAAAATTTAGGTGGGGAAAGTTAGAAAAGATAAAAAGCCTATCTGGCCTTGCAAGAAAAAAAGTACCAATTTTTAACTCAGATTTGAAAACAGCTAAGTTATAATAAACACTTGAAAACCTGGGTTTAGAATGGGAACTGCAAGTGACCCCTTGTTACAATGAATCCTGGACAATAACAATTTACAGAGCAGCTGAAAGTCATTCATAACTAGCTGAATAAACTGATTCTAAAGAAGGAGAAGCAACAGAGTTAGTGAGAACATGGTTCAAAGACTAACACAGCAACTGGTGAAATTTTCACAGGAAAAAGTTTAAGATGTTGTTGGTTTTCTAAATGGCTTTTTCAGGCATATTACAATCTCCTGCCACTCCTCTCTTCCCTCCCTTTGCAGGTATCAAAATAGAGGCTGCTTGTTCTTTCTAAGACTAAATTTCACAAACTACAGTTTCAATCTCAAGAAAGCAATGAGTGTAATGCTGCAAGGGCCACACCTGCATGGCCCAGTCTAGAGACTGGCATCAAGTTTCTCTCTTACATTCTTTGTCATGTTGTGCATTCTCTGCACATACCCTTTGAAAAACAAAAGGACATCCATAAAAAAAAAGTGGATCACTTATGTTCAAATCCTCCTAAACTGTTCTAAACAGGAGACAAAGTGTGGAGAGAGAAAAAGGCATATAGTAGGGAACTTAAAATACAATGTGGCTCATTGTCTCTACGGAAACAACTCAGGATAAAGTTTGCCGGAGTACTTCAGAGGTTTAGGAATTAATCCTATTTTCAAAGGTCAGTTAAAAAAATTACAGGTCTGTCCATCCTATTTCAATGAAGTCTAGGCTCTGGAGGTCAATGGGAGTACAAAGACTGTGAGGTTAAAAAGCTCTGTAAGTCTATGGGATCTGTGTCAAATTTGTCCCTTATTTCCAAGGTGTGGCTTACTATTATGCCATGTTCAACTTGCATTTCTTTTAAATGCTTAAGTAATGGGTATGTACTTTAAGTATCTGTTTTGTCTCTGTATCTTCAGCAACCTCCTTCCCAATCAACATCAAAAAAATCTGTGTTATTTTTGCTTCTCTCCAAGTTTTTCTGAGCCCTACCAGCAAGTGGAGCTCTCAGCTCTGAATTAAGCAGATCCCATCTTTCAGTAAATTTGGGTTATCTCCAGTGCAGGATCAAGACTGGTATCTGCAAGTCCCATGGGCTCCTTATCTGAGCAAACCTAGCTATTAATGCCCAGTCACAAGAGTTCTACTAGAGATTAAGGTTTGATGCACACAAGCCATCAGCTGGAACATAGGTGCACAAAATACAGGTTTCTGACAGACAGAAGGGAGATTTGAGGAACTCCTTGGTGCTTAGAGTTGTACTTTGGAGGCCTCTGTGTGAGGCAAAGCCCCTCAGGGTCTTGGTAGGGGCACCAACCCCCACAGCTCCATTTGTACCCTCTGCAGAAAGGCAATGGTGTGGGATTACTGAACCACAAGGACAAGTGGAGGCCAAAGATGAGAATTATGCTTGGAAGTTGCTTTTATGAAAGATCTTACAAGGGGACTGTCTTGGCATCTTTAGGGATATAATGCCACCTACTGAATAGCCTCTAGTGCAGCCTGGAGTTTCCACGCTTTTCCCATGGGAGTCACAGTTACATGCTGATCTGAGCCTGACCCTGCCTAACATAGGAGTTATGAGATGATCAGAGCTCTGGAAAGTGGGATGGCTGTAGGCTCTTTGCCAATAATTAGCTACATTTATTGATTAATTTATGAAAAATTACCATTTTTATGGGCACCTGGTACCCTAGTAGAGACATAGCTATGCCTAATTTTCATCTTATTATAGGGGAGACTATGACAACTGCTTTGAGAAGTATCCTATCCATTACTACACATGATTCCTCCCATGGACTCGGATGCCTCATGAAGAGTCAACACCAAGATTCTCTAGCAAGAGAACATGAAGCAGAATGAAGAACTCAAAATTGGAAAATCCCAAGGTAACAGTTAAGAACAAATAGGACTAATATAAGATTGTTCAATACCCTTGTAGAAATATGCTGTAAGAACACGCACCGTTAGTACAAGCATGGAACAAGGTCTCATCAGTTACTCAGCATCCCATTACTTCAATTTCAGGTCTTGTATAAGGTAGCACCTTCAAGCTCTTCAATTAGTACAAACCCCCATTTTGTTTCCCTGCTCCTTGTGGTGTGCTTACCTAAATATGAATGTCATTCACACAGAAAGATTAATTCAGCAGTTCAAAAACCTTGTGAGAAAGAAGGATTCAACTCATCTCCGAAAGAGAAAGCTAAAACACTGACACTGCAACTTTCAACAGGTCTATTCACTTTGGGTATCTAATGTTTCACAATTCCTTTTTTAAACATTTGGTATCTCATGGTTCTTTGTGTGCTGAAAGCACAGTTCCCATTCATTTCAGGTGGGAGTATTTGGTACCTTTGCCAAACTGACCTCAGGTGCTGTGCATTAGGAACTCAAACAAAAAGCACGCAGTTAGTAACTGTAAAAAGGGATAAAAGAGATAAAGCCCTATTTATTTTTCAACTATAGAAAAATAGATTTGCCAGAAGATTATATTTGTTTCTTTTCTGTGATATTTTGTGTTAATTGCTTTACATCTCTTGTGCAAGATGATGTATGGATCCTGTAGATGCTAGCCTTTTCCACCATATAGTTCATTTTTTTTTCCCAAGGTTGGTTTCTCTCATGCAGAAAACAAGGCAGATGACTGTTATTAAAAGCAGTATCATGATTTGTATTCATAAGAGAAGTCAGTTAAAGTTGTATGTAAATGCAATAATACTGGTATTTCCTGTATGGAATACCAGTATACTTGGCTTTTCATCACAAATATTTTTAATGTAACTCCTCAACTGAAAAGGAAAAAAAAAATGGAAGGGTAAAATAAAGTCTAGACTAGAGAATCACATGGACTTCGATTGCTTAAACCATTCTCATGTCTCTATACCATAGAACAGAGCAATGCTAGTGCCTCTAGCAGTTACAAAGCCAGCGATATGAAGCCCATTTTCCTGATAGTTCTACTTGCTGAAAACAATGTGAGACTCCTGAATTTGCTTGTGCCATGATCATCCTTGCCTCTTCTCTCATGTAGGCCTTTTCTGCTCCTCTTTGCTATCTTCTTGCCTTAGCTCACCTAGGTGTCTGTTAGTGCTGATTTGCTATTTCACGTTCATGTCCCACAGCTCTTCTCTCCCTTTTATTTCATTTTTCTCCCCCTGAAACACTGAGCTAAGGGGCACAGCAGAGCTTTGAAGCCCTCCTCCAAGAGCTTCTGGGATGCCTAGGTGGGGATAGTTGAGAAACACCAAGGGTTTGGTTTTGGGCCATGGGCATGGCCACAGGGCAGCCCAGACAGACAGGTGGAGGAAGAACAGGGAAAGGATTAGAGCATTTTAAGTGACAGCTGAATCTTGGGAAAATATAAAAGTTAAGCTCTGAAGTCTTTACTGATGCATATGAACCAGAATCCCTGGGAGGCTCCTAACTTTGTCAAATTTGGGCAGCTTTTCACAGAGATATAAGAATTCAGA
The DNA here is from genome assembly GCA_013396975.1 of Bucco capensis. Lineage (NCBI taxonomy): Eukaryota > Metazoa > Chordata > Aves > Piciformes > Bucconidae > Bucco > Bucco capensis. Next base: position 629,961 of record VWZO01007857.1, read on the forward strand.
TCCCTAGCATGAGGGTGAGTTTTTACATGACCTTTTATAACCCACTCAAAAGGAGGAGATTCACAGTCAGGAATTTTATTTTATTTTTTAAACAATGGACAAAACAACATGTTTTTCTCCTAGTTCTTTGTTCTCAGAAATAGCTGAGTGGTTTTAACTGAAACTCGGAAAACAGAATGGGAGGCAGGGAAGCCTGAGGCAGACTTCTGCTGTAGAAAATTTCAGTGCAGATTCTGAGAGTCTGGCAAAACTAGAAACAACTGAGAACAGGACTTTATAATAGAGTGCATTAGGTACCTTTAAATTACAGACACTCAGAACTGGTGTGTAGATCTGCCACTGTTTCATTGTCTCCAGCCCTGAATTGGTGATCTCAAATAAATGTCTTGAACTTAGGAGATCTGCTGGGTTGGCAGCATTTTCTTGAAAGTGAGGCTGCTAACTAAAGCACTTGGGTATGAACTGATGTGTTGATTTTAGGCAAACATTAAAAAAAATTGAGTTACGCACATTTAGATAAGGACCCATGCTGGAGAGCCATTTTTCTGCTGAACCACCATCACTACTGCCTTTAGCAACCATGTATATATCTGCAAGACTTCCCATTCACTAATGTCCACACCTTGGAGTAGCATGCAAGGGGTTTGTTTCATCCTTACTATTAGTGCCCATTTTTCTGGGTGGAGGTTTTGAAGTGTATGTCTGCTACTGAGTTTTAGAAGGTTTGTCTCCATTCAAACCTCTGAGGGGTGTACATCTCTGGGTCTCATGGCATGATATATCAGAAAAACCTTCAGAAGCCTGGGAGTTCACCATCAGTCACATGTGAAGCTTGTGAAGCTGCTCTGGAATTTTAAATGCTTTTTGCTCAGGAACAAATGGAACAGGTAAAAGCGTGGAGTGATAATCAGAATAAGGTCACCGTATAAAGATCTGCTCGGAACATGAAATTTTAAGGAGAGCCTGTACGTGTTTGTTTGAAGAAGGGCTTCAGAGTAAGAGGTGGACAAAGTGTGGATTAAGGCCATGTAAGGAAAAGGTTGTAATTCTAATATTAATCAGTTTCTGCATAATTAAATATTTCTCATTTTGAACAGTGGCTGAGAGCTCCCTCTGTCCTTGGCAAAGTTTGAAGTCTAATTTTATGGCTTTGACTCTTCTCTAGTGCACTGCAAGTTTTCCTTTTTTTCTTTCACTTTCTCAATGTAAATGCTGCTCTGAAAGTGAAGGTAGTTGTTTTGTTTATTGTAGGATGTTGGAGGACCATTAGAGAAACAATGCCTTTAATCACTAAAATATATGAGCGCAAAAATTTGAAAGCACTAGGAAATGTCCACCTTTCTTTGACTTTGTTTGGCATCTTGGCAGTCTGATACTTATTTTGTTACTGCAGCTTATTAACAAAATTGGTTTATTTCCAGATGTTTATGAAAGCGGATACATTTTCAATTTCACAGACTTTGCTAGGCAACCTTAGATTGTTCTGTTGGTGAAAGGTGGATTTTGTAACAGTCAACTATGCCACACCTAGATATGAAATATGTGTAGCCATTTCAATTTGTTGAACCTGAGGTAGTTTAAGCTCTGAGATAGTGATCTGGGTTTTGCACCCACTTTTATTGAGTGTCATACACAAATCAGTTAGCATGAGTGGCTCAAGCTCCAGTGACACACAGCTTGTCATATTTCAAGTGATCTTTGAGTGTTTGAGACAAGTGTGTGTAAGGTAGCAAAACAGTAAAGATTCAGCCCAAACATGCATGGCAGTGGTGAGAGTAGGACTGGAAGAAAGAAACAGAAGGTGTATTGAGAAATCATCCAAAATCAGGGAGTTTAGGTTGTGCTCCTTTTAGTCTAGACCTTACAAAATGCCTTTGAGACATCCTTGAAATATGCTTCTCCTTGAATTTGAACATTGTACCAGTTTTCTTGGATCCTGGGAACACTGAAAAAATCTGACCCAATTCCCCATCTCTAGCTAAAAGTTTTTCTTTGGTCTTCCACAGCTAAAAGATGGCAGTTGTTTAAGACTTACTGTAGACATCTGCACCTTTTCCACTTTGAGACTTAGATGTATACCAAATATGTATGACTTTAGTGCAAACTGTCACTACCTGTTAGTAGGATGTTATATTTCTGCTTTTTGAAAGATTCTTGCTGTTCAAAACTGGGTGAAAGTTATTGAAAATTATTCCAACTGGTCCTTTAAACAGGCTATTTTTCAGATATCTGTGTATTACCATAGATATCATCTGCAGAGATGCATAAATGATCGAGCTTTTCTCTTAATAGAAAGGAAATGGTGATAGGGGGTTTCCATGAAGATTCTTTGATTTCAGGATTTATCCTCCCTGAGGTCCAAAATAGCCGAAATTTAACGTTCAGAACATGCTGCAGAGCTATTTTTTGCTGAGCTTTTGCTGAGGGTTGAAGAGCATGAGGCAAGTTGGGATTTTTTTTTTGTGGTTCTGGGTTTGATTTATGTGGGCAGGGAGTTATTTGGGCTGAGCACGTAATTTTGTTTATGAATATATTTAATCAGTTATAAGTCCTCAAAACTTTAGGATAAATATATTTTGTTTATACTTGGGGAAAAGAGAATGAAATAGATTATATATTTAAGCCTTTTTTGTAATGATTTACTCTTCCTTCTAATTGTGTGTAGTGAACAGATTCTTTTAGTTCATGTTTCATTTTTCCTTTAAGTGCTTCTTGCCCTTAGCTGGCACATCAGAGAGAATCTGTTGAATGTAACTGGGCTCTCCTTAGGCTCATGATCTTGCTTGCCAGGTCAGTTTTATAAAATTCTCTTACCTTTTTGGAAAAATTAAATGATTTGTGGTTTTGGCTGCAACATTTCTTGTCAGCTATTCCAAATTCTGAGGGCTACTCCTTGGCACAGCAGCCTTGTAGCTCTAAGAGACCCATCTCTTGGCAGGGAAGCTGGAAAGATGGATGTTCATACCCTGAGCATTGAATCTGGCATGCCATGTGGAATGCCACATTCCCCAGAAATTTCAGATTTGTGAAATACTAAATTAGTGGCTGCTTAGTGGAAAATGATCACAGTTAATTCTGACTTTTATTTTAAGAGAGGAAAACGCTCAAATTAACAGAATTCATGAAGACTATGCTGTTGTCCCTCAGCCTCTCTTTGCCCATGGTAGGGAGCAAGGCTGTTCTACCAAGCATAATTCAGGGCTCATGGCACAGTCTGAAAATCNAGCTTCGTTCGCGAAGCCTAGCCACGAATTCAGGGCTCAGTTTGCTTTAGTGAGTCAATGATCCATCTATCATGAATAAGTCTTACTGTCTCTTCTACTTCCTCCATACAGTCAGCTTCTTTGCTTCTGCTCATCCCACTTAAACCATTTAAATCAAAACAAATATGAAAATATTTCTCTTTAATTGGTATTTGTTATTTAGCTTGCACTTGTTTCACCTTTGAGTTGTCATTAATGGGTGTAAAGACGAAAACAAAAATAAAAGTTAATATTTGGGCTCATCTGCCAACTTGTGCAACAAAGATACTACTGGAAATGACTAAGAGCAGACTTGTGGGGTGGGTGTTTGTAGTGTCCAGACTAGAGGTGCTCATTTTAGTGTTTGTGTATGTGAGTGGGCTTTCTGGAAGCAACTAAATGACTTAGAAATTAGAACTCTCAAACTGGGTTCTTATTTTGCAGTTTTCTTACTATACCTCTAATACAGGCTCAACTCAAACCTCAAATGTCAGCATCCTTAAGCGCTGGTAGCAGGATGAGAAATTCAGATTGCTGGTTTCAGTTCAACCATTACAGAAATTGAATGTATTTTGAAATTATATCTATATTTGATATGTAACCTCAAACATTTAGGACTTCTTTTTTGATTCTACTTATTTTGTTCCTGGATTAGCTCTATTTCACCTTTGCAGAGATCTGCAACTCAAATCTAAAGAAGTCTGACAAACTGTCTGTGTGCCAGAAAATAGGTACAGGGCAGTTAAATCAAAGAGAACTATTTTGCAGAGAATCACATAAGGAGATTTATTCAGGTAAGCTGGCAGAATTTTAAGAGTAAACTTCCCCAAAATGCTTCTCTTAAGCTCTGTCCTTCAGGGTGAAATACTTGTGTTTTAGGAAGCAGTTTAAAGAAATATTGCTCTTTTTTTGGTGATATTAGTGGAGGAAGAGAATGTGAGTCAAAAAATGGTGAATTTTCTTATTCAGAAAAGTCATCTGCAGTTCCATCATGCTAAATTGTGTTGTGCCATTGGGAAGTGGCTTGTGTCCTTTATTAGTTGCTGTAGATGAGTTGGCCATAAAGTTTGGAGAAGGCTTCAGTGTTGAAAATATTGCCTCTTCCTTTTTACCTGATTCAGATGAGATCTTGTTACTAGGAATGTGGATGTATTCCCCATGATTCCCTGAGCATTTGGGAGCTATGGCTTTTGCTGTGCCCTGGCAAGCAGGCCAGGCCAGAGCTGAGCTGAGCCATATTGCACAGAGCTCAAATATTGAAACTATAGCTAGTAGAGGTTTATTTATATTTGTGAGGCTTTTTGGTGTATGGGGTTTTTTATTTGTTGTGTTTTTTCTCTTGGGCTCTTTCCTAAATGCCTCTGGATATTATAGAACCTGGATATAATCCTGATAAGGTCCTTTTTTGGATTATTTAATTCTCGTAAAAACCCATGAAAAATATTGGTGTGTGAACATATATGCCATCACATTAAGTAGCCACCTGTAGAAAGACTGTAAATATACAAATTCATGCATATTATGTAAAACTTAATCTGAAATCAGGGCAGATGCTGCTAATGAAAGGAATGTCTTCCCTCTTCCATTGAGAATAGGAACCTTATCTGACACATTTTCTTTTTCAAAAACACGAAGTCAAATTTATTTCCTGTGACAGAAGAGAAAGAAACTCCATCAAATCTATCAGAATGAGCCATTTTTAAGAGCACATTTAAGTAAAGGGACTTCTGGATGGTCTCTGAAAGTGAAATAACAAGAAAAAAGGGGTGCTTGATGAATCTAAAATCATCCTATTATAGTTTTAATTTAGATAGGCTTTGGTGCTAATAATTCATTAGGTTATGCCCTTTAAATAGTCTTGTCTTGGAAATGCCAACATTTTGAAGCAAACTTGAATATATTTCTCTGACATCAGATCTTACACTTGTTATTTAGATGGGCTTTTTATTTTTTTAATTTAAGAGCATCTTGTAAATTATATATGCTACAGAACTTTTCCAGTTTTGCTTTCTGCCTCTGGACTGACTGGGGGAGGTAGTAACACACTGAATTAATTTCTGTGTTTCATTACTTGGAGTAACACTGTGGTGATGAGATATCTGCAAGGCTTGAAAAGATGAACATGAATTATCATTTCAAGTCCCAGCTACTTAGAACTACTGAGAGAGGAGAGAAGGAAAAGACTGATATTGGCAGAACTTAGAGGGGATATGGGGTAGAGGCTCATTGGCTACTATTCTTTCTTTAATTTCTGGTGTTTGTGTGACAGCATGTCAGCATTTTTCCTTGTGGCCTTAATGTCAGGTCTTGTAGAGGTGAGGGGAGGGTGACTTAATGTGGCTTTCTTCCTTGCCTCATTTTCCATATAGATGTCTTATGTGAGGGTTTTTTTAGTAACCCTGCAGTCTGTGGGAACTGTGGTCACAGAACAGAGCTGCCCTGTGCTGAGTACTGCACAAATCTAGAGCAGCTGTGGAGGTGGACAAAGGGAAACATCTCTGCACGTAATTTAATGTGGAAGCATTTGATCTTTTTTTTTTTTTAGTGGGGGGGTTGCCTTGGGAAGAGTTCAAAAGAAGGAAGATAATTGGTGTGGCTTTGTGGGTGTTTGCTGAGAACACTTTCAAAACCTGTGATGTGCTATGAGAGAACATACACTGGCAGTCTGGAAAAGGGACAAGTGGCTTGTGAAAATGACATCGTGACCATCGTGAAAGAGTAATCATAGGGTTAGGAGAGAACAAAATCTTGTGTTTGATGCAGTAGAAAGGAGAACCAGAGAGCACAGTGAGAGAAATTACATGGGCCTGTCCTAAAACAGTGGACTTCAGATAATGGACTTCACAGCTGCGTTTTGCATGAATATAAGGGGAATAAAGTTGCATAAGGTCAAGGCTAGAGGAAAGGCAGTTCCCAGAACTATGAAGTAATTGGCATGAATGTATAGAGAAGTGGATCTCAGGACTTGGAAGGAGTTTAAATGTCAAGGTCTAGAGCTCTAAGTTGAAGCTGACAAGCAAGTTATTGACCAGGCTGACAGGACCATGGCCATATTCCCAGTGATTGATTGCTAAGGGAGGTGTCGAGCCTGCACTGGTGGTGAGACACCCATGAGAATGAAACTGCCTCAGATCCTCTCTCAGACAGGAGAGGAGGAGTCTGGAAAACAGAACTGGTACATTCATGAACTGCTCAGCTGACTACATTTTTTAGAGAGGAGATTATTTAGAGGGAGAGCTTGCCTTTACTGGAATAAAACAAATCTAGAGTGAAAGGTCATCTGTACTGGATATTGAGTGGCAAAAACCCTGACACTGAAAATTCAAAACATATAAAAAATTTCAATGAAGGTTTGACTCTGGAAAAGTAGTTAACAAGCTTAGACTGCTTGCTGAAAACACTTGTCACAATGATAGTCAGTTCTCTAAATTCTTTAACAAAGATTGTAATTTAGGATATGATCTCTTAAGCTGCTCTTCAGGAGTTTGGCTGCTTAGACCACCTGTCAAACTGAAAGCTTAAATGACACTGATAAAATATGAGGCAGAGTAGAAAGTACAAAATCATTTCCCTCTGCCTTTTTTGTTAAGAATGGACAAATGGAACACCATAATGAACAAGAAGGATTAAAGAGAAAAGGACATTTTTGTTCCAGGTGACAAATACAAAATTGCTATTAAGTTATGATGTTAAATATTAAGAGACTAGCTGAGTTTATTAAAAACTAAATCAAACTATACATGCAAGATGAAATTAAAACTCATCATCACAGAACTTAATCAAAAAGTCTTTTCCAGAAGGATATTACTGAGAGTCAAGGCTGATTTTGCTGCAGTGAAGAAATTATTTAAATTTAACCTTTTCATCTGATTATTATTTGTATATAATCCAAATGTATTCATAGCATCACGTAGCTTTTATGCATCCCCGTTTCAGCATATAGATAACCTGTGAACTGATGACTCTGAGATTGGCTTCAAGTTATTTCTATTTGCTTATGGGATAGGAGCAAATTTTTGTTGGACAGATGACTGTAAGCTTTAGAATTAAATTTTGTGTTAAAATTTTCATGATTTAAAATTATGATTTTTCTCTGTGCTAATATTTTATGAGCATTTATCCTTAAAATGTCTTGTTAAAGTCCTTGTAGAAAGAGTTTATAAGGACTGGCTTTGCTGTCAAAGACATGCTAAGGAAGTTCAAACAGAAGTTTCCAAATAGATTTATCCTTTGCTTGTTCATCTTCTGCCCTTAACATGACACTTACAAATCAGAAAGTACACATGACTTAATGTCTTTCAGTTCTCTCTTTGGTAAAACATAATATTAATCTTGAATGCTAGCAGTTGCTGGTTTTTCCTTTTAATCTCTTAATGAATATCATACAATCCCTTCACTTTTCTTTCTCTTTTTTTCTCTACTACATTCCCTTCCTTTGTACCCCCAGAACTTTTCTTCCCCTTATCCCACCCTGTCCTTATTTTCACTGTTCCATTAGCACTGAGTAAGAATAGATGCAATAATGCTGGTGAGGAGTAGGCCTTTTGGCTTGCTTCTGCAAGTAATTATTCTTTTATATGCCTAATTATTCTGCATGTAATTCCATTTAAAGAGTAAATTTTGAAACTTGTGAAAGTGCTTAGACTTTGGGAAACATACCTTGAAAGAGTATTTAGGAAACTCAGCAGAGGATGTCCTTTTTAAAAAACGTGGAGCAAACCTGGATATAGCTAAAGATCAAACACTATTCTGCTGATTCAAAAGTACAATAACCTTTTAAAAAACCAAGCTCACATTAAAAACATCATTCATAGGTTCATGCTGTGTTGTGAGCAGTCTAGTTTCATTAAAACAACAAGGTTGTTTCATTGACAATAAGCTCTGTTTTATAACATAAGTAGACCTCTGGCATGGTCTCTTGTTTTATTGGAGATCTTGCTATGAAATACAGGTATCTAATGTAAAACAATGATGATGCTCCAAGGTATTCCTATGGGAGTGCTAACTGACTACCTGAGTGCTTTAGGTGCTTGAGTTCTACCATATTAAACAGCTGCAGTTACTTTGCAGACCTCAGAAAATACATGAAATGGCCTTTGCATTTATTTTACTACAGGGAGCTGCAAGTTTGGAAGTTTAGATATAATCATTGTATATGCTATAATTATAATGATTGCACAATATAGAATTGTGAAGTAACTAAACAGCAGAAGCAAAGAAGTCTATTAACATGCTCCTCCAAAGAATGGACAGATTCCAGTAACTTCACAATGGAAATATGTTAGGGCCATGGCTAGCACTTATTAAAAGACTAGAGCACCATGAGAGTACCAGTGTGATCATGGAGTTAGTGATCCAAGTTGTATGTAGGATCAGAGGGGAACTCCCTGGAAAGTGAATCCTTTGTGATCATTAAAATGAGTTTTTCTGAAAGCATGAAGTATTGACTTGCTTCAGTGGGGATGGAGTTACACTGCTTTTGAAAAATGGAATTCATATTTCTAAATGTATTGAATGGCCCAGAATTAGTTGCCATTTCAGTAGTAGTGAACATTTGGCTTCTACATTTCCATAATGCCCCTGTCGAGTACAGGATTGAATGGAGTTAGGGCTGAACAGTAGTTCCTAACATATGGCCAGTCTCAGGAGGTAACTCAAACATTAGCAATTAGCATGTTTTGTCACAGTGTTATTTTCAGAGAGTACAGTTTAATTAAAATAGGTAGCAGTGAAACAGTCAGCTGTTTAAACATCAGAAAAGTACCCCAGGATTTTAAACTGGCTGAGTTTTATAGTGGCATGCATTTTGACAATTTAGCTAGGAAACATTTCAGAGTTAGAAATATAAGAAATATTAGAAATATAAGTCTCAGTGTCTTTGAATTAACTAGAGGGATTTTTAAAAGTTGACCAGCTTCCAAAAGTATTATTGCATAACTCAGTAGTTGTGTAAATCACTGCAATCTATCATGTATATTTAACTTAAAGCAAAATGAATTCATTATCTTGTGATATTGCTAGGAGTTTATATTGCTTTCTTGATCATCAGAAATTAATTGGTTCTGTGACTGATCTGGGCAATGGAGTCTGAGTAGAACTAGGGAACTTAAATCCATAGATAGCTGAAGAAGTGGTCTGAGATTTTGCTTTTGGTACTAACAGGAACTGTACTTGAATAAGCATGTCTCAATAATATAAGGTTTATATCTTCATAGATTTCTCTGCTTACATCTGTACATCTACACACATGTAGGCATTTATGAATGCAATTAATGAAACTTCATACCTAGGAAAAAGCATAGGGATTTCAAGTTTACAGTATTTAGGGGGTTTGTTTTTTGGAGGGAGTGTTGGGGATAGTATTCTCAGTGGACTAGGATTGCCGATATGAAATTTACCAGCAGTGTAAATAACTATTCCCAGCACAACATTGGACCTAGAATTTAATGTCATAACACAGTGCTTCTCCCTTTGTTTTGTGGACATTTTATTTTCCTATATTGTGAACTTCTAAGGCTTGATTTTTCAGAAAAGAAGGGCATCCACAGCTGCAGATGAAATTAGTGGGAGTATAGGAGCATAGCATCTCTGAAAATTAGGCTCATTTCTGCTCACAGAATACTGGCCTCAAATTTTTGTACAGATTTTTTTATAATTGGGGCAGATTAAATTAAGGTTTTTCAGAATGTCTCTGTTAGGCAGTTGTGAGCCTTTTTATAAAGGGAACAGAATCTGCTTGATATCATCTCCATTTGAATTGTGACTTTCTTCCTCCTTATGCGTGATTATACAGCCATAAATTGAGCAAAAAATACCCATTTACCTAATTGGGTTATTGAGTGTCAAGTCTGTTTGCTAAAGATTGTAAAAGATGAGCGTAATATTTGCATTTTAAAAATCCTCTCTTACCTTTCCCTTGCTTTTCCCTCCTGCATTTGACCAGCTTGATGAAGCAAGGGAGAAGAGATGAGCATCCTTTGTATTTTTTTTTACGAACAGTGAGAGTTTGACTGCATTTCCAAGAAGAAATTTTGCAAGGCTGAACCACGTCACTTGCAAAAGTCTATTGCTGGAATGAGAGTGTGGGTGAGGTTAAGGAGAGCCTGGGGTTGCTTGTTGTGGGATGGGGAACTGCTGCTGTCTGCTTTCCTCTGTCTGGATGCCCCATTAAGGACAAGGGATGGAGCAGCTTTCCCTTAGAAGTTATTTATTTGCACATCTTAAGCTGAACCAGCCCAGCAGCATGAGTAGTAGTTATCAAAATTAATAAAGGTGTGTCCTGAATGTTACCTCACACATCCTTAGGTTTTGCTGCTTCTTTACAATGAACAGGACCAATGTTCTCAAGCACAGCTCAGCTGTGTCCCTGCAGTAAGGTTGGAGCAAGCCTGTATTTCAGGAAACATGAACCTGCACTCATGTTTTGTTTTAATAGATGTACTTTTTAACCCAGAGGTTTCACAGAACTTTATTTTTATAGCATCCACGTGATCTTTGAGATAAAAAGTCTTTTTTTTTTAACTCCCAAGTTTACAACTGCTCTGGTAGCTCCTTAGATAAAACAGTGCTGACCATGGTGCACGTGCTGAGATAGTTGATATCACTAGATAGACTGAACTTTTAAAAAGGAATGTAATATTTAATGTAATATATAATTTTGCTATTCTATGATAACTTTTTAGTTTGTTGAGTATAAGTGTCTTTATTTTACATATACCTCAGGAAAGCCTCATTTTGTTCCTGAAAGCTGGAGATGGATGCTCCCACCCAAAGCTGCACTGTGTGGCGACTCATGCCTTTTGCTGCTCCTTAGCAGCCTGGGTCTCCCCATGGGTTGGGATAAGAAGTCAGCTAAGGGTGCTCTGTGCTATTGGGCACTGTGCCCGTGTTACTCATCTGCAAGGAGAATCCCATGTGTAATGGGAGGGTTGCACCAGAGACCTACTGGCATATATATGTAAGGAAAACGTGTGCGTGTGTGGGGATAGTGGTGATAATTGTCTTTAAACAGGGAGAGTAAACACTAAGAAAAGTTGTAAGCATCAATGCGAAGATTTCTCAACTGTGGTGAAACTTTCAGACCAGCAGAGAGAAATCCTTCTGGGCAGTGTTGGTGAGCATGTAGGTGTATAATACTGCAGGAAAAAACTCAAGCTCCCACTTTCCTGTGTACTTATAATTCTGAAAATATATAAAAATAGGAAGAATTAATAATCTATTTTTACAGAGGTGAACAATTGGAAAAACACAGGTACTGACCAAACCCAAGTTACTTCACAAAGTAACTAGCATGGATTTTTAAGGATAGTGCCATGCTTACTGGTGGTTATGGCCATGTTCCTGCAGAACTTACTCTCCCATATTTTATCATAAATCATATCAGTTTTTAGGTTGTTTTTTTTTCCTAAGCTGCTTTATCTTGGAGAGAAGAGTGTTCAGATGTGATGTTCTGAGTGAACATAATTCTGGATGGAGTTCATTTTATTTTATTTTGTGGTATTTACTTTTCTTGGGACACATCCAGACCTGGCAAGTTATTAAAGAACAGGGTTATACCTACACCTTCTCAAATAAGTAACAGATCATCTAAGACAGGTGAATTAATACGATGGAATTCCAGCGGGTCCCAATGTATGTTAGATAATATGATTTGCTGTAGACATATAGCTCCTTGACACTACCTAACCCAGGAAAAGATTCCTAACTCCTTTACTTTCTCCCCTTTCCTTTCCCTCTTAGTGTAACAGCAGCATAATGCATGCTGTCTGAGCCACCAGGTTGGAGTGGTCACTTTCAATTTGCTTTAAGGCTTAGCTTTTAAAGCCCAGTGATGTGTCACAGCTAGTGGTACACCCTTGCCAGAATGTACAGAGAGATTTTTTTTTTAGAATTAGATGGGAATGACAATGATAGCAAATAAAAATCTAAATTAAGGAAGAGAGAGTAAATAAATTTTTAATAATACAAAATTTAATACTTATGTTAAGGAAAAGAATATTAAAAGTCATTTTATAGAGAGTGAATTTATATTGGAGCTGATTTTAAACTTGTGCAGCTTTGAGTGATATGATAATCATGTATTTCCCCCCCCACCCAGCTCTACTAGGGGATTGAAATTTATATACTCAATAACTAGAAAAGAATCATAAAGGATCAGGCTGGAGGAATCTGTCTCACTCTGTTTTTTCCTGTCACTCCCATAGCAATTTTAATATTTTTCTTATATCTCTGCTTATTTTCAGAGCCAAACATTGTTTTCAAATACAGTTGGCTTGGAAATTAGTACTTGAAGCTGCAAGCTTGTTGGCAAACTATCATGATTTCCAAGTACTACAATGAAATCTTTAGCTATAAAGAATATAAAGTAAAACCAGGATGCTAGGGTCTCCTGCCAGCTGTAAATGCAACTAAATAGTTTTCTTATGTGCTTTAATATTTTTAACTATTTTGAGCATTTGACTCTTGCTTTTTTTCGGTGGTACTAAGAGAAAATGGATTTGCAAAAGCTAACATAACAGCACATTTCTTTCTTTCAGCCTTTTCAGATAGGAATTAAAGACAGGTTAGTCTATTGAATAGACTGCCTGCCTGAGAGCCAGAAAATAAGTTTTATATTATCAATTCATTGAGAAAGTCTATTTGCTTTCCTATGCCTCAGTTTCCCATCTGTAAAATGAAGTTAATGTAATTTATCATCCTGTGCAGTGTGCTTTGTGGTCTATAGCTGCAAGATAGAGTGAAGTATGATTAAATATTTTGGGCAAAATGCTGATGAGTTTTAATGATTTAATTTCTTGCTTGTTAATTTTTTTCATACTTGACTTTTGATGTACAAGCTGCTCTCCAATCTTTTCTGTGAGCTGGAGCTGGAGCTGGCTGATGTATTGAGCTCTACGCAGAAAATGAGGCGGGTTTGATGTAAAAGCATTAAAGCCAAATGGTTACAGAGTTTCACCAGAAAGTGTCAGTAAACCATTTTCAGTCACCCACAGCACAGGCAGGAAGGTAAACTGAGAATATCAATGTATTTTCAGATTTGGTTTGGAATAAATGGAGAGATGTTCCTTTCTATTTAAAAATGAGATAACCGAGGCAGCAGATGTGTGTAATCCAGTAGTAAATGCCTCCTATCTCTTTTTTTCAAAGATCTCAGATTTATGGGCACCTCCCCACTTTTTTCATGCCCTTCTGCTTGACTTATGATGGCAGACTCTTACTATGGGCACTTGCCATAGGAGAAGTTTTTCCTTTGACATGGTGATGGACATCTCTAAAGAGACTGGAAAATTAGGAGAGCAAAGGTCAAGAATAAAAAAGCTTTATACTTGCTCATGTACTATCCACATATATAGTCTCCAGGAAATTTACCCCAATGCAGTTTCAGATAGCTCAGAACAGCAACTATTTACCTGTGTCTTTATCTGTGTCTCATCTTTGTCATCTGACCTACACATCTAGAAGAAAACAGGAGTGAAGGTGCAGCTATGACAACCTAGGTGAAGTTGGTATAGGTAGGCCACGGGTTGCAGTTGGTTTTGTGAAATGATGTGGATGATGTTTGATATCAGACTTTTGACAAGTGATTCATTGCCCATGCATGTTTTTGCTGTTCTGAATTTTCTGAATGATTCTTCTGGGTACCTTCCAGAGCCAAGCTGCCTGGAGGATCCGCCAAATAGTGAGCTCCAGGTTTGCACTCCTGCTCTGAATTGGTCTCTGGGTACTGGCTCTAGAGAGTGCCAGAGCACCTAGATTTATGTGATGGGAGCTTCAGTATCAGTAGTATTAATCTCTCTATTCAGCATGTGCAATTCTAATATAATTTATGTGTATTTCAGGTATAAAAATATGATAGAAAATACAAAAGCAAAAAAAGGGTATATGGTCAAAAGCCACTTACTTTACAGGATGTTAGAGCAGAGATAAGGAGGTACAAAATTCAGTCAGAATATTCTGTGCATCTCAAAGTTCACAGAGGCTACGAGATCAAATATCTTAGGTTGAAGGACCCACAGATTTTTGCTTGCTGGACACCCCCAATAGCTCTTCATGAAGCAATGTATGATGTCTGCACTGGAGATATTTGTCAGGAGGGTTACCCTGTGTCATCTTTTAGGAGCTGAATAAATTAAAGCACAGGGACTACAGGGTAGATTAAAGACACTGTCATGTTAACTGGCAGAAGGTGATGGGTTTAGAAGGACTTGAATGCATTCCCTCTTCACCTTTGGCTCTGAGATACACATGTTGTCATTAAGAGTTTGCTATCTGAACCTTTAGGAGTAAAAGTGAATGGAGCTTGATTTATGTGAGAAGTCTTCCATAACAAGAATTTCACTACCCTGGTCTACCAAGTGGGCTAAGACAGATACCAGAGAAGGAAATAATTGAAGCTACTAATGAGGTTATCTATATGAAGTATTTACATTTCTTTACAAGTTGAAGAGAGCAGTGTCTAAGCTGAATGAGTGAGTTGAGCTTAAGCAGAAGAGAGAATGCATTCCATACTTAATACTTTTAATAGAAGCAACAGATTTTATACCTTGAAGACTTGCTTTCAGCAGTGACTAAGGACAAGAGGCTTTAATCTTCTCAGATGCTGACTTCTCTGTTAACAAAGCTTGACTATTTTGAGTTAAAAAGTTGAAGAAAGCTGCAAATCATAAATCCACTAAAAAGACTGAGAAATTTCTGAAAGATGGTCCTATGGTAGGTTAGTGGTTTCCAGCTTTTGATGTCAAGTCTCATTCCCATTGCATGCTTCTCACCTTTTGACTTCTCCCTAAACATCTGCTGTTGCATCACCTCTTGGCCATCTAACCAGTACTAAGGTGCCTCTGGGAATCATTACCTGCTTTCTGTGGTCACTGCCAGCTCCTTCTCTCCCTTTTTCCTAACCCTAAGGTTAGGGTTACTTTCTCCTTGCCCCTGCAGTACTTGATGACTCTTTTCTGAGACAGTCCTACAAGCAGAGATCTGGCACAATTTATTGACTTGTGCTTTGAACCTGGGTTGTGCCTGAGCCTCACTTGGTGGGAACTTGTATGCTAAAGCACTGCAGCATAACTGTACTGTTTAGATAGTATGTTTGAATGTATGAACAAAACAGAAAAGCTGAAAACCCATGATAAAAGGAGTAATGAGGGATTTATTACGTTACAGTCTTGTTTAGAAGCTGTAGGGTTCACTGTAAAACTTATTGTGCTTTTCAGTATGTACTTTTTCTACATGCATTCAGTTTTGTTCTGCTGAGACACAATTTGTCTTCTCTGCAAGCTGACTGCATGGTGCTAATACCTACTCACCAGGATTTTCACAGGCTCTAAGACTAAGATTTTGGCTTGGTCTAGCTTCTTTTTGTAACATATTTCCCTCACGCTCCCCAAGCGCTGGCCTCTCCCTCAGGAAAGGATGATGCTGGGGTGTGGGAAGAACAAGTGTGTAGTAAAGATATTTGTCTTCATCTCCTGATTGTGACACAATTAAATCTGGTGTTTTTAGAGGAGAACTTGCTAATTGCTGTTAATAATAGGAGGTGGTGAATGTGTGTAGTAGCAGTAGTAGGGTGTAAGTAACACTTCAGCAGGAGGTAATCCATACCCCAAAGAGCTCACATGGTACAAAAGGTAGGAAGTGTATTTTACTGTTGCCTTGTAGTCTCACTTTTCAGTAAGTTAGCACAAGCAGGGAGAAACCTGGGAATGATAACACTACTTTGACTTCTGTAAACAAGAAGTTTCTTGAGAAAGAAGTGGTTCTCATGCAGCTGCTTGTGCAGCAAATTGCTAAAACTTCCTTTCACTGGGCATGAAGTATCCCCTCTCCATACTGAACTTCCTCTCAAGGTTACTTGTTGAATAAAGGACTCTTCTTGTCTTGTTCTCAACAGAGATACAGTCACCAGATGTTACTACATTGTAAGTATATGGTTAGTAAAAAAAGGGTTCTTTTTTAATAACAGACAGAAAGGACAAGTCCACATCTAACAAGAATAAAGCTTCCTGTTCTTACTGTTGAAAACAAGTCTTCAAAGACCTCTTTTTTTCTCCCCCAAGGGTATTGACTACTCCTGGTCAACTCCGTATCTGTTAGCAGTTTACTGTAGGGCTCCTGGTAAGAGTGAACCTTGAAAGAGCTTTTGAATAAGCAGAAGTGACTAAAGCTCACTGGGAAATGCTTGTGTTCGTGCTGTGTTTTCTGCTGCCTCAGCCACATCAGGACAGGGTCTGCAAACAGCAGAGCCCAGAGGAAAAGCTTAGAGTGAAGCAAACCAGGATGTGCTACCTCTGGACCGCAGGTGGCAGGGCTGGCTGCAGTAGTGAGACAGACTGGCAAAGAGCTTTGGTGGCAAGCACTCTGGTTAACTTTCAGCTTAGTAGAAAAGGTTTGCACGGTCCTTTTATTCTGTTCTGAACTGGGATGAAGTAAAGCTAACCCAGCTGAATTCTCAGGAATTGCTCAGTGGCCACTGTAGCTAACTAACCCAGCAGAAAACCCTATAGCACAAAGGCAAGAGAAAGAAGTGAGAAATGGCTGCAAGGTAAGCAGCAGGACGTGGGATTGATACAAGAAGAGTGAGCAATGCCGTGTCCAGTGAGATGTAGAAGTATCTACAGAGCAAGAGATGTGCTGAAATTGCTTTTGTGAAATGGGCCATGGGCTATTTGATCATGAGCCCTTTAGTTTTATACCTCAGCAGGCACATGTCAGTACTTGATCTGGACCCAGGTGATTTTTTCAAGGGACAAGGTTCTCCTAGTGAAGTCACAGTACCTGAGATCTTTCCCCAGCAAGTGTTCTGCCCAGGTACTGACACAGCATTACTCTTTATCAAATCGGAGCTGACACTTCTACAGTGAAAGAAATATAATTGAAGACCAGCTGAAAATTAATGTTATAGTCTTACAATCCATGTCACAATCCTGATGACATTTGTAGTACAATATTACAATGATATGGAGGAGGGAATAATTTTAATAGTTGACCTTGGCATTCAAATAACATCTAATAGCTGCAGCTTTGCTCAGATGATGTGTCAATGTTCTGTTTCCAGATGTGGATTTAGAATGCCTGAATTTAGTGCCTGCATAGAAAATTTGGGTTTGTTCATCTGATGGGGACCATACAATTTATAACATTAAGATACACATTTTTTTGCCAACTGCATTTTGCAATAAAAATGAAAGCTCCCAGCTTGAAAGTGAGAAGCTTCATACAGACTTCCCCCTCTCTCTCATGTTAAAATGAGAAAGGAGAAGGATTATGAACCCATACTGTTGAATTCAATAAAGAGAACAAGGGAAGTCTGTCCTTGCAGAAAATAGAATTGTAAATCAATGAGAGAGTGATTAAGTACAGAAGAAACAAAGCACTTAGTAGGTTTTGCATTAACCATGGAAGTTTAGTAGCACAGTCTCTGATCTCAAACACAACTGGGGTTTAGTTAAACAATATCTACTAGCATAATGCCATGGATAAAAAAATAGCAAAACACTCCCATGTTCAAAACTCTCCCAGAGCAGCCAAACCATTTTAGAAAGGGAAAAGCTGAGGCACGGTGAAGGAGAAAATATTATCAAGGAATGCTTTGACACCTAGATCAAATAGATCTTGATTTTTAACAGCACATCCAGCTGGTTTGTGTATATACCAATGGTCCTTCTTAGCACAGTGAATCCATTCAAGTTGGGGATGAGGTGTAGTCAAAGACCTTAGGCAACTCTGCATATGCTAGGCTGACTAAGGAAGACATAGCAATCATACATCAAGATGGAC
Source organism: Bucco capensis (assembly GCA_013396975.1). Lineage (NCBI taxonomy): Eukaryota > Metazoa > Chordata > Aves > Piciformes > Bucconidae > Bucco > Bucco capensis. Next base: position 647,978 of record VWZO01007857.1, read on the forward strand.
TGAGATAACTGTCCATGCCAAGAACAAAATATTGCCCATTTTGAGCTAATTAAGGTACTTCCTTAACATCTAGATGTGTAGTTTCAGTAGACAGATATCTGGGAAAAGTTGGTGAAATGTTCTCTGTATATGATGCATGTTAAAGCCAACACATCTAGCAATTAGCTTACTCTTGTTTCCAGTGGGCTGCCTTGTGGGCATAATTAGGCTGGAACTGAACTTGTTTGAAAATACCAAGGGCTAGGTCTGTAACAATGTCTCTTCTTGTCTACATACTTTCTGCAGTCAGAGAGGTGGCTCTACCGAGTGTCTGTCTCAGCCTGCATCTAAAAACTTCAGATGGTTCTGCTTTGGTTTCCATTCTGGGTACATATCCTATTCTGAAAGGTCACTGTGAGGGAGAAAACTCAGCCTAGGATAGGCAATATTTTGTGAATACATCTGAAAAATAAAGAATGCCCCCACAACTGAGAGATAAAACAAAGGTTAGAGCATTGATAATATGAAAGAAAATATTATTCTTTACCCAGACATGATGCCATGGTCACTCAGTATGGCAGTGGGAATGGAGCACAACAGCATACCTCCAGCAATGCCACCTGTCCTTTGTGACATCTCCTAAATGTTTGGTTTGGTTTTGTTTGTTCTGTCTGGCAGAGTGAAATCTATCTAATGTTAAAAAGTAAATTAAGGATATACCTTTTATCATGGGGTCCTTCTGAGACTAAGCTGTCCTTTTCATCATTGCATACTCTTTCCCCTTTGAAACAGAACATATTAAGAATGCAAAGGAGCACAAATATAAAAGCAAAACATTGACAAGGAGCAGAGAAACATTTCAGATACTTGTCTTATTCTTTTTCACTAGGAAGCATTGCTTATCCCTCAATAAATCTCCATTATTACTTTCTTTTTAGGCTTCATTGCTAACCAATGGCAAAAAATTTGTCTTACATGTGCCACTATTACACATTCCATTGACATAGGGACCAAGTGGCATTATCTGGAAAGGAGAGCTCACTGTCTAGATGATTTCAGCCAATCGGTGATGATGATATTGTATTACCAGTTTCATAATATAAATGAAAAAGATGGCCTTCATTTTGATGAAAGCTGTAAAGTAGCTATTGTGCTTGTTTTGTATTGCAAGGCCCAAATGTATTATTTATGCAATTTTCCTTTTGAAAGGAAAAACTGAAAGAGACTATTTCATTTTACAGCATTCAGTCAGAGCTATTGTCTCATGAATGTGAACGTTCCTGCATTTTATCAGCTTCGAATGGAGAAGGCAACTCACAGATCACACACAGAAAGGGTTTTTGAAAGTTTGAAAACTACTTTTTAGAAAAGCTAGACCCTAATGACTTGAAATATTATTTTACTTCTGTGTAGACTGAATCAACACTTAGCCTATCAGAATGTACACAGAGTAGTGTCTTTTTCAAGGTCTTAAGCAGCTTTGATTGAATCTTCATGTAGGTTAAATTGATAATGCAAGCAGCCTGTGATACACAATATTCATAAATGCACTTTCATTTGTAAATACACACTTATATGCTGAGTCAGCATCTATCCAGGGATCTCTAAGCCACTTATTAACATGACAGCAGCCTCACATTATTGCCCGACTAGAAAAAAATAGCACAGCTATTTTGAAGAGGGGGAAACTGAGGCACAAAACTGTGTGAAGAGACTTGTGTGGGGTTGTACAGCAAAGTACTGATAGTGTGGGACAGGTTCTCTAGCATCAGCCCATTAAACAGTCTGTAACACATGGAGTCTCTCTTGGACCTGGTGATACTCATGTCTATGGAGAAAACACTTACTGCAGAGAGATGTTGAGGTTTTTTATTTGTCCTTGACACCGGTAGAAATTAGCTGCTTGCCCTTGAACATTCATACAAAGAGGTTGGTTACTCCTTGGTAGAAGGCCACATTAAAGTTTAAATTGATATTCAACCTCTTCCCCTATGCACATAATTAAAAGCTCACAGGCTTAGATACATCCTTTTCTTGCCTTTCCCTCCTCCACTCTTCCCTCCTAAACCCCCTCTGCATTAGTGCAGTGCTTCTGAAACTTCCCAGAAAAAATAAATACCTGGATGTTGTTATCCACCTTTTGCTGGACCAAATGTGTTTCTCAATCAACTTTCTTATTTTCTGGGATAATGTACAAATATATATGTATACAATATTTGTATATATATTTAAATATTTGTTTGCCATTTATCTTAGAATAAAAAATTAGTGGAACTACTTATTTTCCTAATTAAGTTACACAGTAAACTTATGTTAAGGGATCACAGCAGAACTGAATAACATTTGTGAAAATTAAATGAAAGTTATTAAATTAGAATAACAGAAATTGGATTTATATTTGCCATTTTCATACACTGATAGATATTTGTGATCCCTAGTTTAAGAAATAAATTGTTTATGTGGATGTTCCTGGGCAAAGTCCATGACCACATCCAAAATCAAATGCACAGTAAAATGAATTTCAGCTGCATGCAGAGGTACTGAAGCTGCTGATTAGAACAAAAGCCCCTATATCCATTCAGATTAGGAGACACCAACAGTAGCAACATGGTAATCTTTGCCACATTTGCAGAGGGTCACTATCCATTGCTTTATTCTCTACAGGCTCTGCCATATTTGGCTTCCCATGAGGGAAGTAAATACATTATATTTAGAAATACCTAGGGGCTGTACCCAGGGTAAGACTATGGTAACTTTCTTCTATCAATTTGTATATGCATTATCAAAGTCTTCCCCAAAACAGGGTTACACTGAAATATGGGGGCAATTCTGTGCTGATCTGATACAGACATGAAAATGAATACTTGTCATGTAATCAAATGGAACAAATGATTTGGAAGAAAAATTCTGATTCACTGATTGTACTTGTGCTAATGTTAAATTATAGTTGTCTGTCAACCTTAAGTACTGGCACTTAATACTCCAGATACTTACTTTTCTTAACTGCCTCAATTTGTATTAAAACTTGTTTTTTTGTGATCGTTTTTGCCATGGGAATTCATTTGCTCATAAATCCACAAAGTGAACACACAGTAGGGTTTTTTGTTTAGTGATTCACCTTAATTCATCTTTTAGTGATGGCATAAACAAATTTAGTGTTTCCATTCTTGTGTCCCTAGCAATGATAAGAAATATAGGATGTAGTAAATGGAACTATCCTGATGAAACAACCTTTCTAAAATTCTCAGTCTGGTTTAATCACATTAGCCATATTTATATTTCTTGAGTATATGTATCAAGTATTTTGCTTTTGTCACAGGTACTTCTAGCAGTTTCAGGGTTAGCATGCCACTGAAATGATCACAAGTCTTTTATTTTGGGTGGTGGATGAAATGATATACTGAAAAATAAAACTGTTGGCATACAGTGCAAATTGCTGTGGACTAGCAATTTAGCAACAGATTTGGGCAACAGGTATTGCTCTTTGGCCAACATTCCTGTCATTGTCTGAAGCAGATGGCTTCAATTTTATACTGAGTTTCTCAGTCTGTAAAACAGAGATCGTATATTTATTCATCAAAACAAAAGGGTTTTCTGTGACTGGTTAGTGATATAGGCTTGGAAGAAATATTGTTTTATTTGGAAAATAAGTCTGCATTATGCATTGGAATATGAAAGCTAGAACTGCCTGAAGAATGAGGATAGGTTTCTTCTCATAAAATGTCTTTTCCTTCATATAAAAAAATTATAGCTAGGAGCACTGAATTCTTTTTAATCAAACCTTCAATTGTTAATGGTTTAATTTAGGAATCAGATTCATTTAATACTTAATAGTAATCAGTAAGAGTTGTAATACTGTACCTGCCCAATCTGGGTGCTGTGCCTTTTAGTAATATGAGAAAATGTCCCCTTTTTTTATTCTTCATGTATTTCTTCTGGGTAGCTAAAATTTCTGATTTGGCTTTTTCCCCCCTACACTTCTCTATCTGAACCCTTTTAATAAAGACATAGAAAATTAATGGAATTAGAGAGCAAAACAGGAACATATTTTGCCTTTTGAGCAGTCTGAATCTGCAAAGGTTCAGTAGTTGTCATGCAGCCTGACAGAGATGGCTCATCTTTGCATGGATGGGAAGCTCTGTAGGACCAGTGCTGAGGTGGGTGATGTACAGCTATATGAACTCAAACACTCAGGACAGGAATGGTGAAGGAACCTTCATTATCTATATTGTAAAATCCCTTGGAAAAAGACAAAGGAGCAGAAAACTTAGGTGAATCTTGAAACTCTGTTTTAGGCTATGTTGTTCATTGTAGTACAACAATCCCAAACATGAAGAAAAGATACGTAGACCCCAGTCTTTCTGTCCCTGACAGGAAAGAATTTCCCTATACTGAAGCAAAAGCCTGACAAAACTGCATAATAAATCTTAAATGAATGACAGAGACAGGTCTTTGTGAGAAGTTAACATGTATTACTTAAGACTTGGCAACAGCTTAGCTACAGACATACTGTTTCTTCTCTGTTAGGGTAACTCTACATCCTGGTGAGAAAGTTTACTTCCTTCACACCTGGTCTTGTGTGTGCTATTAAACCATCACAGCAGCTGCTGAATTATTTATCTTTTTCCAGCGGACAAAACTAGTATTCCACCCGACACCCTTCTTGTCCAAAAGGAAAAAACCAGTTTGAGGGAGAGAATACATTACAAAATCTGCAGTACCAAACTTTACATCATTAAGCATTTAGGGTTTACATAGAGAGCAGTGGCATGCAACAGCAGGCACGTCCCTAAGTGATTTTTCTGCAATCAGAATTTCATTCATTACCCAATTTTCATGCAAGTCCCCTGGCATTTGAAATATGTTTCAAGGTAGGCTTCCCAAGGGCTTTCCTCCTCCCATAATAACTGATTTGCAGTGTCCAAAGACAGATCTAAATATCTTTGGCTCAAATTACTTAAGGCCTGCAAAGCAGGATTCTCTGTCATCCTCATCACATCTCACACCTACAGAACAGATAACAGATTAATATCTGGTCTGCAACTATTTCATCAGTGTCTCCAGCTAAGGCACCTTGCATTATTTTATCCAGGGGCACCAACAGAAAAAGAGGAGGGGGTGAATGGCAATGTATTTTCACTCCACAGGAGAATGAGGATGTGGATGGCAAAGAGAGGGGAAGGGGAAAGAGAAGAAGGTTTCTTTTGTTATTACAGGAAAAGCAACAGAGCTAGTCCTGGCAAAGTTCTCTGCTCTGATTATGTATACACTTTTATTCAATCACTGTATCGCTCTGTGTCTGACACTTGGTCAATAGTGCAATCTACCACTGATCAGAATAAAACAGCCATCCTGGAACACCTTGGAATTTCATTAGTTTCTTTTCAATGTTGTCTTTATAAATAGGTGTTTACTTAGGAACACAAACTTACAGCAAGCTTCTGTGCTTTTTCACATAGAAAGTCAGAGACTCTAAACAACGATGTAAATATTTTTCCCACCAGAAAAGCAATTCTTAAATTATTTCCCTCTTATAAAAAAAGAGAAATAAAGTTAATATAATCAAAGCCACAGATGGGTTCCTCATCTCAGAATTTTATCTGCTCCTCTCAAGCTTCAGAAATTTTGGAGTTTATATTTTGATTATCATCTAAATTTACTTATAGTCTAAATCCATTTTCAAAAGATTTTTTTTTTTAAATAAAAACACCCTTATTTACAATTTTTACCCTGTGATTCTGGTAAATGTGTCAGTTAACAGAAATTCTTTCCATGAGTTGCTGTGACAAGCTGTATATAATTTTGTGAGTCATCTCCTTAAATATATATTGTGTAATTTTGAGGTAAATGGAAGCAAAACAGGAGACAGACAACTGCTTAGGTTTGTGTGAACTAGACACTCACTGAAGATATTATAAGTGATCATAACATAAGAACCTTTAAAATTTGCTCCCTGGCTTTAAGGGAACAAATGAGATTGCATTTTTACATGTGCAGAAAATGTGGTAGTAAATTTGTGCTTTTTTAATCTATTAGCACTTTGTATAGGACCATGATTAAAATGACACTGGGTGTGTTATATGATGATGATGATTGTGAAAAAGTGCTGTCTATTCCTAGGAAAACTCAACCAGAATGTGCAATCAGCTATGCTTTTACTGTGCTTTTCAACCTGTTCTAATTTTTATGTCTTATTTTTATTTTTTTATTTTTCTCCCATCTCTCCAACCAACCTGGCTGACTCAGACTAACTATTTTTTTTTGGTTTTGTTTTTTTTGTACTGTCACCTCCTTTTCCTGGCATCCTTTTAGTGCTACCTCTGACTTTGGTTGCATCGTGCTCACTGCAGGATGCACCATGAGTCCTTACTGACAGGTGCCAACTGGTAACTTTTTCCAAGATAAGGTGAAAACAATATGGTCTGCCTGGGGACTGAGCCAGGGCAAATGAGTGGCCCTGCTTTGAAAGGTTGTCTGAAAGGGCATGTTTGTCACCAACTCACATTGAATCCAAAGTAAACCTGATTTCTGTCTAGGCAAAGGCTAAGGCAATCCTGCCAAGCCTTCTCTAGTCCATTGCGTTAATGTCACCTATAAGCATCTCCTCCTCTATCTAGCTAACCCCAGGACAAAAGCAAGGAGCACTTTTGAGTCAATGTGTTCCCAATGCTAAGCCAGGGAATTTGACTAAAAATTAACATAAAAGGATCATTCAAAATGCCCTGAGATAACCATCTCCTACTGCTATCAACCTCAAAACATTTTGTAGCATGAGAGTATGTATTGTGTGACCTTTTCAGTTCATATCCCTCATTCTTTCTTCCTTAGCATCATTTCATCCTTAGTTTTTGAAGCATTGCTTCTCTATGACGCTTCCACTGTTTCGTTTCCTGTTCAAAAGCCCTTATTGCATGTTAAGCATTTTCACTATTGTCTCAGAATTCCTATTCATGCTCTGATGCTTTCATAATCTGCCATGTTCTTAGCTTCTGTCTTTGTCATGGTCTTACCTTTCATTTTCTTATAGTCTTCTTTGAGGTCCAGAGAAGCATTTATATCTCCAGTTTTTGGCTGTAGATTAGGTCTTTCATGACATCTTTTCTTGTTTCTTCTTCATTTGCTCCTTTAAGCCTTTTGGCTGTTCTAAGTTCCTTCTGTATATATCTTTCCTCAGTAGCTGCCTTCTCTGGATTCTTCTTTCAATATACCATTTGCCTTTTCCAGATCTGCCTTCTACATTTTACACATTTCTTTGCACTTCTCCTCTACTAGAACTCATTTATCTCCAATAACTTGCAGCTGCATACTAAAGTGCTGTTTAAGAAAAAGACTACTTTAAATATGAGCAATGATATGGACATCTTAGTGGCTAACCTTCAAGTGTGGTTGAGGTGTCTCATACTATGGAAGCTGTAGCATTCTTCTACCTCAATGAAGAAGTCCAAGCATCAAAATGAAAGGAAGTAGGTAGGAAAGGCAGTGACCTTTAAAGTCCATAGTGGATAGGTCAAGTTGATTCTTTTTGTTTGTTTGTTTTGGGACATAGTCTTTTACCACTGTCTCACTGATATATATTGAAATTAAAATGCAAACTATAAGCAGATATCCAATTAATGCCAAGATCAAACTAGCCTCAGTTCTTAGGCGAGTTCTTCTGGCACAAGTGTGCTGAAGAGGCTTTATACAAGGTTAGGTGGTTGGTCTTTAAAGAAGCAGTTATGTTGTGCCTGTCAGCTGTAGTGCACTCCACAGTTTCCTCCTTAAGTTGTTTACAAAATGCAGTGACAGTACATCTTTTGTCCTTGCCAGCAGATGCAGCTGTTAAAGCAAGATTTTTCCTTTTTTTTTAATCTGAATTCAATAACTGTAATATGACCTTGATGTGTAAACCACCCCCAACTATGTAAAAATAAGAAGGAAACTAACCCCAAACCGTTTCCTAAGTATGAAAAGGTAGCATTTTCCTACTGTGTATCAGTGTAATTTTTTTACCATTCTATGGCATCTAAAGGCCCATGATTTATAACATTTTACCTCTGATTTGAGCCTGCTTCTAACCTTCCTCTTGTAGAGGGAAGAATTTTGATAAGTTAGCATCCTCTTGTATGCTGTTTCTTTAGCAAAGCCAGTGTCATACCTTTACTGGAAAGGAATCTTACATAAAGACTGAAATGTAGGACCTCTGGGTTAAAGCAAATAGCTCTTCCATGTACTGGGCATCTGCAGCACTTCACAAATAAAACTTTTCTAGACACTATGGTGGAAAACATTCATAGAGTTTTATAAGGAATAGGTTTTCTGCCATGTTTAAACACTTAAAAATGAAATAGAAGTACCTATGCCTAATGGAGAATTGCAGATGATGTTCACCTGGTGCATTTTGCATTTTCTGTTTCCAAAGCAATTTTCGTCAGGAGAACTTTGAGCTTGAAACTTTTTAGCTAGCTCAAATGCCCTCCAGGAATTGTTGAAAAGTGAATAATAGCATCTCTTGCTGATGGGGTGGGAAGGTGGGAAGAAAGAGTTCAGTATCTGGGACCACATCTTTTGTAGATGGAATATACTGACAAACTCCAAAACCTCAGTTAATGAAATTGTACCTGATGCATGAGATACCTGGTAGTGAGGACACTGCCATAGACAGTTAAAATGAGTTTAGGAGTAAGTTGTGAAGCTCAGTGCTAGGGGCTCATCTGTTTGTGATTTGCTTGAAGCAACTCAAGAAGAAACAGCAGAAACCTCTACATTTTACCTGGTTCCAATGGTAGTTCAAGTCCTCAGTCAGCCTGTACATGTAAATATACATATGCCTGTGCTTACTTGAACTATTCTTGAACAGCTTTACTCTTGAAACCTCCTACACTGTTTAGGATTTCTTCCTGCTTAAGAACAAAGGTGTGCAGCTCTACATAAGAAAAGCTTGTTATAAAATTTATAGTGTTTGTTTTGTAAATGATTATACTGGAATTGGCTTCTTTTTTCTATTTGTTTTTCAGTAAACTACTGCATAGTGACACATTTGGGCAGAAATATACAACTGTTACAGGTATTAAATGAAAAAAAATTTGGTGCTATTATCAAGCTAATGGACAGAACGATTACTATGCTGGCTAAAATAATACATATAAAGAAATAGAAGAGAAGAACATGTATTTTGCTTCACTGCCTGTTTTGTACTAAACCAGTGTGTTTTCTTTGGACTCTGAATAGCATAGGCTGCTTCCTCAGCAAGATTTTGCAAGCTTTCCTACTAGACTGCTTTTATTTAATTGTTATTTTTATTTTTTCTTAATTATCTTCCCAGAACAAATCTGAATTGCAGATGTCAGTAGCAGGAAACTGCTAAAGTTTGAAAACGGGGGATGTGTCTGTTTCTGGTTCTAATAAAACAGTGATATAATACTGTTTCTGTGGGTGAAATCTGCCTTCTAAGTTGTGGTGAGCATATTCTGAGAAATTACTTCCATGTGTTTTTTATAGATTTATCACTTTTTTTACTCTGGTGGCATTTTCCTCTCTTTGGTGCTGGAAGTGTTTTCAGAAAGACAAAATAAAAACAAAAAAAATGTGTAAATATTAGCCTTTGCTGGAGTTTATAGACTGAATCTAAAGTAAATGCTGGTGTTCTAAAAAAATAAATATAAGGTTTGATCTTTAAAGATAAGACAGGCACTTCACTTATAGCTCTTTCAACAGTGGATTGTGATGAGATGATCCATAGCTATCAACTTATAGTGTCAATATATTCTTTATGAGGAGTTCTGTATTTTGTAATTTACTTGGTTTGTTTCACTACAGGAAGACTATGAAGATGTAGCTAATTGCTGATAATTTTATTTTCTGAGGAGTGGAGTTGGTTGTGACTTCAGATTATAGATTTCTTCGTGATCTGTCAGTCTGTCTCTAATACTCTTTATTTCTAATGAAATTAAGCAGAGCTTACGAAGGTAAATTACTAAAGTAAAGAGTGCCATACAGTGAAAGACACAGAATAAACACTGTTAGAATTTGTTTTTTATAAAAAGTGAAAATACAGGCATGCTGATTGTTCAACATACAGAACTATGCAAAAGCTCACTCTACAAAAATGTAAACTGTTATTGGCTGGGATATAACTCCAGACTTCAAGGCAAAGGTTTAGCTTTTGAACTACTTCGGTATAGAAAAAACAAGTCTTCAATAAAAGTAAGTCAGTAGCTTTATTACTAGCTATTGTAAAAAACCAAGCACTACTGTTTCAGCCACATCATCTCTACCTCAACAGTTAAGTTCCAAAAAACTGCCCAGAAAAACGACTTCTTAAACACCTCTGCTCTAGACTTTGAGTTTACTGCTTAATTCAAGGGATAGAAAAATGTCAGTGAGGACAGTGGGTGTACAATAGTCTGCCCAATACTGAGGAACAGGCAAAGTGTTTCTAGTACAAGCTACGACTAGACAATGGATAAGAGAAAACTCCCTCTATAAGTGCACACCTTCAGTGTCTCTTTGTATGTCCAAACCTTGAGTGAGGGCATGAGCTGTTGCATATGATGGAATATTTTCCCTGGTTTTCTAATGCTCTGTTCCACACTGAGGAACCAGTGGCTGAGTTAACTTCGCTCTCCCGCTCTCCCGCTCTCCCGCTCTCCCGCTCTCCCGCTCTCCCGCTCTCCCGCTCTCCCGCTCTCCCGCTCTCCCGCTCTCCCGCTCTCCCGCTCTCCCGCTCTCCCGCTCTCCCGCTCTCCCGCTCTCCCGCTCTCCCGCTCGCTCTCCCGCTCTCCCGCTCTCCCGCTCTCCCGCTCTCCCGCTCTCCCGCTCTCCCGCTCTCCCGCTCTCCCGCTCTCCCGCTCTCCCTTGATTCAAGATGCTGTTATAAATTGAGATATATGAACCAAGGCATCAATTTGGTAGCTTTTTTTTTTCTTTCCCAGTTTTTTTTTTGTATTGGGCATTCAAAGTAGTTTTCTGCCATGAGGCTAGAGACCTTCCCACCGTGCTGAGGTCAATTGGTCTAAAATGTACTGCAGGTAGGAAATATATAATATTTTCCCATACCTTTGTGAGGCTTTCAAACTGTTTTACCTCCTTAAAGTCAAGAGTAGAAAGTCTATAAAGAAATGAATTATTTATGTTTGATTTTTCTCAGCAACATAATCTTTTTTACCCAAGGAGTAGCATTTCTTCCATGCTTTTGGATGTTTTCTTCCTTATATCAAATTCTGACCCTTTGGTAAGGTGTATTCTTTAGACTTACAGATTTTCTGACTTTCATAAGCACACTGAGTTTACTTTTAATCAGTGTAAAAGTTCAGTTTGTGGAGCTTGGTGGTCAAGTTATAATCAGAACTACATCTAATAGAATGCTGGCAAAATAAAATAAAATCAAATATATAGTATGCAGAAAAATGTGGCTTCAGATGAATATGGATGGAGCTGTATTTTTAAAAAGGTCCTGCCTGCCCCCATTTGCACAAATCTCCATGTGTCAAAGAACAGAGGGATGATGGAAGAGGTAGTAGCTCATTGCCAAATGTTACATATGCTTTTTGCTTGTTCCAGAAAAGTTGTAGTAGCATTGTAGGATACTCCTTTTGACCTGGCTTGTTAGCTGGTGTTAAAATTCTGTGTGAAAGATGCTCATGGTTTCCTATTGAGTCACTACAGCATATGAGACTAGTTACTCTACCCTGGAGATGAAGAAGGCAAGGGCTCATCAGAAGAACCAAGTAATTTGGGATGGGAAGAAACTCAGATTCTTTGTTTGTTGTTGTTATTATTATTGTTTTTAATGATATTAGTATTTTTTGCATTATTTATAGCCCCTCCAAGGCATGAATTCTAACTTTATTCAGATTATATGAGCTGTAGTTTGAAACTGTATGGGAAAATAGCTTGCTTATAAATAGAAAATTAGACAGACTCCTGTGCCATATATATCCTGACATCACCATCATTTCCTGGCATTGATAGTTTACAAGCATGTAAACAAGGTTTCTGCCAAACTACCACATGCAGTGAACCAAGATACAATTGAAATATTAGCCTAGAAGTTAGCCACCCATTGATCATGACCAATGTGATTTTGAAGTCATGGTCATCTAATTATTGGTCCTCATATCATGAATTGGAAACTCACACTTTGCATATGAAGTATCAGACCACAGAGAAAATGACTAGTGCAATGATTCCTGAAAGATTTTAGAAGGAAGATTTTGAATGTAGAGTTCTCTCAACTAGAGTCTAAAGCAATTTTCTTGATATTTCTTTCCTCATCCATTCTTTCCTCTGTGAAGTAGTTTGTTTAAAATCTCAGCATTTTAAGATGTATTAATTTCATGTTGTTTTACACACATCTGGGTGAGAGTGCTATAGCTGACACTCATTATTGCTTGTTTTACTCTTCAGCAGAGAGAAGATAGGGAACAGCAGGAATACAGGCCAAATAACTTTGTCTAACTGCATGATCAATCTTGCTGGATATTCAGTTTCTGCCCTGATTCTGAGTCCTTCAGTGAATATTGCTATATAACTCCCTCATAAACTACTTTAAAGGCTGTTACACCATTTTTAAAATACTACTTTTAAAAATACTACTACTATTGAATAGGCCCAATCCTCCTACAGTGAATAGAGAGAGAGGAAGTGGTAGAATCCAAATGTTTCTCTACTGTAAAATATTTTACACCCTTTTTTTGTTAGCACTGTCAAATTCCCAGTTTTAGTTCAGAATTTTGCTCCTCTACTCCTGCTCAGCCTGGGTGCTTGCTTCACTGCTTTTCCTTGTGTATTAGGGTACAGCCAGGGACAGCAAAGTGACATATTGTAGATAACATCCTAATGTATTAAATAAGGATGTTCAAACATAGTGACAGATCCTGTTGTATGATGATACATCAGGGCAGCTCAAAGATAAGAATTTTAATATATTCTATTATAGAATCACTTAAGCTGAGTAAGTGATAGCCGTGGGGTAAATGGAATAGCTTGCAGCTTCTGGAAAGGGTTAAGAGACCTAGCAATGCGAAAGAAATACATGGGTGCTGTAGGGAGACAGAAGTAGGAGCAATCAAAATTAACCTGTTAAAGAAAAAAAAATCTTATAAGCCCCCTTTAATTATGGAAAGACCACAAGGAGAACTCCCCAGAGCTTTCCCTTCTCCAAGCTAAAAATCCCCATCTCTCTCAGCCTGTCCTCGTAGCAGTGGTGTTCCATCCCTCTGATCATTTCTGTGTCCCTCCTCAGGACCATGCCTTTCCTTTACTGAGACTCCAGAGCTGGACCCAGTACTCCAGCTGAGGTCTCACCAGAGCAAAATAGAGCAGCAGAATCACCTCCGTAGACCTTCTGGCCACAATAGATACTCTGGTGGTGTCAGCCTGCCCTATTTTTCCTAAACTACTGAATGCCATCTTTGCCACATGATGAAGGAACAGACCTATCTCAGGATGATGGAAAAGGGAAGGAAAAGAGTTCCAGGAGTGCTTGGCTTATTGACATGCAGTTTGCTTTTTGCCTGAATCTGATGGGAGTATTAGAGAGTGATGGGGAATTGAAAGGTGGAGACTGGATAAATCACCCTGGTGGTCTTACCTGTTGTTCACCCTCCCTCACTCCACACCCAATATCCCTCACATCTGATGAAGCAGTTGTGGTAGGAAGCATCCACAATGAATTTATTGCACTGGAGGTGCTTCTGCTTTGACAGATCCTCTGGAGGCAGCTTGCAACATCTGGGTCACCCTCTTCCCACATAGACAGTGTTTTTGGCCCTGCTGTTTCAGTGAGCTGAATTTGGGACGCCTTTGTGACTGACATGCTGTACAACATCATCACATGTCGCACCCTGACATTTGCACAGAGCTTCATGGAGTGAGTCTAAAACATATGCCAATGGACTGCTGTCACTTGTGCTACTTTAGTATTCCCTGGTACACTGCTCATGACTTTTACTGCAGCATCCATTTTCTGAAGTCAGGCTGCTTATGTAACTTTTCAAAAGCTATCTGAGACATCTAGAATTACAAGACACATTGGTTAACATATTTTTAATGATGAAAATTATTACTTCTGTGATTTTTGAATAGGAAAATAGTATTATATTTGATTATGGAATCTGTTTATAAAAGAAGAGCCAGTTTCATCACTGGGGACACGTAATTCAGAGGTATTATAGCAGTATTGAATTTGGCTCTAAGTACTAAAAGCACCA
>VWZO01007857.1:667148-697148 GCA_013396975.1 Bucco capensis
AACCCTAAACAGACTACAGAGGCAAATCTGGTATATTGCTATCTTCTGTGGTGATGAAGACACTATTTGTATGCCACGTACACTGATTTATTCACATACCAAAGCTAGGTGTTAGTAACAGCTAACAGTCTCTATAAGAAAGACTGTTAGTAACAGTCTCTATAAGAAAGTAATTGTCAAGGGGTAGAGTATGAGTGAGGGCCTCACTGTGGGATGGAGAAGGAGAATCACCACTTCATTATTTGTTTCCCATGTATCAGAAAATGCTAGCTCTTCCTGCCTGGAGTAGAACCACAATAAAAGACAGATGATCTGCCATACGAAAAAGAAATAAAAATGGTTGTTTTCGTATAAACCCAAAGTGAACTAACTTGCAGTTAAATCTTGGTCATATTTTCAAGCCTGAATGCTTCCACAGGTCCTTTCAAATCATTTTGAACTATTGCAAAACTTCTGGTGAAAGAGCCAGCTGTATTAATGATAAAAGTGTAAAAATCATTTGCTGTGTAAAAGCTGGGATGACTGTTGCAAACTGACAAGAGTTTTAGAGAGCAAGATACAACATGATATCCCACAATTAAGACCTAGATCCATTCAAGAGAATTGAATCACCCTTCCTCCTAAATCATTGTAGGAAGGGGCTTTACATGCAGTTCTTGCAGCAAAGATTCTTCAGGAATGTCCTAGTTTGAGTTAGAACATAACTAATTCTGCTCAGGGATTTTACTTTACAGCTAAAGCTCCTCTAAGTCAGTACTAAATTTTGTGTACCACATTGGGGAGGGTGCAGAGTAAAAGGCTGCACCTGCAGAGAGGAGCAGACAGTTCAGGTGACCTTAAACTGACCAACAAGCTATTCCAATCTATACACATTATATTCCATATAAAACTGAGGGTCAGTTCCTGAATCACCCACACTACAGTTGCTGCTCTCTACAGCCACCTCCTACACCAAACTTGGACCTTGGGATCTCTTACATAGAGCCTAAAACCCAGCCAAGGCAGGTGCATGATTAAGTTGTTTAGCACTTAACAGCAGATACAAAAAGGAGAGGTTTGGCTCTTTATGCTTCCTGAGGGTTGAGCACCTGAGCTATCTGAGGTGGTGGGTTGGTAACTTGACTTGTACTGCCCCAACATTCTGTCCGTTCTACCTCCAATTTCAATCCTAGAGTTCCTGGATCCGGTTCCAGAATCTNGTGAGGTGGTGGGTTGGTAACTTGACTTGTGAGGCTCAGAAGCCCATCTCTCCTGCCCCAACATTCTGCCTGTTCTACCTTCAATGTCAGTCCTAGAGTTCCTGGATCCGGTTCCAGAATCTAGTCTGATTCCCATCTGCTGGTGAGTCTTCCTGCTGCAGTATCAGTGGTGATTGTGATTTAGTTGCCATCAAGGGAAGTTTGGGTTTGATATTGGTTTTGTATATATTTCATTTTGTTGTTATTATTTTCATTAAAGTAGTTTTAGTTTTCTAATCCATAAGTCTCTCTCTGTCTGGTAATTCCCTTTCCTTCCTAGAGTTGGGGGAAAAGGGGGTAACAGAGAAAGTCTGTCCCTGGATTAGTGGTTGTCCTAGCCCTAACCCCTGACAAGGAACAGTAAGGGATTGGTGTGTTTAAGAGTGAAGAAAGGAATTGGCTTAAGACTGCTCATTTGAATCTTTGTGCTAACAAGGAACTACCAACTTTTAATATATTTTAATATATATACCTTTTAGAATCTTACTATTCAAGAGTTCCATGAATATTACCCCACTTCTATTTTATCTGTCAGCATTGTACCCTTTTCTTCCTTCTCAATTTTCCAAAATAGGGGAAAAAAAAAAAGAACAGAAATGCCTGAAGCTTAAACATTCTGAAGGGGAAGAGGTTCTCAATGTCTTATATTTTAGCATATATTTCTTGCTGAGTGAGTTTTAATTTTTTTGGTTTTGCTTGAAATTTAATTAAAAACAATTAATTTATTTGAACATTGTCTTTTAGGGACAAAAAAAAAACCTCCTATGGAAAATCCTAAGTTGTGTCTACAACACTTATTTTTACCAGTTTGGGGTGAACTGGTTTATTTTGTTATACAGCTTTTTTGATTTGATTTTTTAAGTCCAAGTAAAGTAGAACAGCAATGAGTAGTTGCCAAAAAAATGTTGTCTATTTGATATCAACTCCATCTGCTCAGAGCTTAAAGTCAGGTTCAGTTGTTGCCAATAAAAGAAGGACAGTGACTATTGTCCCAGCAACAAAGAGCAGTGCTGTGGAGGGGTCCTGTGCAGGGAGGTAAACCAAGAGAAGAAGAGAAATAGAAGAAATATGGATCATCTGGCAGTACTGATCCTTGAGACAGTAGTAGGAGGTGGAAGGTGGGAGGAAATACTGCAGATGTTTTGAATGTGGACAGCTTGAGTACAGGAAGAATGAGCCAAATATTAGTTAGCTAGTATTCAGCTGCAGAAGGATTTAGCAGCCAAATCTGTGAGAAGACAGAAGTATTTGAATACCAGCTAAGAAAATAGTTTGCATCCCCGTTTTATTTAGACAGCTGTACTACAAGACACACAATAGTTTAAAAATTAACTGTGCTGCAGTGTGTATGTGTGGGTGGGTATAAATGGCAATAAAGCACAGGAGTGTACCTTTCATACCTGTCTCTTAGTTCTGATGCAGTTGTATAACTAATATTTTTATTCTGCAAATGTCTGTGTGTAGGAATAAAATGTAGCTGGTTAAGAGGCCATGAGCAGTTTTAAAATGCTTTCTTGCAGATCTGTATGAACTTTGTGTTTTTTGAATGCTGAGTAAGAAGATATTTCCTCTGTGAATATGTCTGAGGTAGCCATTAAGCTTGAAGTTCAGGGTTTAAATAGAAGACCTCTGTGTAATATCTTCTGAAAAATGGATGCTCTCCTGCAAAGTGTTGTTTTGAAATACAGGAAAGATAATGACCCATGCATATACATGATGGATAAGTGACTGGGGTTTATAGGCTGTATATATGAGACCCTGTCAAATGCTGCTAGAAGTGCTGTAATTTCAATTTACTTATTAAAGGACAAAATATTAAACAGTGGTTGTTTTACAATGTATTCAAGTGATGAATCTGTCTTATGATGATATTCTGTGTATACCATGGATGCAAACAGCTGGTGCAGTGTTTCAGGCTGGGATAAGTGTAAATGAACGTAGCTGAGCCTTTGTTGGGCAGTAGAAGTAGTTTATATCCTGATGTAGATTCTCATGCAAGCCTGATCACTTGATGATGCTTGGATTATCACTCACACCCTACATTTTAGTCTAGAAGCAGCAGCAGCGCTCACACTTGCCCTGTTGTGCTCCACAGGAGCTGGGACACATGGCTTATGCAGGTAACTGGTAAGCTAGACTAGCACAGAACATAGAATTATGGGGTGTGTATGTATTCTAAGTGCATGACAACACAGGGTCTCACTGGGGTGCATGCTGTGCAGCTGTGCACCATGAAGTAAATGTGAGGAAAACACAGGCAGAAGAAGGGAAAGGGTGTGGGAAAGAACAGAGGATTGCCTGGTTTGATCAGAGAGTCTAGTTTGACTAGGTGGGATGTGTGATGTGTCACGAATCAAGTGAGGGAGCAATTTAGAAATAGATGTAGATGTAGAAATCGGTGAGATTCCTCCAGCTGTGGATGGGTTGTTGGGGGAAGAACAGGAAGAGATTTTGCAGTTCAAGTGGATAAACTTCATAGACAAAGATAAAACCTTCGAGTTCTAATTAAAGAAGATGGAGCAAGAGGAACAGTGACACCACTGTAAATAGTGGCAGGAAGGCAAAAGCAGATGCTTGGTTAGTGCTGCCAGGCTGGGCACTGAAGGTGCCATATTTGGAAGCTCCCAGACTTTTACTTCCACTGCCTTTGCTGACAGATGGTCTGAAGATGAGTTTTTTGTATGGAGAATACAGTGATAAGATATTTTATCCTTCACACCTACATTAAGGAGGAGTGGAACAAAATTATAGAGATATTGGTTGATGAACAAACTTGATTTTCAGAAAGTATTCTACAAGTGATTGCAAGACCTTTCCAGAAGTGCAGTGTTTTACAGAACATGCCTTTAGAGCAAGCAATCATACAATGCTTGGACTCCCAAGGAACTCATTAAGGCCATGGCTGCAAGTTTAAATTCTTTGATGAAAGCTATTGCCTGCTGGATGGGTTGATAAGGTATGCAGCTTAAAAAAAATTCTTATTATGAAGATGAGATGCTATTTTGTCAGTTATTGTGGCCCAAGACTTGATGTTTTAGACTGCAGCCTGAAAATTAATATCTCAAAAAATGATATGAAAGTCATCTACAATAAATGCAGGTTATAACCAGCTATGAGGTAGATGGTATACTTGCAGGGTCAAAAAGCCCCTAAAAATAGTAACATAGGATTTACACTAGCTTTTATGGTATTTGAGGGTGCTGCTTCAAGACACAAGACATCAATTTCAGGACTTTTTTTTTTTTTTCTAAATTAGGTCTCATTTCACACCCTGGTAAAAATTTGCCTTTTATTTTTGTTGCTGTCTGGAAAAATGAAAAAAAAAAATCTGCTTTTCTTTTTATTTAATCAAAGTGTTTCCCTAAATACGTGATTTGACCTTGTCCAAAGTGGTTTTTTATCTATGTTTTGAGCAATGCTTAAAAGATATTAAGAGCATTGTATCCCTTTAACACTCTGTCTTCTGTCTTATTATAGACATTCTCTAAAATCAGTATGACAATGTGATTCCCTGGTATAAAGCATTCACTTTCCAGAGATCTGAGCCAAAGTCATGGTCATTCAGGTAGGGAAGAACCTCAGAGGTCCAATCTCCTGCTCTCCAAGCAGGGTCACCACCGAGTTCAGACCACTTGCTGCACTGGGCTTGGCAAGGCTGAAACCAGGGTTGAGAAATCAAGGCAGTAGGGCCTGTAGAAGACAGGAAACCATTAGTACTGGTAATTAAGGACAAAAATATTTTACATTTTAGTGACTTGGCATGTTTAAGCTTAGAACAGGCTCATTCTTTTATCTCATGATGCTGTGCTAAAATCATCTTGGCGAAGCAGGTGGCTAAGAAGGGTGTCAGCAAAGAAGCAGCTGCAGTCTCATCATTTAGTCTCAGAAGTGCCTTCCACTTCCTTATGAAAGGGGCATATAGGCCAGTGATATTACCCTAGAAGGACTTACTGACTCATTTGCTAGGGCCACAGCTTGTCTTTGGAACTTGTGCTGAAATTGCCCCCTCCCCAGCACCCACATGCACTTGCTTTTCTTTCTACTGCAGTGTTTCATCTATTACCCCATTAAAACACTTTCCTTTGTTAGATAGTTCTCGTTCCTCTTTAATTATGTCCTCCAGAGTGGCATTCAAGGATAGGTTATTTTCCTTCTTTGTAGAGGATGTGGAATAATTTTCCCAGGGCAGTTTTAACTTCCCCTTTCCTTTAGTAATCCTAGTGTTTTAAATTACTCCTTTAATCACCGTCTCAAAGTAATCACCATGCAATAACCTGTCCTGCGATTCTGACTCAGGAGCCAGAAACTTTCCTTCTTCTGTGCCTGAGAAGGTAACTGAGAAATGACCATTTACTGCTTTGTTTTTGAAACATTTTATTAATTTTGCTATTTTTTTCCTTTCACCTACTTTTTAAAAGGGTCTGAGTTGGGATAAAGTTTCCTGGATGTGTCAAATTTCCCTTATTGTTTTAGGATTTTTTGATTAACTCCTCACTTTTAATGATTATCATCCTCTGCAGAATTCACTTCCATTAAAACCCATCTTTTCCAGATCTGATTAAACTCTCTTTATTTAGCTCTTGTTGAGCCCTTTGTGATATGTGGAATCCAGCAGGGCTACAATTAACCAGCTCCACTCCTCAGGGAGTAGCTTGGAGCCACCTTTTAAAAAACCTATAGAAAAGAATTAAATGTGTGGTCTCCATCTCTGTGAAATGGCAATGAGTACAATAATAGACAACCACACTTGTCAAAGAGTATGTGGGGCAGCCTTTTTTTCCTACAGAACCAGTTCAGCATATTCTTTCCTATGTGGGCTTCACTCTCATTCTTTTCCACTACCTTTCAAAGTAGGTAGTCCAAACAAATAAACAGTTGATGTTCAATTTTTGTTCCTGGACTATAGTTTTTGTGCTGCTAATTTACAAGCTTTGGCATGCAAGAATCTGAGTACAATTTGTTCAGACAATTTTAAATACCTTGGAATTTCTTCCCATTTTTTCTGTTCTTTAATTTAGTCAAATTTTAGTTATATCCCTAGGATGACAGCTTTGCATGGAATGTAGGTGGTGCTGAAATGGATGATGAACATCTGTGGGAATGAGACTTGAAGACAAAAAGTGCAGTCTGCTTTTACAGAGGACAAGAAATCATTCCTGTAATATTTTCAACCAGTCTTGAGGAATCTGCCTTGTTCTTTTCCCATTAAAGGGGTGTTTTTCACAACTGGCTAGTATATTATCAAATCCATTTCTCTCTCTTTTTTTCTAAAAGCCTTGGGAGTGTGTCACTACTGGGGCAGGATGCTTTCCTTATCCAAGTGGACCTTTGGAAAGTTATTCTTCTTGTGGGAAATCCAGACTTCTCTCATCTGGTTTTGGAGATGTTGGGAAATCAGCAAATGAACCTTCTTAACAACAGAAGAGCTGTTTTCCAACTACAGATGGAATTGATTATAGTATTTTTTTTTTTCAAAGTAGGTAGTGAAGGAAATGATCTGAAAAATTTAAGTATAATCAGGTGTGCACAGGCCTTGCTTTTAAGGCAAGGATCATTCTTGGATTGTGAAGAAAGGTGGTGGGGGGGGACATCTTGCATTTTGGACAGTAACTGAGTCTGATTCCTGTGCAGTCATTTCTGCATCTACATTTCAGTGGTTTACATGGTGAACTGGATCTCAAACTGAGAAGAGTTAAAATAACAGAACAAATTTAACTGAAAAAAGGCATTTCTATCGAAGGCTCAACCAAAGGTTTATCCTTCATTCCTGGTGTAGTTCAGATAACCCCCTTCAATGGCAGTGACACAGTGTGGAGTCAAAGAGTTGATGGGGCAAGAGGGATGCAAAACATCTTCTGAATGTACTGTGGGAAGAAGATTCCTAAACAATTACCTAATTAACATGCTAAGAGCTCTGAGCCAAATTAAATTTCTTGGCAGTATATGAAGGTCTTTTGTTTGCCTCTTCTGTGGAGTTGTGGGTTTTTTTCATTCTTTTTTTGGTAAATTACTGCCTTGAGAATTTTGGGTTAAAGATCCATCATTGGTTTGGTCTCCTGTGGAGCACTTCAAATGTAAAGTCCTTTCACCCCTCAGCCTCCAAATTTTGTAGCTCCAAAGTAACCTGCAGGTTATTTATGTTTGGATGTCAAAAATAAACAACTGAGCAACAATGAACTAGCAAGGGTCAAGATATAAAAGATGTTCAGCAGTCATATTACAGCAGTGACTCAGGAGGCCAGCATATTAGTAAATTAGGCTTTTGCCAGATGTAAGAACTGATCCTTTTTCAATTGGGTATCATCTGAAAGGTCAAGAAGTAATGAAGCATGGGCGTACAGATCCCCTATTGCCATGTGTTGCTACAAACTCTTATCTCATAATGCACTAGCAGTTACAAGATACCAAACATAATAAACCAACATCTTGTGGGTGTCCTAGGTGCAAATCAATGGTCTAAAGAGTATTCTGCAAGAAATAACAATGGATGGAACAGCAAAGAAGGGGCATTTTAGACTGAATTCCCTAATTTTATTGTTTTAGTATATTTGCAGTTTTCTGATATTTCACATTCCAGTGCTCTCCTGTGATGCAACTGAGTGCTGTTTACTCTTGAATAATTATTGAAAGATCAGAAGCCAAATCCTCTTCTGATTTACACCAGAATGTATTAAACTACCTCTGTTGATTTTTAGCTAATCTGGAGTCACTCCAAGTGCATACTGGTGTAACTGACAGGAGAATTTGGCCCTGTATCTCTACAAGAAATCATTTCCTAGATGGATACGAGTCCTGGTACTAAGGTAAATGTGACAGAAAATCTGTGATTAGGTTGGATTGACTTCCACACCAGAAACCTTTTTTGTAAATACTATATATAAATACCAGAAAAATGCTGTTTGTTTTATATATCTGTGGATAAACACAATTTTATTAGAGCTACCAATATGTAATAAGGAAAGTAGCCATTTTAAGTAGCATCAGCCCTCATAAAACAGAGGAAGGAATAAAATAATCTTAAAAATATTGTTGAAAAAGTAGTTCCACATTGCCATTAAAAGTAGACCTTGTTTTCTTTTGCTGAGCATTTTCAGTGTCTAAACCTTGGTGGTTTAAATTGTATCACCTCTTATTAACAAAATTCAGTAAGGCTCACTTGTCCATTGGGTATCATCCACCTGTGTAAATGGGCATGCCACTTCTTGAGTCAGAGGGCAGATTTTGGATCATCTTCCCCAAATTTTTTTTCCAATGCTTATCAAATGTGATAAAGTGATTCCACCTATATGTGGATGTTTATATTACACAGTTTAACCTTTGTTTCTTAGATTTCAGACAAAACCCAGAAGTTTTCCTAACATCCTCTTCATCCATCAGTGAGTTAGTAAACCATCACAACTACTGTATATTTTTTCTGAATTTCTGCTTTCCTGCAATCAAAGGGAAGGATGGAAACAAGTTTAATCAATTTGACTTGGCCACAGAAGTACAATTCAAATTAATATTTTTCTCTTCGTCATCATTGCAGATTACATATTCATGAGGGTCTTTCAAGTACTTTTGTATGGTAAAATAATATTTAAGATTATCCATGACCAACTGCTCTGCTCCTGTAAGTTTTTGTGCAGCACTGACACCCTTTTTAATGTCTTGGTCAGTGGTTATTTCTGCTTCACTTTACTGTGCATTATCTCTTCCCATCTTTCAAGATCAGTTCCCCATTTATTGAGATGATTGCAAAATCCAAAACCTTTGCTTAACTAGTGTACTTTCCCACAGATGTTGATGTATAAACCACTGTCTCTGTATGTGTTTGGTTTCTTCTTGGTCTCTTCTTCCCTGCAATACTGGAGAATATTCCCATTTGCTACTGCGAGCAGTAATGTTTTGGAGATTTTCCCTTGGGACCAATACTCTTCCTCATTTTGCCCTTAGTAAAATGTAAAGCAAATCACAGCTAAACCCTTACTGTGGCGTGCATGCTGCAACAAGGTGCAGGAAACTTAATCTGCATCCTCTAGATATTTGTGCAATTCAGACATTATCAGTGAAGTACCTCACTGTTGAAGGCTGGAGCATCAGTCTGAAGTTTTTTCAACAACATTAGCTGCCTGCATGTTAGCTTTTTAATTATTTGGAATGGACTGTGTACACTTTTACCAGTAGCACTTACTAACACAAATGCCCCACTAAAGTCACTGAAGAAGCATGTATGTAGTTCACTGTGATAGAGTATTAGTCAAGAAATCCTGTCCTACTGCCTTTGGAGTTTTATTTTTTACTATGTTTTCAATCTCTGAGTATTTATTCCATGTGAATTTTACCCCAGTCAGCTGTTTCAACCCCAACATATTCTCAATCCCCAGCAACACAATATTAACCCCCACAAATAATAGTATAAATCAAATGTAATATGCTGGAAGACATGAATCATAACATTTGAGACAGCATCCTTGCCTGTATCTGTAATTCATTCTGATTTATTGAGATGAAAACGAGGCAAAAAGTTTCTGTGTTTTGCTTTTGGCTTCTTTCATTTTTGAAATCCATTGTTAGGAGCTAAACTGCAGTCTATTTAAGAACAGAACTGTGTGATGGTTTACCTGTACTGTCAAGTACCAGTGAAAGCCACTCTTCTCTGCAACACACTTACTTATCCATTCAGTTGCCTTGAATCTGAAGGGTTGTTTCAAAATTAACCTTGACTTGAGCACAGGGTCTCTTAAATTGTGTTCAGTTTCTGTGCATACGTTTTAATTCAGACATTCTAGTGTACAAACAAACTATACATCTGGATAACTTGGGACCTTCTGAATGCACTTGGATATTATACAAGATCTTTCTAACTTTGTTTCATTGCTTTTTTTGTAGAAAGGGAGAAGGGGAAATTGGATCAAGGTCTGAATTTACTGCTGTTCATCAACAGTATAAAAAAAATCAAAGCCACATTAATAAACTAAATATTACCTACTACTGATCGTTAGTTACCAGGCAGAGTTCTTTCTGATGGACTCCTAAGAGGGTCTTGAATAAAGCAAAATATTGAGCTTGATGATTCTCTTGCTTGCTGCCAAGAAGTTCTAAATTGAGTCCCAGTTGTTTTTTCAGATTAATCCATTTGAGAGTATGGAATCTGGCAAGAGTATTTTACAACTTTTTGAAAATGTGTTTAAGCATAATATAGTTTTGGGTATTTCATGTATGTGTGCTTAATTATAAAACATTCATCTTATATCAAGTACAAGGCATTAACATGAATGCCTAAGGAGACTTGGTATAAATAAGCAAAGTATAGCAGCAAAAGGCAATGCTCAGCTTGGATGAAGGACAGAGCCAAAGCATCTGCAGTGTTTTTCTGAAATGTTGCCATGTTTTAAAAGTCGTGACTGCTCCTGCAGTAAATTCTGTTCCTGGGGGCCTGGTTCTACCTCTTGTTTACACCACTTTTAGCACAGTTAACTTGAGAATTAACTATATTCCTGTAAATCAAGAGGAGGAGGAGACTTTGGCTTAATCTCCCCTGTCAATTGGAGAAAAGTAATAACCCTCCAGTGTGGATTGCAAAAGAACTCTGAATATAGAAAGAAAGGTCTAAAAGTTTACAGGCCATCTTCAGTTCCAAGCCCCTTCTTTTGAAGTTTGGTGAAGGATATGGCAGAAAATTGTTCAGCCTTCTTCAACTCTGCTTGCTTTGTTTCATAAGCTTTCATAAAGCTTTGCCCAATTTTCATCTGTGTATACAGTCTAACTACATATACATTGAAATAAGACAACATGCGTTATGTGGGTATGTGTGACACGCAGAAATCATCTACTACTTCCCATTCTATCTGTGGATAGACATCAAAGTCTCTGACAAAATGTATCACAGATCATTGCTTATCCTGACCATATTAGCCTGTAATTCTACTAAAGGCAACTAGAGGGAATTTGTCAGTTACCAAAATTCCTTCTACTAGAAGCCTAGCCACTGTCTCCTGTTGTCATGTAGCCAGTGATATCTGACAACAGAGTATAACAAATAATCTAATGATGATCATCAAAAATAGGAGATTGAGATGTGTTTTATGTAAATTAATTCAGTTTTTAGAATTAATTCCTTGGCATGGCTGGCAAGCATAACAACCATGGAGATTTTTGGTTGTTTTTTTTTTCCTTCTCTGGCTCTCAGCTGAGTTTAATATAGCACTGTTGTTAGCCCTATAAAATTTACTCCACTGTGGGAACACACTTACTGCATGATAAATCATAGCACATGGATGTAAATAGAACAAGGCTGAATTGGCACATAGCATATCTGTGTAGACACAGCCAAAATCAAAAATGGTTTGAAATCTCTAGGTGAATGGCTGTACACATGGCTATGTAATAGGCTAAATACGTACTCAAGAAGCAGGGTACCCTCTTTTGATTCCACAGTTTAAGTAAAATGTCTCAAAATTATGACAGCAAATGACCAAACTTGTCTTTGGAGATGTATTATTTATTGAATTTTAGGTTTGGATCAAGATTGATTAGAAAGTGTGGTAAGAAACTGTGGGGAAAAAACCTATTTGGAAATATTATGGTTATTAAACTACGGAATTTCAGTAAGTGCCTATGAGAGTGGATAATGTAAAATTAGCTACTGGTTATATTCTGAAAACAAAGTTAGGGTTGAGGTTGCCTTATATAAACAGGAATTAATTGTACAATTTTTATTTTTCTGACTTCTCAAGGCACTGGAGATTTTCTTTTAATCTAACAGATCTTAATGGTTTTTAGAAAGATATTTTATGAAGAAAACCTCAAGACATTGTCCAAGAAAACAAGTCCAAGATTATTCTACCATCTGTAGACAACTTGGATGCACACAGACATTAATCTATCTACTGGTCATGCTTGGGGTTTACTGATGAAAAAGCTCTTTTATTAAAAATGCCACTTTCTGATCCTTAGTGCTCAGGAGGGCTTAAGCCATAATGTGACATCTGTTGGCTCAACCAATTACGTATAAGGCATTTTTGATGCAATGGTTTTGTTAGAACATGCCAAAATCATTGAAACTTTAATTGGAAAAAAATTCACAGGTCCAGATTTTAATTTCCAGAGAGAGAGGGAAGAAGAAGAGAACTGAGTTTGCTCATTTGAGAAGAGTCAGTAGTTAAGACATCCATCTGCTGTGAGAAGCCAGATTCATATGCCTGCTCTTCCCCTGTTCAACCTCACTGGCCCATGTGAGTACTCTGAACAGTCTGGCCTAGTGAATAAAACTGATGTTGGAGTAAAAAAAGTCTTTATTTTGCATTAGACAATAAATAAAATGAACATCCAATGTAAAACGAAAGTCTATTTGACCTCCCTCTAAGCAGTCTGGCTAAGTTCTGGAATAGGTGGGGGATGAGTTGTTATGGAGATAACGGGGCAGGAAGAAAGAAAATGTTTGATGTAAAAGTAGAGAGCTGACCCATAGCCTGACAGTACTACTTATAAACTATGGCTACTGCTATATACACAAATCAGGGCAAACCCTGAGAAGGGAGCATGTAGACTTAACATTTTAGGTCACAAGCACCGTAAGACTCAAGTTAGAGCTGTGAAGGTTATCAATTTGTCATGGCTCCCTTAACTGCAGGCTGGCTAATCTGAAAACAGAGAAAAGTAGAAGTTCCTGATGTAATAGAAAATATCTAAAGCTCTAGATTGTCTATTGGTGCATCTACATTAGAGCTTTAAACCTGATCAAGAGTGTAGTTTGATGCGAAAATTTTGGTTCCCACTCCCTGTGATTTACACCATGGTGAGGTCTCCAATTTTAGAAACGTATTCCCTTCAGATGAAATTAAACTGGAATATGTGCCCTAGGAGCATGCTTAATGGACTCTAACCACTTAGAGAAAACCAGTCCACAGGCTTGGGCTGTTTACTTCTGTGTTGGCAATAAGCCATAATCAGAGTTAGCCAGATGTCAGACTTTGTTTTATCTATTCTATTCCATTCATTAGTTTTGAATTTTTCCAATGTACATCATTTTAAAACATAAGCTCCATAGTTGAGGACTCAAAGACCACCTCTTCAAAACCACTAAAGTATATCTAAGTATGCTACTGAATAATGTAAACACATGGTAAAGAGTGTCTCTAATTATACACTGTAAGAGAGGTGCCCTATAATAGTTCTGAATTTTTGTGTTCTGCCCCAGAGCCATAGTCTTTGGAGTCCCTTCCCAAGAATTTTAGAGTCTGCCCTCTGCCTGCTTTGTATGGACTGTGGAAGTTCAAGAAGGTAGTGTTCCAGTCTTGTCCCTCCAGGTATTTGAGATCCTGCCTTATAGCTTTCAACAGAGCCAGGTTCATGGATCACAGCCTGCCTGAGGCTCAGTCACAGTTACTGGAATTTTTGTGGTCCTGAGCTCTACAATAGTCCTCTAGGCAAGTCTCACCTGAACTCCTGCAACCATTGGTCATGTAGAATCTCCTGACAAACTCTAGTGCTGGTACTTGCAGGAAAGGAGGGTGTGAATATGGTGCATGTTGAGGGATCAACTGATTATTTTCACTTAGATCCTCTACAACAGGAGTTGGAGATGGATGAACTCATATCTCTGCTCATCATCCATGTCATAAACTTAGCCAGAGTTTTGAATTTATATGCATAAAACTCAGAGATTGCATTTATGGTTATTTTTACCTTTGATTTTCCTCTCCCCAAAACTCCTCCTGAATGGAAAAAGGAATCTTTAAAACTTAGAAGTCTAAGTATCTCTAGCTTTAAACAGCTGAATTTTTGTGTCTGTACCAAAATGTCTATGCAAAAAAAAAAATCCCGCCTAAAAATCCAACAACCTGTTTCTATAACCTAGCTATTTATGCTTTTAAAACTTTATTTTCCTGAATAATGAGTTAAGCAAATATACTATTTACAGTCCTTAAGCTTTGCTTTCCTAGCTTCAGATCAATCTGACTTTTGAGCTACTGGTCAATGACATATCCTACCAAAGCCAACATGAGATGCTCAATTCCCATGATAATCATGATATTTCTAAAAACTTTCTAAACAAGGTAAACTCAGGCTCTAGATATGTGATCTCTATATACTATCACTGCAAGGGAATATGTTAAACATCATCAATAAAGAAATTTTCATATCATATGTAGAGTAAGTTAAATTTTACAAGAATATGATTTACATGTAGCATTTCTAGCACAATGTATGAACCCAAATAGGGGAAAAAAGGTGTAGTTAATGTTCATTAATTACGACAATTTCTATATTAATATCAAAATTTTCTTCTGTTCTGCATTTTAGACAGGTGCCTACTTTTGAAACATAATTGTTATGAGATAGATGTGGGGTTTTTTTTTGTTGTTATAGTGAATAAACCTGTAGCATCTGTGACGTTCATATGATTTTTATTCCCATTGGAAGATGAAGTTTTCTTTGGTGAAATGAGATTCTAGCAAAAAGAGCTATTAATAAATGTATCTTCTTATGCATAGCAAAGTATTTTGTGTACTTGCAGCATGGGGAATTCTTCAAATGGTTTTCTTTTATGAATAACTGTAAATTTAATGTCGGCATCAATAACTTCTTTAAATGGCTCATTCTATATCTGAGTTACACACTTCTTAGCAGCACAGCTCAGCTTTGATGAATCTTGTGCATAATTTTAGTTTATACTGTGTGAATACAAAAGCAAGGAAGATGCTAGAATTGTTCAAATTACCTGCCTCTTAAATGGTTTGGGGAAAAACGAATGCATTACACTCTGGTCAATGAGATTGTAAACCACAAAGGAATCAACATTTTTTGTTTTATTATTCAATTGCAAAAGAGATTCAGAAAAGTAAAAGGGCAGAACACCTACTTAAGAATAAAAGTTTTCTCAAAAATGAATGTTCATCTCTAGACAAGAAGGATTTTATCTGTGTATGATGTGATTTCCAGCTACATTGATTTTTACGTATAATAATCAGAAAATTAGGAAAGTTGAGTTTGGAGGGAACCTTTAGAGTTTTTCTAGCTGGACCTCTCTATTCAAAGGAGAATTAGCTAACAGCAGGTTGCCCAGAGCCATCTCCAGTCAGGTTCTTAATGTCACCAAGAACAGAGACTCTGCAGCCACTCTAGACAACCTGTTCTAATGTTCAATATACTGGGTTGTAAAAAAGTTTTTCCTAAGTTTGACTGGAAATTCAGTTTGTGTACACTCTATCTTTTCTCAGGTATTTATACACGTTAATCAGATCCTCCATGAGCTTTCACTTTTCCAGGCTGAACAGTCCAGATCTCAGCCTCCTCTGATCTGACAGATGCTCTAGTCCCCTTCTTTTGAAGTTCAGGGCTGTGGTCCTGCTTTTTGCCTCATTACCTCTTCTCAGGATCCTGAGTTACAGTATCTCATGGTCACTGCAATGAAGACTTCCCCTGGCCTTCTCATTCCCAACCAGTTTTTCCATGTTTGCAAGTATGGAGTCCAGAAGAACACCTGCCTCATTGCATCTTATCTGTGTCATGGGATCTCTCAAAGTAGAAAATAGTTAAGGCTCATAGGTGTACTTGAATTAAGTCATCCAGCATCCTAGATAATTCAGATGTCTCATGTAGATATCATGACATAAAGTAATTAATTTTTTTATCTAGGCTTAGAATATATGACTAGAAGGTGCCTAGGCATCCTATTTCACCTCTCGTTACTATGTTTTAT
The DNA here is from genome assembly GCA_013396975.1 of Bucco capensis. Taxonomy (NCBI): domain Eukaryota; kingdom Metazoa; phylum Chordata; class Aves; order Piciformes; family Bucconidae; genus Bucco; species Bucco capensis. The sequence continues at coordinate 683,073 of VWZO01007857.1, forward strand.
TTTTAGTTGCAAATTAGAAATCATTACTTACGTAGCACATACTTATCAAATGATGTTTATTTTAATTTTAGAGGTAATGTGGTTCCTGTAGTTGAGTTCACATTTGTTAATATCTTTACTGAGCAGCAAAGCAATGTCAAAAATGCAGAGAACAACTACAAGATGAAATAGGTACACCCCTAAAAGGCTGAAAAGATAGTAAGGTCTTCTTGAAAATGGCTGGTTTTTTTCCCCATCTTGCCTGATCTTCCTTCTCCTGCTCAGTACATAGTAGGAGGGCTGGAATTTCTAAGACTCCAGGGAAGAGTTTAATGAATAAAGGTCCTGTGTTCTACATTATATGAATCCTGCCTTTAAAAAAAAAAAAAAAAGTTGTTAAAGTTGATGAGCTATAGATTTGAAGTCTCTCCCTCTGCTCACACATGCCTTGAAAAATAAGATAAAAGACAAAATAACCTCCAGCTGAAATTAATAAAACTATCCTCTTGCAGTTTGGATAAAATGTAAGGGCTAGACTTTGAAGAGCTGGAGTCTAAGACATGCTCCAAAATTTAGACTAAGGTTCTTTAGTCCTCATTTTTTCTGCAAGCAATGAGCTCTCAGCATTTCTTACTGAAGAGAATTTTCTGAGGGCTGATATGTCTTGAAAAGTGGGTCTTACTTATTTCAGAAGTGAAACATCAATTTAAATATGAGGCCTGAGGAGCTGCAACAGATCAAGTGTGAGCACATCCTTTGCGCTGGGTTACCCCCTAACTAAGTTCTTATTTGCTGTGGCATGAGATGGGAGACAGAGTGAAGGAGGGACACATGAAGAGTCCATCTGAGACAGAGACATCTTAGTCTCCCTTTCCCCTTTTGTGCCACCCAGAAAATCTGCATGTATTTTACACTTTGTTTTAAAGATTTGTTTTAAATATTTGTAAGCAGTAGTACACACTTCTTACCCTTGAGTCTTTGAGCAGTCATACAAAAATAAGATGCTGCAATTTTTCCAATTCCTATATTTTTTATAAGGCTGAAGCTAGCTATAGCACTTAGGACTGGTAATTCATCTTTAGGGAGCTTGATATTTACAAAATTCTGTCAGACCTAGAAAACATTTTTAGAGTATCTCTTCTGAGATTACATTGGAGCAAACCTCAAAAGTCTTGGTGACTTCTGCCAAATTAGGGCTATAGACACAGAGATGGACCTAACTCTGAGCAGTGCCAAGTCACAGTACATCAGGGTGACAAACTTAATGAGATTTCATAGGAAATTATGAAAGGCTAGAACAACACACCAAGAAGAACCATATTCTTAGTTGCAGAAACCAATAAAAGATGCTAGTGCATCATGCAACTGCATGTAAACAGAGGGTCAATACTCCAACAAAGCTTTTGAAGCCACTATGAAAGTCTAAAATAGGAAGTGTTTTACAACCAGCACCCTGGCAGGACTATGGTTTTGGGGCCTGCACAACCTTCTTTTAATGGGAGACTTTCTCCCAGTGATTTACTTTGTTTTGGCTGCTTGATTCTTCCCAATGCTTAATGCTTTATATGGCCATACCACCCTGAGCAGGCCGGATCCCCTCTGATCTCCGAAGTCAAGCAGGGTTAGTACTTGGATGGGAGACCGCCTGGGAATACTGGGTTGCTGTAGGGTTTAGTTGGGGATGTCCCTGCCCGCTGCAGGGGGGTTGGACTAGATGACCTCCAGAGGTCCCTTCCAACCCAAAACCATTCTGTGATTCTGTAACAGGCTGGCTTTATGGATAGGCTAAGCCAGTATCATTCATATGGCATAAGAAGTTGTTTCTGTCAGATTTGGTCCCACTCTGATCCTCACTCTTTACCTTCCTAGTTCTCAAGGAGTGAAAAGACTCTGTATTTCTGGATAGGGAACATACATTTTCTATGAATGTTTAAAATTTGGAGGGTTTATGAAACATACTGTCGCTTTCTCAGGCGGTACTTCTGCAGCACATTAAGGAAGACGTGCACTGTGCTTTCTTATGGAAAAATTACTTATTCCTTGATATGTCCCTTAGCAAACATAAGAAGGATTTTGTGGATGTGCATGAAGCAAGGCAAAGCTACAACAAATGTGACTTCAGCCAGTTCCACTGCCAAAGTCCTAGCAAAATTATTCATTCTCAGATAAATCTTTAATTGGTTCCCCTCTTAATACTACTTCTGGACCCCAGAGTCCTTTCTAAAAAGCCTCTGTGGAATATTTTTCTTCATTTTTAATTAATTATCTGCAATGTAAATTAATGCACAATAGCATTTTTTTTTTTTAAAGTCAAGAGGAAAGCATTTTCACTGTAAATTAAGATTCCTTAATCAACAATTTTACTATGGCTAAGCTACATCTTTTCTGTTCTAAGGCTCCAGACTCTCCTTCATGATGTTGCTCTGCAGCAGTAAAGAAAGAAACCACTGCTTCACAGTGCTAAGTACTCCACTGGGAAACACAAACAGAGAGCATAAACCAAAGCATTCATTTCATGAGATTTTATTAAAAGGTTTCACCTCTAAATTGAGCTGTCATACACTGTTGGGAAACTTTTTACCACAGTTTATTTTAACTATGTAAAAAAACATTAAAGGAATGAAAAATCTGCAGTTTTTCATATAAAAGGCATGACCTCTTACACACTACCAGCAAGCTAGAGTACATTTAATGAAATTGGTTCGAAAGTAAAATCATGCCCAATGTGAGGATTTTTTATTTTTTGCTCCCCCTTCAATTCTTAGAAATGACCCCAACCTTGTTAACATGCTGCAGATTTCTGTGTATCTCTGCAGCAGGCTCTTTGGAGTTCACTCACAGAAAACTACAGCACATGATTAAAAGATATCCTCTAGATGAGAAGGACGTTCAGTAATTTATAAATCATTCATTTGTGACATAGCTTTATACAGCTTTTCAAGGAATTGCATTAACTGCTTTTGCAGTTCCCTCAAATGTTGCTTTCAGTAGACAGTGTCATAGGTCATTACCAGTTTTTCCCTTATGTAAGCAATTCCAACTTTCTATTAAAAATACTAATTTCCACCCCACTACAGTATCTTTTGAAGTAGCATGTATATTAAAAAAAAAAGTCACAAGTTGCTTTGAAATATTAAAGGAATATATTTAAGTGAAGGGCTTTCAGGCAGGTTGTTTTTCTGTATTCCTGATGACAGAAAGATTTTAGCCTACAAAGTCAATAGTAAATTTTATTAAAGTCATTATTTTCCTGTTACAGGCCTTGTGCTTTAAATAAACTATAGCTGACAATGCTGTCTTACATACTGTCATGCTGTAAAACAGCCTTTCTTTATTACCACAGGGACAACTCATTTAGAACTTTGAAAGTGTTTTCACACTGGAGTTGCTCATTTGTGGTGCTGGCCGATGGCTGTTCTTGATGAATACCTTTTATAGCTGGAACTTTCTGCTTTTTTCTTTTGAAGATACAGGGAAAGGGTGGGGGGAGAACTTGCAATCCTAACATTTTCCTGTTAAAGATAATATCCTACCCCCACTATCAGAGACATCTCTGAGTCTTTCCGTATTAATTTTGCTATGACAGCTTGAAAAGTCTTAACCCACTCCAAATTTTTCTCAATTACTCTGGTGCAATTTGAAGGTAGCTCTAAGTAAATAAAAAGTAGACACTCTTCCTATTCTAATGTTGTTATTTAACTAATATTACAGGCTTGGGCCCCTGGCTGAGGCTGTGGTTTCCCAAGACTGTTGTTTTGATAGGAAAGCCAGCACAAGAAATTTTCCCCCTCCCTCTCCCTCTCCTCATTCCTCATCTGCTGTAGGCTGCATTCCTAATGAGATGGGCACAACTATTCTTGGGACCTTGTTTCTTTTGTAAAATTTCTCTTGTAAGTTCAGATCAGTTGAGTCTGCTGTTTTACCACATAGTCCTACCAGAAATGGTACATACAGGTTTCAAGAGCAGGCTGAACAAGGAGGAGGTGGAAATAGGCAGCCAGGGCAGGATGAGAAGTTTTCTTGAGCTGTTTTTCACCTACTTGGGTCAGTTTTGTGACCCTATAGGCAGAGGCACAGGACCTGTCCCACTGGATCATGGTGTGCAGTGAGACCTCCATCCCTGCTTGCTACGGGGACCCTAGCTGATAAGCATGAGGTTAAGTGTCAGTGTTAGTGTACTGACTCTGAGCCCTAACAAACAAAAGAGATAAGGCTGGGAAGAGATGTTGCAGGCACTTTAATGTCTTCTGACTATCAGTTTCATGTCTTTTCCCTAAGTCAAATAATGTATTTAAAGGTGTATAAGTAAGAATGGGTTTTGGCTCTTTGCATCAGATACATCCTCTTGTTCTACATGCAAAATTCCAGTTTTCACCCCATGAGAAGGGATGCTCTTGACTGCCTAACTTAGCTCCAGGCCTTCATCACAGAGCCATCCTTTCTGCTCCCAGAACTTTTGTCAGCTGTTGTTATCATGTAAATAGGACTAGAGCCAGGCCAATTCTGTAAATTGTCCAGATGAATGAGTTATATGAGCAAATGTTGCTTGAATTACAGATGGATAGCTCGATATTTGTATATTGCTGTTCTGAATACATTTCTGTGAATTATGCTCTCTATCTTGATACCTGTCTTGAAAAATGAAGATCATCTCTGTGCCCCTGTGTTAGAACAATGCTTTTAGAGTCATCCAAATATAGTGTTGGAAGAGACCACGGGAGATGATCTTGCTGATCTCTCTCCACCAAGAGATAGTACCATTGCTTAGAACCTCCCCCAAGTATTTATCTAACCTTGGTCTAGCCACATAGCTAGAAACATTTTCCCTCCACCACATCTTCAAAATCACCTTTGAAGTAAATTAAACCATTTGCTTCTTTTGTCTCTTTTGCTCCCTACCCATTTTTGAGCTTTGAGGAAGAAGCAAATGTTAGCTCTCTGTACGGATATTTTTATGCATTGGAGACAGACCTTTTGCTTTCTGATTTCCAAGCTGCCCAAACCCAGGCTCCTCTTACAAATCAGAGTTCCTAACAGTTCAGTGTTGCTAAAAGCTTCTCCTTCTCCTTTCTCCCCACTACCCCATCTCCATTGTCCATCATGCCAGTACACATGCCCGTATGGTCTCTATCAGAGCATACTTAATAAGCACACACCAGAAAACAAGCCTAGCAAAACCAGCCTGATAGCTTTCCACTGAGCTATTAAGTCACTGAACACATACTCTAGTAAGGCTCAAAAGGACTGCAGAGGAGAGAATGTGATCACAGATCCCTGAGTAGCAAAGGACAGTGAATCAAGGAGGGTGGAGGGGGTAGCAGGCTGTTTGCATGGCTCTAGGGCCTGCAAGCCTGCAGTGTCAGGGCACAAATTCACACTGAATTTTATCTGTCATAGCTGGAGGCTGCTGCTGAGATCCAGCCCTTTTCTCCCCTTTCCACACTGCTATATTCCCATCTTTTCCTTTAGGGCTGGATCAGTGAATCGCATACCTTCATGTTCTGTAATTCAGTAGGTTAATTTTCCATCAAGCCAGTAATCAACTCAACTCATAGCCTCCTAGGCATTGGATCAGATGTGAATGAAACAGGAGCATTAAGTGGACTAACTTACGGAGACACTCTCCCAGTGAAACTTCCAGGAATGCAATTTGCCTTGCTAAACTAAAGGTCCAAGAGTCTTGACACAATATAGAAACTTGGTATTCATTCTCAGGTTATAACATTTTAGTCATCTAATTCAGAACTATCCTGCTTTACTCAGTCAGTCAAACTGATTCTGGAAAAACAAAACAAAACAAAAAAAAATTCAACCCAAAAACTGGAGACACCAGTATTTCATAGACTGAAGCACAAATACTGAAAAATTCCATTAGAAATGGGAAGCTCCTCATGGAAAAAAAAAAAAAGAACAAAGAGAGCCTACATCCCCACTAGACCCAGAAGGAAATATAGTAACAAAAGACAAGGCTAAAGCTGAGGTGCTTAATGCCTTCTTTGTCTCAGTCTTTAATAACAGTAACACCTGTACTGAGGGAAGCCAGTCCCCCAAGCCAAGAGAATGGGACCAAAATGCCCCGTCCAGCTGTGGGCGTTATTTATCTCGATTTTAGCAAAGCATTTGACACAGTTGCCTACAGCATTCTCCTAAAGAAATTAACTGCTCTTGGCTTGGATGGGCATATGCTTCATTGGGTTAAAAACTGGATAGATGGTGGAGTCTAAACAGTTGTGATCAAATTAAATACAGTTGGCAGCTGGTCACGAGTGGGGTCCCACAAGGCTCAGTACTGGGGCCACTCCTGTNCTATCTGAAGGGAGGTTGTAGAGAGGCAGGGACTGGTCTGTTCTCCCTGGTGGAGAGTGATAGGATGAGGGGAAATGGATGGAAATTGCGTCAGGGGAGGTTCAGGCTAGACATTAGGAGGAATTTCTTTGCTGCAAGGGTTGTCAGCCATTGGAACAGGCTGCCCAGGGAGGTGGTTGAGTCCCCATCCCTGGAGGTGTTTAAGAGACGGGTAGATGTTGCGTTGGGGAACATCATTTAGTTAGTTGATAGGGCTAGGACAAAGGCTGGACTTGATGATCTTCAAGGTCTCTTCCAGCTGTAACTGTTCTATGATTCTACGAAAACAAATGGAGAGAGAGAAAAGTGTCTTGAATCCTTTGCTATGAATGTTCTTTATGGTGTGACCATGCCGCTCACTTTTTCCTCTAAGAGGCTATCTTCATTGTTCTTTGTACACTTCTAGGAACTGTTCCAAACACAGAGGCTATAAATCTACTACTTGACAGTTTGGGCTTTATGTAAAACATGCATCTGGTGCTCTGCTGACGTCCCAAAGCTCGTGATTCTTGACATAGAATGTGTATTTGTAGGTACAGGACAAGGAGGTCATGTTTAGAGTCTGAAACCATGCACTATACTCATGATTTATAATAAACATTTTCTCTTTAGGTCATCTGTGGTTTAATTTGTTGCCTGTTGAATAGACTTGTTTTGTATGACAGAGTTTAAACACACATCAATGATTTTTAAGTTTCAGTATGTCAGCTGTCTAGGATTAGCAGCAATATTCCAGAAATTATATTCTGAGTGCTTATGTTACAGTGATTTTTAAGAAGTGCTTACTTGTGGTATTGTGTTGCAATTGTTCTTCTAGACCTCAACAGGTATTTTCCACCTTAAAGCTGTGGATTTCAATAGATTAAAATGCTCATGAGTGCTAGCTATCTGCTGGAGAACCATCTGTTCCACCTCGAGAACTGCCCAATGATTATAACTCAGACAAAAGACATACAAAGATTGACTCAAATTCTGACTTGATTATTTTGATGTATAGCAGCAGATATCCAGCCCCATTTTGCAACTAATTTTTGCTAGGTCTCCCTGCAAGAAATTGAGGATTTTTTTCCTCTTTTCCCTGCAGTTGTGTCCCTCATGCTTCACGGAGCTAATGTAGATTCTATCAAAAAGCATGATTTGTGATGTTTGTGTGTTACTGTTTACTTAAAAGTGCTAAAACCACCTTTTCTTATCAACAGGAAACTTTCCAGATATTTAAAAGCATGCCTTAAAACCTTCTGGCAGCAATAAAGCAAAAATTGCAGGTGGCTGTATGAAAGAAGCAGGATATATTTATACTGTAACTAACCATAACAGGAGAAAAAATTATACCATACACAGTGGGCTGGAGTCTCATCTCATTTCAAAGGTACAAATCCAGAGTAATACTCTGTTAACACCAATGCTTTAAAAATATAATCAGACTTTATCTCAGTCTGTGAATATAATATTTGTATTTGCTCTAAAAAGAGCTGTGTTACATTTGTTTGGGTGAAGAAAGACAAAGGTTGTCCCATTTACCTGCCAAACCAGGCTTAAGTATGTGTGTGTTTGGTCACCAATGTACCACCAAATCACCTAAGTGATTTGAACACCTGCATGTCTTGATTTATGAAGCTGAGGCTTCTCAAGTCTGTAACACTGTTAGATGTTTTACTGTCTGGATACACCAGTGGTTTTTTTTTTAGACAGCCTACTGTTGTTTCAGTGGTTAGACTATGACAGCAAATGAAGCCCAAGAATAAGAGCTTTCTCCTAACACAAGTCTAGACCAGATTGGGTGATTAAAGCCTCAACAACACGGGTATTTCTGCTACTTTTTTGTCAGCCCTGAAACAATTCTGGCAATATTAAGTAACACCAACTGCCTCTTAATGCACTAGCTTCTTGTACTAGAAAGTCCAGTGTCTGTGGCATAGGAAAGCTTAAACTTCCTTTGAAAAATAAAAGCTGAATTGTCTTCTCAAATAAAAAAGCTTTTATCATATTTTGAGGCAGAATAAGGTATTCCACTCCATATATGTCATATTCAGCATAAAACTGAGGGCCCATCCCTGAAACTTTCACACCAAGCTTGGGCTATGGGGTCTCTTACATAAGCCTAAGCCCCCAGCAAGGCAGATGCATGATTAAGCTATTTAGCTCTTAATTAACAGCCAATAAAAAAGGAGAGGTTTGGGCCTCCACCCTTGTTGAAGGTTGAGCACCTGAGCCACCTGAGGTGGTGGACTGGTAACTCTCCTTGTGAGGATCAGAAGCCCAGCTCTGCTGTTGCAGGGCTCTGTCTGTTCTTCCTTTGATCTCAATCCAAGAGTTCCTAAATCCAGTTCAAGGATCCAGCTCCAGAGTTTGATTCCTGTCTGCTGCTGAGTCCTTCTGCCACAGTATCAGTGGTGAAGTAGTTGCCATTAAGGTGGGTTTGGGTGTGGTATTGGTTTTGTATATATTTATAGATATATTTCATTTTATTGTTATTATTTTCATAAAAGTGGTTTTAGTTTTCATTTCCAATCCACAAGTCTCTCTCTTTCTCTCTCCCTCTCAGTTCCCTTTTCCTTCCTGGAGTGGGGTGAAAGAGGATAACAGAGAATATCTGTCACTGGATTAGTGGTCAGCCCAGCCCTAACCCTTAAGAGTTTTTTTAAAAAAAAAAAAATAGTTTTAACTGTCTTTTTTCCATCTGCCCAGTCCTAGCCAGTTCTCTCAAACAATGCACAAGCATAAAAGTGAAGCAACAGCTCTCTCGGTAAGGTAATCTTCATACCTGCAGATCAGAAGCTGTTACCATTACACAGACCAGACACATCAGGAAGGATAGTGGACAAGATCTAGCTTTTTTTTTTTTTAATGCTTTTTACTACTGCAAAATCTAGGAGCCTTTTGCAAACCAAGTCCTTGCTGCTGTTCTCCAGCATTTTTTCTATATTGTGCTTAAGTGGAATAAGGACTTTAAGGGAACTTAGGCTTGTCTGGTCTCTGATTTGGCAGCCTTTGAATCACAAAGGTTTTAAATGCCTCAGAAATGGCAATATTTAGGAATTGTTCCCGTTATTCTTGTGACTGGCTATGGGAAAGGGGGAGGTGTCATGCCTGTTTTGATGCTAAAGGCCCCTTCTGTTACAAAATGATTGATCTTGGTTAAAAAATAAAATAAAAGTACCTCCAGGGACTTGAAAGGTAGTAGTTTAACAAGCTACATTACTTCAACTGTTTTTCTCCCCGTTTTTTCCAATCTAATAGATTCCTTGGCTCTAGTGACTAGAGTGACACTGGAGGCAGCAGGCAATGACACATTACTGGCATTCCTCTAACTGACTTTTATCCAGTGACTTTGAGTGCAGGTGCAAGCTGAATTGTGCAAGGTAGCTCAAACTCCCTCTCTCTGATTTCAGTCTTTCCAGGGGGTCAACTGCTTATGAAGAGTATCCATTATTTATACCTTTCAAGAGAATTACATCAGCAGGAACATATGTATTCATGTAATAAAGCTAGAAAGTACCATGCAAAGCCATGCTGCTTTAAATATGAATGTGAAACACAGTAAGTCAAATTCTGTATTGACTTGTACCTGTCCGACTTCAGCAGAAGTCAGTAAATTTGGCTCAGTGTATCAATGTGTGTCCAATTCCTCTATCCCCATTGGATATACAACTGTGTACCTGTGTGTGATGTGCAGGCTCAAGACTGCAGTCCCTCCTTTATCTGATGGTATCAGTAATGATGTGTGGTGACATGCTTTCTTCCTGGGCTTGGCTGAAGTGTCAGTAAGCAGGTATTGCATGCAAAGTTAGTGTCATCTCTGTCCTTCCAGGAGATGAGGTGGGTCTCTGTCAAGGACTGTGTTCACACAGCACAGAGATTTACTCCCTGCCCACTGATCAACAAACACCTTGGCCTTCATTACAGAAATCAAATTTACATCTCCAGAAGCAATGGAAACTTAAATGTTATTTCATCCTGACCTCTGGCTCTGACCTGTGGCATTACTTATCCCGAGCGACTATGTTTCTCTTGGATAAATTAATCAATTGCCCTTTCAGGGCAGATCCCTTTTTCTTTCCTTAAGGAAGCAACTGTATCATATTAGCTACCAGTCAGCTTCAAATCTTTCATTTTGGAATATGCTGAAGGAGAGCCTAGCCAGAAAGAAAACTGGAATCAATACACTAGGCCAGCACAATCTGGATTTCAGTTCAGTATGTGGAGAGGGAAATGGCATTTGTGAGACTGATGGCCAATGGCCTGCTATTTCTGGTCAAAGGGCAGATTTTATCCTCATTCACCTGGACCTGTCTGCAGCAATTGACCCAGGGACATTAGGACAGCAGTTTACATGAGGATTAGGGGGATTCACCTTAAATGTCCTGTCTTGTTGATAGAGACCTCCAACTTCATTCCAATCTCCCTAGTTGTGAACTCCTCCAAGAATCAGTTTTATACTCTTTCTACTATTTAATGCAATCAGAAAGAGAAAGGGTTAAAATGTGACAGACAAATACTAACAGATTGATGCATATCAAGCAAGTGAGAAAAACATTTGCATGTTCCAAAAACTAAGGGAGTGTTAAAAGACAGTGATGGCATAAGTGAGATTGATTGAATAGACATGCTCCCAAAACAATCTTTCCTATGGGCTGGATAAAAAGCAAGGTATCTGATGAGTGACAGTTTTCTCTTAATTTCAATCCAAGCTGGAAATTCATAGACACTTTTGAACTGTGATCTTGGTACCACAAAAACACCTTCTGGCATACAGGTAAGGCTCTTGCTATATAGAGGGCCAACATTTTTATTTTTTTTTTCACTGAACAGTCTGCAACTGTCTCTAGCGAACAGCCTGAAGTATTCTCAGCTTCCAGGAGGTGTGATAATGATGAATTTCAGTGAGATGGAAATTGCCCCAATTTAAGGATGGCTCAGCCATTTCGTATTGGATACTGAAACATAATAATTTCAAATAAAGTCTAAAGAGTTGGGTTTCATATGTGCAGTACACAAATAGAAAATCCCTATCAACATTTACTGAACTGGAAATCTTTTGGGATAAGCCCTCTGAAAATTAAAACAGACATCAGTTTACATATTTTGATGAAAGACTTGCACAGCTTTATACATATAATGGACTCAGAAGCCAAGTTTCCAAAGCTTCAGTAAAAGCATCTGATGTGTAAGTCCACATTGATAGCCCTATACATGAAAAGCACAATATTTACTCTTTTATGGCATTACGTGGAGTCTTTATGACATGCTTAAAGTGAAAAGTCCAAGTCATCAATGATATTTTAATGAAAATTTCCAGATACCTGCTAAAACCAGATGAAAAAATTTTGGCTGATCTTCACATAAGACATGGTACCATATTTACATTACTGATTCAGAAACTTACTTCACCACTTTTAACCAATGTCATCCTGTATTTTTCTTTCATCCTGACAACCTTTTGGCAGCCTTATCATTTAAAAATTCAGATAATTAAAATGACTTGTTTTACTTCTTCCTGCCAAAGTTTAGTCATAGTAGACAATACTGTCATGTTGCTGTTATTCATGTCTAATTAAGGCACCATTTTCTGACTCTGCCTTCCATTTTTTCACTCAGTCTTTCTGACAGTAACCCTGACTTGCTACCCATCTCTCTTTAGTACCAAGAAGCCTGGCCCATGCATGATGTCACTAAAGAGATTCCACATTCACATCCCTCATCTTCTGCTACCTTGACTCAATATTTATAGTAATTTTCTCTGACGTTCTTCAAGCCAACTAGCTTCCCATTCCCATGACATATGCAAAATAGCTCTAGTTAATGTATCTCTTCCAATCCCCAATTCTGACTATGTTACAGTATATGTAGATCCTCCTGGAGCTCCAATTGTTTTATGTTGTTGCACCAGGGGAGGTTCAGTTTGGAAATCAGGAAGCATTTCTTCACTGAGACAGTTATCATGCATTGGAACATGCTGCCCAGGGAGGTGGTGGAATCACCATCACTGGAAGAATTCAAAACCTGTGTATATGGTGCTTGGGGACATGACAGTGTTGCGTAGACAGTTGGATCTGATGATCTCAGAGGTCCTTTCCAACCATAATTATTGTATGACTCTATATTCCATTTAAACTTGTTCTTAAAATCTCTGCTCCTACCTGACTCCATTTCCACCCTTGTTTGGATGGAGTTTCACTACCAGCTGTGATGCCAGTCTCAATAATTAAGGGCCATAGGTCTTTTCACATCTGCTGTCCTTCATGTTGTCTATTCTCAGCCCATACAGATGACTGCGTCATTCATGTTCACATTATATTCATTAACATTGATGTAAATATTTCATCTCAAGATTCTCTTCTGTTGTGACAACTCTAGGAATGATCTGTCCTGACTGCTGCTGATGGACAGCCAATCCAACCATTAATATTTACTAATTATACATGTTTAAATAGCTTATGCAAACAACCCAACTTTATGACCTCATGTTCCTGCTACTCACATATGTTTTTCCTTCTGGATTTCTATGATTATAATACAAAATACAAAGAGAAAAAAAGCATTCCATATATTCTTATACCATGTGTAAAATAATTTGCTGTGTTTTGTCCCAGGGGGGATTGTAAATGCATTGATAAAGAGATGTCAATTCGTATTTCACAGCATTTAGCACAGTGAGATATCAGTCTTATTTCAGCATCTGATTTTCTTAAATAAATTGCTTTAACTAGTCTAGAGAATCAATGCTAAGATGTCAAAATCTGCCTTGTTAGGTGGTCTAACTTTCTGAACCCTTGAATGCATGACATTTCTTTTTGTGTTGTCATAGTACATGCTCACATATATGTTGTGTGATGCTGAGCAAGCAGGTTCATGTTTTGCAAATATCTCAAAAATGGGTATATTTTGATAGCTATGTAAGAAAATCTTAAAGGATTATTAATTCATGTACATAACCTTCTAAATGACCTAAGATCAAGAAGCTGTCTGATCAAAGCAGTGATTTGTATCAATTATTCTGTACTCTTTGTATTGAAAATTGCACATATCTGTTGTTTTAGATGAGCTCCTTACATTTAAAGAAGGTATGTTTCTTTAGTGAGCTGTTGGGAGGTGGTGAGGGAAACAAGTTGAAGGAGGTATTATTGGATTATTCACTCTTCTAGGACAGAACCTGTTTGTAGAATCAGAGATATGCCTTAAGTGGTCTTTAAAGAAAGTCAGATTTTGTTTAAAAAAGGGAAAGGAGGAGGCTTCATTAACTAGACTGACAGGCTCCATAGATTTCTCAAGTGTTTAAATTAAGGATTGTGAGTTCTTGAGACTTGACAAGGAAAGCAGGATTGTCATTGCTGGCTGTCTGAACAAGAGGTAAGTGCAGATTAAGCTTTTCCTGTCTCTATTATAAATATATTGCTCCTGTTCTCAAAAGTTCAGGGAAATACAAGAAAGACTATTGTTTTTTTATTATTTGAAAGAAATAAACTCTCTTTTTAAAGTGTCAGCTAAAATTCTAAAGTACTAAAAGTGTTCAGGTGCTGCTCATTATTATTCTAGTGGTAGCTATTTGTATTTGACACAAATTCTTTAAAGAAATAAAATTGAAATCAATCATATCTGGACACCTAGAACCAAATTACAAGAGCATTCATGATGAGCATGGCATACTTTAAAATATATTCAACCATTTCTGTGGATCTTCCTCGATTTATGCACCTGGTTCAACTGATGTTAAATTCATGTTGTGCTTTTGTGGCATGTTTTCTGAAAGAT
>VWZO01007857.1:702148-818836 GCA_013396975.1 Bucco capensis
TGGTTCTAACTCCAATCTATGTGATTTTGGGATGGTTGTTTTTCCTGATGTGAACTTGGGAGCGGAGAGGAACATCAGTGCAGAGCAAGCGTTGCAGTGGTGAGGCATGTGGTGAACAGTATCTGGTAGGAGATGCGTTTTGTCATGTGGCAGAAGCAGGTACCTGGCTTGCAGAGGAGGTGTGTGAAAGTGTGCAGGAGCAGTGCCATCCATGTGAGGAGGATGCACTATGGCTAAAGTGAGTACTTTTTGAAAGAGTAAGAGGAGATGTGGCTTTTGTTTCCTGGTGGTTTGCCGGTCTGCTTTGTACACTTGGGTGGCTGACATGGGACAGGAAAAAACATAGCAAGCTGTGAGAGAAAGTTTGCATCCACCATAGTGTAGGTAGAAAGGTGAGGGTTGCAGTACCCCCCAAAAGCATGCACAAGCTCAATTATCCTCTCTACAGCACCTCAGTGTAGAATCTATAGGCCTTGCTTAGTGCTAATGTCTGCCAACATAAGGACAAGACATCTCTGGGAGAGATATCAGCCTTGGAAAGACATAGTCCAATAGCACTGACACACATATAGCTCTCCTTTCTTGACGTGTTGGCACAACCTGCTATGCTCATATGGTGTTGCAGCTTCTCCTTATCATCCTGAATGTGGAAGGTGTGGTCAGGAAGGTTGAGAGGTGCTGCAACCTGGCTCTGGAGACAGAGCTTGGGTTGCCAGCAAGCATCCAGCGAACAGAACACAGTAGGTCCTGCATTTGCATATATTTACTCAAATTTGCATAGCGGTGTGCAAAGAGAGCAGCTGGAAATAGAAACAGAAAGACTTCAGAGTTGCATTGCCTAAAAAACCTGCTCCCCCTCAAGCACCTCATTATTTAACCCACTCCTTCTTCCTCCAATTTGCTGTTTGCTCCACTTACTGAGGAATTTGGGACAGACAGAAAGCCCTGCTCAGTGCAGCCTCTATTGGCTAACCCCAAATACAGATGTCTTGATCATGGTCCTAAGGGCATGCTCACTATTGGCCATGACCCTTGCTACTGTAATTAAGTTCAAAATGTTTCATGGGTTGGTTTCTTTTACCCGCCGAAATCTTTATGACTTTGTGGAATAGGAAATTCCTTTATTTGAGGACAATCCTTTACATATTTATAGAGGCCAGCTTTGGAGCAGGGGAATATATGGATGCCTCAAAGAAATCACTAGAAATTTTTTTTTCTCTAAATATCATGTTAAATACTAGTTTTGCTTGATGTTCTCAGGAACAGATTAACTTAATTACTGAACCCCACCTCCTTTAAACCAGCTTCAGGCATTGTTTTTGGCAAAGTTTTAAATGAATGAAAATAAGAGTTTATAATTGAGAATGTTAAACAGCCATAACTTTAGTTTTCATTATCAGCTCCATCTACAATACTTCACAGTACTTTTTGGCATAAAATGTAGTCTGAGGCCATGAAAAGAGCAAAGCAAAGAGGGCTTGTATTTATCACTTTGATATCACTCTTATTTAAGCATTACTTAACTAGCAGAACATCAGGCAGCATTTGTTGCTGACTACAGCTTGCAATTCAGAACTGCTGTCTCCCAAAAGAAATGATGACCTGGTAAGTGTGCCCATATCCTTACATAACAACAGTATTTATAATCAAAAGGGTAAAATTGTATGGTCCCAAATATGCTTGGCAGACAGAGAGCTTTGTGAATCATCTAGTGAGATTCTCCATCTAGTAGAGGGTGGTAAAGATCATGTGAGTGGAGAGTAATGAAAAAATGGCAGTCACGTATGTTTGTCTTCAAGAGCCAGATGCTGGAGGCAAGTGATTCCACTCTAATTTTCTTTCTCTTGCTCAATTTTTTTCCTCTTTTTAATGTGTATTTGTGGTCTTCATTGCTGTGGAGAAAAGCCAGAAAACGTGACCCCAAAGAACTCTAGAGGCTCAAAATCTATTGCTTTTCTTAAAGAGAATTTCTTGGTTTAGCAGACTGTTGTGTCTGATTAGTGATTTGGAAAAAAAAAATCCCTCCTAATGTTGTGTTAGGGAGGAACAAGAGGCTTGGCAGTGTAAGAACAGTAGTAATAGTGTAGAGAAGTTAGTATGTACAGCTGTAGCTAATATAGAATTGGATTCTCAGAGTTGTGTTGTAATGTCCTAAATACAACATAAGATTAGATACCAAGAATATCTAAATTGTTTCTCTGACACTTATGCTGAGTTACTGCTTAACCACAAATCACATACACTCTGTTATTCCTGGTTTTGTATTTTGGGGTGAATGTTTTCTGCCTGTGCTGGTGCGATGTAGTTACTTTTATTTATATGCTCCTTTCTGTTCTGTCCTTTTGGAGGTATTATGTATGTCTAATCCTCAGCATCCTTTCTAAGTATCTTATATGAATGCCTAGAAAGAATATAGGAGAAGGGCCAAAGCCTTCCATCATGATCACAGAGCATTAACTGGGCTGTTTGGCAGAAGCTAAGTCAATGGAGTGCTGTGTTCCCATCAACAGCTCCAGCAAACTGGCATCTCGCTGGAGGGAGTACTGTGGAAAGTGTGCCCAGCTGTAGATGCTGAGTGCACAGGAAGGTGGTGAATTTTAACAGTGCATTTCTGAAAGAGAAAAAAATGTTTGCATTATTTGCAGCCAGCGAGATCTGAATGGTTTTACAACACATCTTTATAATTAGCAAAGAAAGGCTGTGTTTAGGAGGTGAGGGATTCAGCACACAGTCTACTATTAGCATGAGATTAATTCTGCCTGCCATCTCAAGCCCAAGACATGGGTGTCTAAGTTAAGGACATTGTTCAAATTTCCTTAGTCTTTGAAGAGGTGAGTAGGTAAAAGTAAGAGTAGGTAAGGGATAAACACATAGGTACGTCTCAAAGTGTCTAACTCTCCCCTTTGCCATCAAAGGGAGATAGATGACACCATTAGATAGTTGTGGTTAGGTGAGATGAAACTGTGCCCAAGCATCTAGTTGTAGCTGTCAGGAGATAAGTTTTCTGTGTAGTCAATTGAGAGGGGATGATTTCTCCTGAGAAAAAATGAGACCATTTCAGGGAGACTCCCATTCTAAATCTTCACTGAAAAAACTATCCATACCCTCACCTGTGTACCTTTAGCTGTATAGGATGTCTACATTCCTAACAGGATGCCAAAGCGAAAACCAGAATACCCACTGACAGTGCAACATATAACAGGATGCATATTCCTATAGTTCCTGAAGACATGCCTACAAAAGTCAAGATTTTTGTTTCAACACCAATTTCTAATCTTCTGTTGATAAAAGTTTTCATAACAGTCTCCAGCAAATAATGGTATATATTCTGGCTTGACTATATCTGTACTCTTAAAGAAAATGCTTGATGTTGATTGCACATGCTTTTATGTTAGTGATTATAAACAAGAAAACACTTTGGGTTCTTTCACAGTTCCTTCAGAAATCGAAATAATGTATTTTATGTCTTGAACTCTTGCAAGTACCTAATGAGTGTATGGAACTAAATAATCCAGCAATAAAATTAGGGCAATATCCATACTTCCCTATCAGCTCCTGTCAGGCTGCTGCAGGGCAAAGGGTCTTTTCTGCATTAATTATGTCCAGTGTGCTGAAAGGTTTGGCTAGAACCTTAGCCAGTACAGCTTGGCGACGGTCTGACAGGGCTAGCCAAGCCTTTCTCCCCACTGACTTGACTACCAGGGCTGACAGCTGCCAGGTCTTGTTGTCCTCAAATGGAATTTTTCAAATGTTCCTTCTCAAACTGTTGCCACCGACTGTCACAGAGAGAGCCCTGCTTTCTAGGTCAGTGGTTTTGTGTCTATTGCCTGTGTTTGCCAGCACACCCTTGTAAATTCTGTGTCCAAGGGGACTGCTTTGAATGAAGTCACTCACACATGTGAGTGTGTACACATTTAGCGCCCTCCTTTTGCCCTAGTCGAGTTGATTCTTCAGGCTTGGACTGGAGTAAGCAGCTGATCCGTATGTCCATGAGATTGGCAGGATGCTGTGTAACAGAGCTCACACAGCATATGGCCTGAAGGTTTGAGAAGGTGTAAAGTTGTTAACCCTGTCACTGCCTTCCAGAGATGATGAATTCAAAGAATAAAAAAACCATCTCCCCTACAAGGTTGTTTCAAGCAGTTTTCTTTAGGCAAGGAATCACATCCCTCTTCTGGGACAGGGTATATCAGCTACCACCACCTGTGTATCTGGGATAGTATCTTTGTCGGATAATATTAACCTCTTGTGTCACTGAATGCTGAGAAAATACCTGCATCTGTAATGCTGAATCCTGGCATAGGTAGGGCTCTTGTTCTGCTGACACCTTTCTCCTTTGTGGACTGCCAACCTCAGACTGTCCTTCTTTCATCTCATTTACAGTTCTGGCTTTCATTATTAATTAGAGGTCAACATTATACTGCCATTGACTGAGTTATTCACTAACACCTGTTTAAATAATCAGGCCAAATTTGAAACTTTCATAATGAAGTTACCCTGAGTTGTGACATGAGATAGAAAGTCCAAATCAAACCTTCATCTAGGCAGAAGTTATACTTGCAATAAGACAAAGAAAGTGTTAAGCATTAATGTCTAGATTCTGCACTTGAATTCTTAAGTTGATGAAAGATTATGAAAATTCAGGATGGGTGTCTTGATGTGTAGTAGAAAAGGTGAGATGGCTGAAGAATAGATCAAACTAAAAAGAGGGTAAAAATAATCATCAGCTGTGAGATAAGAGTTGCTATCCTGTGTAAATGGGGAGGTATATGTAATGGCATATTTTTTTTTATTGTAATGATCCAAACTCATTTGAATATTTATCTAATTACATGAGAAGGTTGCAAGATGTGTTGCTTGGGAAATTAAGACTTCATTGATTTTGAACAGGAAGGGGTTTAGCCATACTGCTACATAATAACCTATTTTAAAAGGTACTCTTATTCTAAGTGATGGTGTTCCTTTCTTTTCTTAAACTTGGACTATCACTTAATAAGCCAAAATACCAATAATTGTTGTGTTGGTAAGGAAGAGATGTTGCCTGCTTCTTGTGTCTTTCAGTCTGATGCAAGCCCTGGTGTTTTCTGCTCTCTTTTCTTGGTGAAAAGGGTAAAATGCTACCCCAGGGCTGTTTGCACAGTGATTTGTTCAGAACTTGAGATGAACAGAGCCACTGGAGGGGAAAGAGCTCTGTGGGTGAACAGAAATGAACTGAGCTACAGAGAGGGTTTCATTTGCATAACCTCTGTAACCATAGTTATTGTGCTGGGCATCTCTGCAACTCACTCTGAAACAGCTACATTTGGGAAAGGAACTTAAAAGTGAAAGAAAATGCTACTAACTACTCGGAAGCTCTGTATCCCTGCTCATGAAAGCTGTACTTTTAGGCTTGTATAATGATGCTTTTTGCTCCAAAGAAGATTGGCTATAACTTGAAAAAATCTTACAGAAGAAGCAAAGTTGCAGAGAGGTTTGTGCAAGGAAATTACAGAGCAGGGCTGAAACCTCTCCAGCCTTTGCTGCTGACATCCAAAGTCATTGTAACTCTTCTATGTGTTGGCAAGCAGTTAAGACTGACATTCTCCCAGGACCTAGAGACAGGTTTGAGTAAATTCCTTGTCTCCAATGGTGCAAACATGTGATGTTCTGTTCGTTGCTGACTGTAGTGACTGCAGAAGGGAAAGCAACATTGTAAGGGTTCATTCACAAAGGACCTAGTTACCAAACCTCTGCTAACATTTTTCTGCATATAGGTAAATGTATGGATATGAAGCACATGCCAAACTTGAAGATAGTGGGTTTCTCCCACACTTAATAAAGGTTTTGTAGTTTTATCCACAATGGATGGTTGCAAGTATAAAGTTATTGAATGTTGATGATATTCAAGAAACATTTCAGTGATCCTAGGGATTTCTTGGAGGATCCTCAGAAGTCTTTATGCAGATGATACTTTTAGAGAGAATTCCTGTTTTTTAATCTGATTAGTGTGGCTTTTGACTTTTCTTAATCATGGATTACACTTCGGATGCAAAGCGGTGTCATTTAGATAAGACATGTTTAAAAATACTACAGGACTGATATCTTTGTGTTCAAAGTGTTTGCTGTTTCAGAATAAGCACTTGCAAATATGCTCAACAGCAAACTTCTGAGAGAATTGATCCTAATAGAATCAGTTTTAGGGAAAGGAATTGCAGGATATCCTACTGTGATCTAGCAAGTGATTTGGCAAACATCAGTAGGATGGCTAAAGCCAGGTTTCATTTCAGCAAATTGTGGCAAATAGCAGAAGATTTTGGAAGGGTGGGGTTGGAAGATAGAGAGACAAAACTACAGAAAGAAAACCAAAGGAAGTGAGATAATTTATCATTGCAGAAGGTGTTTTATGTCAGACTTCCACAAGAAGTGCTGCCTTTTGTTGAAGAACAGTCAGGAACTAGGACACAGCAACAGATAGAAGAGAGAAGAACCCCCCCAGCTGAGAAAAAGGCTATACTTTTTTTTTTCTATTAAAAAAAAAAGACATTTCTAGGGGTTCTGCCCCTTGCCTAGCCCCTGCTCTAATAATGTCCTGGTTCATGTAGTGCCTGCACCTAACTACTGGGAAACACAGACTTCTGCTTCTATTTGTAACAGTCCAGAAAAGCAGCAGCACTGCAGCATGTTTATGAGCGTGTATTGTTTTGCCTCATTGAGGGACACTTCTCCCTGGGGATAGGAGTTCATTTATCTTCACGGTAGCTCCAGAGGGAAATTGTCTCAAGCAGAGAACAGTTGTAGTAAGCTGTGTATGTATGTGCTGTGTTTTGATGTAGTTCACTGACAGCTAGTAACCAGACCTAATCCGTCAAACTCATTCCACCTAAGACCTAAACTATAACTCCAGTTCTGATCTTTAAGGTAAAAGCATTGCAAAGCTACTTGGCTTCTAACCTTCTGTTTTCCAGTAAATAATGCTTTTTCTTCTTTCCTACTTTTTTTTTTCTTATTTCCCTTTGAGAAACACTGCTCTTTTCAGTCACTGATGTTTCAGTGTTTTGTGCTTGTTTGTAAAACAAAAATAAAAGGAGGCAGTAGTAGTATACAAACTGTTTAACATGCTATCATGCAGTCACTGCACTAACATATATCATGTTAGCTGAACCTCTATCCTTACCTGCTACAGAGTTATTCCTAACTGGGTTTTGCTTACCCATTTGCTACCTTAGGTTATATCCTTCATATTAATTAGAAAACTGACAGTTGTTAAAGATTTCTTGATAGTTTTACAAGAACAAGAGTCTTGTAAAAGATTGTAGGAATTGTTATCTAGATAATATCTATTACTGAACAGGATTCCCAGCTGCAGGCTCCCTTTGGTTACTTTCTTTCATCTGATGGACTATGAAAAAAACAGAAAGAAAAAGTGCTCCACACCTGAGATTCTACCTCTGAGTTTAAGAAAGATCTTTCTCACCCTCTTAAAACAGATTTTGTCTATTCTGTTTTCACATTTTCATTTTTTTTTAAACTACTGCAATATCCTCTTTTATTCTTTTATTTTGAAAGCTGCTAAAAATATTCTGGGTAGAAGCTGAAAATGAAACACGACATTCTCTTGATGCTGAAATGCTTTATGACCAAGGGCTTGTCTTCTTAACATAGTATTTTTACTGTTTCTGGTGGCACTATAGCACACACATAGATATGCACTAGAAATGGTGTTGGTGTATGCCCATCTGGCTTGGATGGGCATATGCTTCATTGGGTTAAAAACTGGATAGATGGCCAAGTCCAAAGAGTTGTGATCAATGGAGTGAAATCCAGTTGGCAGCCAGTCACGAGTGGGGTCCCACAAGGCTCAGTACTGGGGCCACTCCTGTGTAACATCTTCATCAATGATTTGGACCAGGGGATAGAGTGCACCCTTAGTAAGTTTGCAGATGACACCAAGCTGGGTGGCAGTGTCGATCTGCTTGAGGGAAGGGAGGCTCTGCAGCGAGATCTGGATAGGCTGGATGGCTGGGCCAAGGCCAATGCCATGAAGTTCACTAAGGCCAAATGCCAGGTGCTGCACCTTGGCCACAACAACTCCCAGTAGTGCTATAGGCTTGGGGAGCAGTGGCTGGANTTAACCCAGAGAAAGGATAAGCTTAGTGGCTTTCAGTACCATGAGCAATGCTAGCACTCCCCTGAGCTCAGGAAGCACTTCTTGCAGCCTTGAGATTAAACTCATGCAGGAGAATTTCAAGAGAAAAAATGCTCTGGGTAATTCCTTGGAAAGGTAAACCAGTTTTTTCTCTAAAGTTGCATAGCTGTTGACATTCTTGTATGATGCAAGACTTTTCTCCTCAAAGTCATCTTTTTTAATTACAAAATTGTTCTAAGTTGTTATATTTACAGTAATTACAGTGATTGGTTTAACTAATATATATAGTGGAATTGTCAGAATTAAAGATGCCGATAGAACATTGATTTGGGTCTCTTTTGCATATGCACTACAATAGAGTCTTTAATTATATGAATACATACTATTTTATTTATTCAGCTCTATCTCTGCATGTATCCAGAATATTCTAACTACAGTATTTACCTGTAGGTCCTCTACTGCTCTGAAATGTTGATATAACTTCTCATTTTAAATTCTGATGCACAGACTTTACTTGTGCTCTAGGAATTTGCATACCCAGCAAGCATACTATTTCTGGTTTTATTTCATGCTTTATTTCTCTTTCATGCCCTCTTAGTTCAGCTTCCAGATGAAGTTGTACTTATGTTCTGGTTCTCTTGTTTTCTGGCCCAGATTTAGTAGTAGAGAAAGCTTGTGGGCTTGTGAGCAGGGTCATACCCACAATGCTGTTCAGTGCTAGCTTCAAACACATGCTATAGTGGGGTAAAGGTAAAAACAGGACTACTGGTGCTGCATCATCCATTCTCTATCCAGAGATCAATCAGAAGAGATTTTGTTACAGCATATGACCCTCAAATACTTCTAAGGGGTGGTAGCACTGTGGTTATGAATGACAATATCAACTGTTGTATGATGCAGTGTCTGAGAGCTGTGAGTTCTTTGATAGACAGGAGACCTGGCAAAGATGCCAGATCATCTTGCTGTAATGTGATGCTGCCATCACATCATTGCTGTGATGGAAATGCCCCTGAAAGCTCTGCTTGCCATCAGGGAAGGCTGTATGGAATCATCACACTAACCTTAAAAGTTGTTGTCTGCATAGATTGACTCACATCTGATAGATATTTTCTCCGAAACAGGGGGAATGTAAGCCTTATAAAATCTTTTACTAGTTTTTGAACTCTTGCTCCTCTTTGCTCTAAATTGCTGCTTCTCAGCACATTAAAATGATGAGGAGGTTGTTGGGAAGATACAAGAACTAGACTGACTGTAATAACATGTCTCTTTTTCCTGGTAGTCTCTCATTGCCTCCGATTGAGCACCATCCACTCCTGTTGATATTGGAGATCCTGAAACATTTGCTTGTTACTTAATCTATTCAAACATATGTCCCCCTCCAACATGATGCTGGTGCACATGCTAACTGTACTAAAGTGAAAGTGAGCACTTATCACATCTGTGTTTCTTGAGAATTACAGTGTGGCCATAAGATCTCATAGCTATAATATACATAGTGCATTTTAATCAAACTAACAATTAACTTGGATTGTCTATGCAAGTTTGTTATCAGTGAGGCTTTTTTTTTATCAGTATAAATCCCTGAATGGTGATTTTTATCACTGCAAATGTATTTTTAAAGAAGCAATTGAAGTAATAGATGGGAAACATATTGCACAAAGCTATTGACACCATTAAGTCCCAATATGCTTCATATCCACTGAAAACCTGAATTAACAGTACTGCTAAATTTTAATATGCCTGTATAAGATCTAAAATTTTAGGTATAAAATATATTTAAATATAGACATTAATCTAACTTTGCAAAATAAAGAAGCCCTCTCTGAAGCTCTCAAAACTGTGGCAATCCCTTTCCAAATGCTTATAGCCTGGTAAATTTCCTTAGCCTTTTGGTCTGACTGGCTGTTGGAAGGATATCTCTGTGGTCATAAATGTCAGTTTGCTGCTGATTATTTTATTTTTAGTTTGTTGGGGTTTTTTAAACCATCTGAGATGAGCTGTATCTTGTCTTTCAGTTGAAGTCTTTGCTATTTGTAATGCAAGCTAGATATTTTGATTTTATTTATTTTGTAGATCAACTGTGTGTGTAGATGGTGGTCATGCAGGAGTGTAGGAGTATGTTCTTCCTCTAATAAATTCCAAGATCTTTGGTGGAAATGCAAACTGTCACTGTCCTGCCAAGGAATGGCAAGTCTTGCAAGAGAGAGACAGGAATGAGCTCTAAAAGGGCAGTTTGCTTCTCCACTACAACAGCCCAGCCACTGAGATGCAAGCTAGTAAACAGGCCTAGCAATAGGCTAGCTATGGCTGTGTATTTCTCACAGCTCATACAGTTCTTGTGTTGATAGCCTGTTGCTACAGCTCAAGACTAAGCTGCAGACTTTCTTTGACATCAAAGGAAATATTTACATCAGGCTGAAGTTCTGCAGCTGTTCATGGGCATAATATCTCTGCAGTACCACTCTTCAGTGCCAGCTGGTGCTTGTTTCATGATCTCAGAAATTGCTTTGTGGGGAGAGGCTGTTCCAGAAAACTGTTGCTCTCAAAGCCACTATTCACTCCATGTCTTTCACAGCCATCAGAAAGGATCTGGAAATGCAAGCAGAGACAAGCCACAGTAGTTACCATGGCTGCTGTCAGAAATCATTCAATCAGGAATGCCTGGTGGCCTGAAAAGCTGCTGCTGTTTGGTGGTAGCATATCAGATAAAATTGGCGTGTTAGCAGCTACCAACACTGCCATATGGCAGGATGTGGCTTTCAGGCTGATCTACTGACACTCTGAGAATCATATCATCTACTTTGAGGAATGGCAAGGAAGATGATGAGGATCTGGGGATCTAGATCCCTGGATGCAATAAGCAGTTGGTTCTCCTTAAGTTCTCTTGTTATGCCTGTGTGCCACCAATCCCAGAAATGCCTTAGGCATTCAGTAACATAGTGGAGAGTAGGTTACCTGGTCATGTAGATGTGCTCACACATGAGAGAGCATCCTCCTTCTCCATTCCCCTTCTTTATGTCCTCTGATTTTAGCACAGCTATAATGTAAGCTCTCAGTAAGTGCAGCTGTTAGTTTGGACAGGCAAGTTTGTGCAAAGCAGTTACAGCAAAGCCTTGTAGTAAATCCTTATATAGACAAACCTTTGGATAAATAAATCAACCTCTTGTGACTTTTTCAACCTGTGGTTTTTCACAATATGTTGCAATGACATTTGAGGCATTATTCATAGGTACAAAAGATCTCATTCACTAGACTTAGCCCTCTGAAGTGATCATTTACATCCACTGGCTTGTTTCTGTGTATTTTGAGCTCTGCTCTGACACCTATTCTTGCTGTTTCCTTAGGCAATAGCATAGATAGATTTCTCTGTAATTTGCTTAGGACCTGGAAAACTGCTGGCTGTATGATAGTAAATAAGATTTTCCCTGTCACTGAATTTCTCTTCTGTACTGGAAATTTGAAATTTTGAAACACTGAAAAATATTTAAGCTCTTGTCCCTCTTCATATTGATCTGATGGGGTCAACACTCCCCAGAGCTGTGTGGCTAAGAGCAGAGATGCTCTGAAGCACAGGCTAAGCAGGCAATTTAGGGCAGAAAAATAGCCATGGTTTTCCTGTGGGTTTTGGCATATCCTAGGGCCCCACGAAGCTGGCTTGCTACATCTACTAAACTAGTGAAGAGCCTGTAAAATGATGACTGACTGGCAGCGTTAGTAGTAAAAGTCTTTGTTCTTTCCTACAAGAGACTAGTCTCTGGAATTGTTCTCCACCATTACATCTCTTCTCCTCAACCTAGAGGAGTTGAGCTGACCTTTTTATCTTGTTTGTGCTGCTGAGGTCCCACTAGTAAACTCCATTAAAAATCCTGAACAAAATTATTGTACAAATCTTACCTCCTTTTCTCCTTCTCTTTTATTCCTTTCCTTTCCCACCACAAATTTTGCTTCAGCTAGTTTTGCTGAAAGCTAGATGGAAGGACTGACTGGATTTTGGCTCCTGCTCCTTGTTCTCTACCTTGTTCATACTGCAGCATCAGGGCAGAATCTTGTCTAATGTTTAAAGTTTCTAGTATTTCTCAGATGTGTAAAAGGATGCTAAGTGTGATCATTCCCTATGCTTGAAAACCAAATGGTACTGATGAGTGGAGGGACTTAGGGAATTATAATTGGGAACATGGTTTCCAAGTTCAGAATAAAATTGTGGGTGGAAAATTCCACTCAAACAGATGCTATCTGATACCTATAATAGTTCCCTTTCACATGGACTTTTTGACAACACAGTATCTGATCATAATGATTCCTTGTTGTTTGAATAGAAGTATATTTCTATATGCTAAAAATCATACTTAAGAATGTTGTAGAGTTATCCTACCCTCTACTCAATACATATTTTTATAGGTCAATAAATAAGATTTTAAGTGGATAATAATCAGTAAAATGTTTGCAATTTTGTAATCAAATGAGGACAATGGCATCCTATGTTTCTAGGTATTAATTAGTTCCAAAGGTAGATATCCCTCAAAATAAAGCTACTTTTTCTTTTTAGGTGATATGATTTAACATGAACTGCCAGCCATAACAATAGTACATCTTGTACTGCCAGCTTTAATAGAGACTGCATAGATAATTTAAAGCCAATTCAAAAAAGTTTCTATAGTAATTAAGTTCCAAATGAATTTCTCATTCGTTCTTATAACCTAAGCTGAATATCAATCTTGTTTTGGTTTGTACTAAACTTTTTTCCTTTTTTTTTTTTGGTTAATAAGGAACATATGTTCTTTAAAAGAGGCAAGCAACCCCATTTTCCCTGTCTTCCCTATACAAAAATAGCATATCTGTACTCAAACCAATAAAGAATGCTCTGTAGATAAATCCATACTGTACCAATGGAATGTAAGGATTCTATTAATGCTTTAGTGATATCATCAAGGAAGAAAAAGGCAAAATGGATCCACATCTTTTACACTGCTTGGTCTGTAATGAAGCAGTGTTGTAGCAGATGCTGGTTGTGGTTTTTTTTTCTTTCCTGTAGGCATCAGTTGGTGTATTGTGAAAGTTTAAAAAAAAATTCCTGACATTTCCTTCTTTCTTTTTCTGTCTCTTATTTTTTTTTTATAAAGAACAGTCAGCTTACTTTTGTTACTGCTGTGATGTACTTTTCCCTGCTAACTCCAAGACGAAGCCTGAAATGCAGTATGGAAATTACTAATATGACAGAGAAATATGAGCTTTATACTGTAGAAAACGTAGCTGTAGCAATATATCAGAGAAATTATTGAATGTTATCGGTCACAGCACAATTTATTATTTTACTAGTGTGCTGTGAAAAGTTGCTCAGCCAACTCAAAGCTTTCCTTCTATATTAGCACTGTCTGGGACTTTAACTGGCAGCACTTCACTAAATGCAAGCACAGTAATTATTTGTACATTAGCCCCTTGGATTCCTCCCTCCTCACCCCAACTCATCATCTTAACATACTCTACGTGCAGTAATTTGATTTACTAGTTTTGTTTTGGACTTTGTAGGGTAAGGCTTTCACAGAGGAAAGATGGCTGAAAGATATAAGAGAGGGCTGAGAATTTGGAAACTGTCTGCTCTGCACTTTGTGAATGCTCTCTGCCAAACTCACGTGTAACTCTCATTAATGCTAATGGGATTTAATACATGCTGCAAGAGGAAAATATCCTCATTTATTTTGCACTGAATCGAGTGGTAGCAAAAGTGCTGTATTGACAACTCTGGAGCCCTCTATTTATCTGCAGAACAGGCAGTGTCAGAATAAGTTTTCTCGTACAACCTGGTGTTTCAATCCTTTCCTGAAGGGACCTCTGAAGGGCAGCACAGCCACTAGCACCTCTGCCACTCTTGCCTTCACAAGTAACAGTTTTGTGATGTGGACACCTGTACAGTAGCAGCCCAGCAATATTTCTTGTATTTTGCTCATGACATACAACAGTTTAGGGATGCTAAATTTAGCTTGGGTTTAAATGAGTGCTAGAAGGATGGATGAACAGTGAAAATGAGCTCTTTCAAATCTTAGAAATGGCCAACTCTCACAGTTCTGCCTGTAAATTCTTCAGACCAAAGTACCTGTGGAAGGAAATTTTTTCCTGTGGTTTACTGGCTTGAACATAAATTGTTAGGCTGACTTGTAAGTAGGGGGTTGCTTAAATAAGTCCTTTTAAATTGTCATATAGTAGTGACAAGTTTAGTGGCACATACATAGACTTCATTTTTAGTATTATTGAATAATAATGATAACTTTGTAAGATGTCTTCTCATATATGTACATGTCTATATACTGGTCAGAAAAAGCTATTGTGTTGAAACTCAATTCTTGCAGAAACACTTTAAGTTCAAAATGTATTTTAGAAAAAAAAAAAAGTAGGTGGGAAGTTCTTTATTAGGACCAAGACAATATTGTTTTCTTTTGATTGTGAGACAAAATTAGGTAGGCATAATCATGAGATTTAACATGCTGAAAGTCACATTTGAGTGAAATTTTTGGGTTCTATTAGCGGGAAAATTTAGTTGATTTGCCTTCTTATGGAAAAATGGTATATTTATTTGTTTACTTTCACTGTTATACTGACTGTTAATCTTGATGAAGTTATTTCCATTAAATAGACAAGGGAGGATGCTCACATGAGCTTCCAAAATGAGTTGCCTCACACACAGCAATTAGCCAGGGTTACACTATACTGTTTTGTTCTTTTACTCCTGTTTCCTATCAGCAGGGTTCTGGATAGAGTCTCTTTCTACCTGCCTGGCCTTGTACATCTTTCTACTGCATCTTTGGTGCTATCTGTATAAAACACACATCACCACATGCAGCTGAACTGGCTGTCTTCCAAATGGCAGCAATGTTAAATGTTTTACAGAAACTTGCTCTGCAGCAGTTATAAGAGTTTCAAAATTAAGTATTGTTGCTTGTTTTCCTCTTGACTAGAAAAGATGGCCTTTAACAGAGAACATCTTGGTGAGAAAGGAGGAGTTAGAGCATGCATAATAACGCCAAGCTTGATGAACACCAAGCACTTATTGCTGATGTAGCATACTTGGGCCTGACTGAAGTTTTAAAACATTCTGGATTTCAAAATTTAACTTGAGTCCTACTACTAAGGAATTCTGTGTAGAATGTGTCTCCAGGGACACGTACCTTTTCCCAATGTTCTGCCTTCTGCAAGGAAAACCTCTAGTCCATCAGGCTTTCATAACCCTGAGTGGCAGTTCCTCTCCCAAGAACAGAGGAAGATTTGAACAAATTCCTCTTTCTTCTTCTCAAACCTCCTTATATTTTCACTTCTCTATCCCATTGGAGAACATCAGACACAAATATCTTTGTGCAAAGAGATGCAGAGAGCTGTGAGTGCTTGCTCTTCTATCCTCACACTACCCCTCTATTTGCAAGTCTTGTGACCGTTTCCTCCTGAACCCCTTGGAAATGCTCTCTCTGTTTCAATTTTCCAGGCTTAAATCATTTGTTTACTGCATCATCCTTGTTCTTGGCCCCTCTTAAACCTACATCACCCCCTTCTAATTCAGTCAAAATGCCGTGGTTAAACGTAAGTTCAGAGCCTGCTACAGGTCAAGGTCATTGGATCATGGCTTTACCTTCAAGTCAGTGCACAAGTTGCTTCTCTCATAACATTATGCTGCTTAACGTCACCTTAAGGTTTTCACTATCCTGTTCTTGCTTTATCATCTTTGTTCTTTCAGTAATGCCACCTTGTTGTCTCATTTAAATCCACCTATAATTGGATTGTATGTGCTTTTTCGATGGATTTTTTTTTTTTAAACCTTACACTGGTGCCTATCTATGGAAGAATCTCTGGTTACTATAATCTCATCCTAACAGATGTATGCTCTTTTCACCTTCAAGTGCTTAGTGTAAAATGTGCCTTATGGAATAAAAAGCTTGAGCTTTTATATTGTCCAAGCTGTTGTCTCAAAAGTGGTCTAAAGACAACAAAAAAAAATCAGAAGTGGAATCAACTGGAAGTTAATACCATCCTTGGGGTCTCTGAAGGCATCTTGTAAAAACTAAACCAGATACTGAGTAAATAGTAGCTTAGTCTGTCATTTTTGTTGTTGTTGGTTTTGGTGGGGTTTTTTTTTGTGATACCAAAGAAATGGTTGAAGCTTAGGTAGTAGGTAAAAGGTATTGCAAAAGAAAAACAATAATATAAACTTAACGTCTGTTTTGGAAGTTGAATACCAGTCTTTCCTTTGCTTTCTTCTGTAATGTGGCAGTTACTTGTTACTTGGGTCATGAAAAATCAACCTGCAGATGCAGATCCCAGGAGGGAGACATCATTCTGAAGATTATGTTTTGATTTTTTTGAGGGTTACCTCACTTTGTAGTTGCATTGAATCTTTGCTGGTAATACAGATGATTACCTCCTGAGCTCCATTTCTAATGTATAATTCAACAGCAACAACAACTAATATTGTGCTTTCATTTGGGAAAGCATGTGGTTGCCATTTGCAGATTTAGGCTGGTCCTCTTTGCCAAACCCATTGGCTACATGTCTTCCCATAAAAAATATACTGGTCTGCTTCTCAAAGAACAGAATTCAGACTTGTTTGCCAGGCTTTTTAACTCAGCTAAACAGCTCACATCTTTTCTACAATTTATTTAATTAATGTTCATCTCATTAGTAGGGAATCTATCTTAGCCATCTACCATTATACAGTAAATTGCCTTAATGAATTCTGTGATTCTCTCAAAATTCCCAATCAGATGAGAGGTTCTGCTAATATAATAACTCAAGAAAATACAGCTTTGGAGATTCATTAAATTTTATTTCTTATGAATTGTTTCTGGAAAAACTCTGAAAGAAGCACAATGTTAAAAAGGGGTCATTAATAGACCTGCTTGTTACAGATGACCAGAAAGTATAAAGTTTAGTTTGGCTTTGAACTTCATTAGCACACTGTTGGGTTTTAGTGTGGCTTTTCTTTTTTTTTTTCAAATTTTATTTAATATCTTGTAGGAATGGAGGTCTACTGCAAAGTATTATAGTCAAATTCTCTTTAAAATAGGCTGTCAACATCTGGATTTTTTCTTTGGCTTAACCTGAATGACAGAAGAACAAGGTGTGTTCTAAGGAAAGTCCACACAAAATGTCTACTAAATTAATTTGAAATGTTTACCTGCATTGTGTACTGGAAAGGAAGTGACAATGTGACCAAAAAAAAAAAAAAAAGAATGCACATTATTATTATTTTCACATAATTATGTTTTCTGGCCTTTTCACTCTTCCTTTTTCTAACTA
This sequence comes from Bucco capensis, assembly GCA_013396975.1. NCBI lineage: Eukaryota > Metazoa > Chordata > Aves > Piciformes > Bucconidae > Bucco > Bucco capensis. The sequence goes on from VWZO01007857.1 coordinate 719,553, forward strand.
TCACTCCTCCAGCTGATTTAGTATTCAACCTGATCAGAAAATCATGTGGAAAGGTGTTAGAGTACTTATAAAATACAATAGAATATTTCAGTTGGAAGGGACCTACAACAATCAACTAGTCAAAATGCATGACCACTTCAGGGCTGACCAAAAGTTAAAGCAAACTATTAAAGGGCATCAGCCACCTCTGTAGGAAGCTTTTTCTGGTGTTTGACCACTATCTCAGTAAAGAAATGCTTCCTAATGTCAAGTTTAAACCTCCCCTGGGGGAGCTTTTTATACATTTCCATGCATCCTATCACTGGATACCAGGGAGCCTAGATAATCTTCTTGAGAATAAAACCAAATTAAAGGAAATTATTAATATAATCTCTTTTTCTTCATTCTATAGTATGGGAAATGAAAGAAAATCTTGAATTAAAGGTATCTGTTCTACTTTTTAACTTAATTTGCTTTGTATTCTTTACAGAGATAGTAGGCTCGTGCCCCTAATCTGTATCAGAGTGGAGGTTAGGACTGACGATACACTAGTTAAATAACAACTGTGACACAGAATGCACTGTCTGATTGTCAGCCATTACTTTAACCAAAGCCTTCACTTGGCTGAAATCTCTACAGCTTAGAGTTGTATTCTGCCACACAGAGTGAGCTAGTCTTTGCCCAGTTTTCTGTTCCTAGAAAAGTGGTGTTTTGTTTTGTTTTGTTTTCACACTATATAGTTTATGTCCAGTTTATGCTGCCCCTCAAACTGCTGTCAATCAATGCTTTGCTATGATATATGGAGTTTAATTTTCAGACTTTAGAACATTTTTTTACAGATGTGTCTAGAATACTTCTTATTATGTCTTATTGTCTAGATACTTTTTAATATGGAAACATCCTGCAGTCATCTTCGACTAGTATATTCTTATAATTCTTTATATTGATAGTTGTAAAGATACTCATGTAAATATGATAAGCTTTACTTTAATATGCACAAAAGGACATGGTGCCTCCTTCTTAAGGGAGAAGTGCCCAATACAGAAAAGCTCACAAGATTCAATAATCACCATGTAGTGCCATTTGGAACTGCAGCAACTCAGTTAATTAATACAGTATTTTTTTATGCTGCCAGAAAAATGGGTAATTCTACTTTTTCCTCTTCTCCTTCCTTGCCCTGGTGTCCTCCTCTAAGCCTCAAAGCCCACTAGTGTTCTGGAAGGTACAAGTAACATCACTCAGCTCAAAATATTTGCATTCTGCCTGTGTGCAGAGACACAGCTGCTCCACTGTACCAAACAGTCTTCACTGCTTTTCTGCTCTTGTCAGCACTGCACAGCTAACACAGAGGCAGAGTGAAATAGGAGGGTGCTCTTGTGTGACATCAATGAAAATGTTGATTTGGCCACCATCTAGTCACTCTTGTGTAGTCCTGGGAACCATGAGTGTCAGTTGCCCAGGTGTTGGCAGAGGCAGCCCTTGCAAATGGGCTGTGTGACGGAAAAGAAGCCACTTTTCAACTCCCAGGTCCCAGGCTGCCTTCCAGGGCTCAGGAACATTTAAGCTGTGCCTCACTGAGAAGAGATAAACGTGGAGTCTCCTCTGCCCCTTTTGCAAAGTTGACATACATTTAGTTTACTAGGAAAAAGAGGAAATGTTTTGCAGCTAAATTCTCCGTAAACAGAGCTCTGTTTTCCAGGTGGAGTCAAAGATGTATGCATGGATTATGTGTATGTTTTTAGGCATCAGGTTTTGTGTAGGGAAATATAGGGTAATTCAAACAATTAAACTTTCTTCCTGTCCTCTCCATCTCTCTCTAGTGACTATCCCTTTCTTTAAGCTCTTTGATAGTCTCCATTCATAGGGCAGTAGAATGATGTTCCAATAATTTCCCTTCAGTGGCAGGAGACACACTGCTGTATATTATGCCCTTTGGCTAAAAGAAAAATGGATTCTGTCATGTATACATTTATATCTCATCTATTTTTTTTTCAAGGAAATTTTTAAGTCTTGTTATGAGACTGAGGGAGGAAATAATAAACTACTGACATATATGACATGATTCTCCCATCTTGAGAGGACTGTCCAGCTAGAGAAACAGGAAATTCAGAAGCAAGGCACAGACAGTGATTGGAGCTCTAGGGAGGTGTGGTTTTTATATTGTTCTTGTGTGGTTTTTTGGTTATTATTTTGCAAGCAAGCAAGTCTGGTTATATTTGCAGAGTAGGTTTTTCTAAAACAATAACAAAAAAGGTAAAGAACTGAATGCAACATGTCAAACGTTTAGAGTTTCTTACATTCTGTATTCTGAAATTTGAACAAACCCCATTTTTTCACAAGCAGCCAGATTTTGATCCATTTGATAATAAGATATTTTGGGATGGCTGCATACTCTCTCTAGGAGCAGGAGAGCCTTTGGTTAATTCACTGGGCTAATCAGGCCATCTGGCTTCTATTTCTGGACTGTCCTGTGTGATGCTGGCCATCTCATCTGCTTCCTCAGCTTTCAATCTGAAAAACTATGGTAATAGTTACTTTGTCTTGCTGAAGTCAAATAAAAACTGTAAAATGATGATACTTGATGTACATACTGTTCATAGCACTAAGTGTTCCCTAAGTTCTGTAGGGGAAAAAAAAAAGCAGGATGCATTAGAGTGTTCTCATCCCAAAAGATGCTCCAAAGACTTGTATTAGTTTTCCTTACAAAAGTACCTTTCAAGTCAAACAATGTTGGGCACTGACCAACCTCCTACCTAAAACAGGGTGTAAAAGTAAGTAAAATATTCAGAATTTAAAAATTCTCACTTGCTTAACTTACATTGTGGAACATATAAAAATTAAATACTTTGAACCAAAAAACACTGAATTTTTTTTTAAATGAAACTGAATACTTTATTGGACTTTTAGCTCAGATTAATTTCAGAATAAACGGATGAGCATTTAGGGAAAGAATTTGGAACATTTCTATACATGTAAACATGGACAAAATCTTTTTGCTGTAACAAGAGGGGACATGGTGTTGCTGGGAGAAGAAACTTACCTGACACAAAGGCAGATCCTAACTCCAGAATGGGTTCTATCCTCTTATGTGTTAAGCATATGTTAACTTATGTCTTAACCATGTGTGTTTTAGTTTGGTTTAGGTCTTGTTTGTTTCTTTGCTTTAGTGTTGTTTTTATTGTTGTTATTTTTTGTTTGGTTGCTTTTTGTGTGGATTTTTTGTTGTCAGGTGTTTTTTTTTATAGTGGCAATTCATTTTGTTTATGAAGCAAAGTGAGCAAAACTTTAAGAACATATGTTTGATTATTGTATCTCAGTATGTACAATTTTAAAAAGTGTTTCAGAATTAATTCATTGTAGATCCTTGGGGATAAGAACCACATGTCACAGGTAACCAAATTAGAAGTCCATGGGTTATGAGATCACAACCCTCTAGAGAAATATTTACTGGTATGTTTACTTAATATCAAACAGCATGTGAAGTTTATATATTAGTATGCCTGCAGGTTTCTCTCTAATCCCACTTCTCAAAGATGCTCACACATAGATAGAAATGCCAGGGGGAGGTGAATTGCCCTGGTACTGTTTCCATCTGATAGAATAATGTATCTGTTAAAGCAAAAAGTTAGGGTGCAGTACATACCTTACTGACCTTGATCAACTCTCAAGTCCTGCTTTACACAGAGGCCTCTTGTGTGCTGTTTACTGAAAGCAGAAAAGCCCATGCACAGAAGATTCCTCTTAGGGTTACGAGTCTTTAAGTAAGAAGAAAATTTATTTTTTAACATAGTTAGAAGAACAATTGCTTTCAGCTAAGCAATGAGAAAAATTCACCCTTCCTGTCTCATACCATGCTGAAACAATTGAGTTTATACTTACTTATGGCTAGGCTTCGTGAACGAAGCTCCAGGGAGGGCTCCATCNTTTAGTGGAAGGAATTCTTCAGGAAGGAAATCTTTCCTCTCACCTCCCCATTAACAGCAGTGTTGCTCCAGGCACCCCTTTTTTTTGCAGTCACCACCAGCAAATGCAGGACCTGGCTTGGGCCAGCCCATGAGCACTGCTCTCTGCCCACCTCTAGCTGTTGGACCTTACCCACAGACCCCACAGGCTGAGAAGGTCTGTTCTGCACAGAAGTATGCAAAATTCTGTCTGCCTGTACTGTACTTGACTTTGCTGCCCAGGACTGCTGGCAGTGTTGACAGAGCACTGCTCTGCAGTTTGGGGAGGGTCTTAATTGTACTCCCAAAGCTGCCACTAGCCTGCTGATTTTGAACAGATTTTTATGGATGCCTGTGCAGCACAGGAGTATTAACATTTACCTCCTTAATGAAGCATTTTGAGATTTACTGACAAGAAGTTTTACTGAAGAGCAAGAGGTGCTAGCTAGTTTATTACACTGCAGAAGTACTAGGCAGGATAAGTTTGTTTTTGCCAGAGTAACCTGAGCCTTCTTGATCATTTAGTGTCCTATCAACACACTGGATATACTATTAGATCAAGGCTCTTAAAAAATACTGAATCAACACTATCCCTCTTCTCTTGTTCAATCTATGCAGCAGATCACTGCCTTAAATGTTAACAGGTAACTGCCCGGATTCCCTCCGAGTTTATAACTATCAAGTTCATAAAAAACCTGAAAATTATAGGCATGAGAGGTATTTTTTATATACTTTTTAAAATGTCAAATATTCAGAAAGTTTTATAAAATGCTGAGCTCTTTCTGTCTTCTATGTCAAGGACTATTACCAGAGTAGGTGCCGAGACAATCTGGACACCTGCAATCTCCAGACAGATTCCATCAAGCTCCTATCTGTTAGAAGCTGCAGTGCTTGCATTTGGATTCAATATCTAACAATAATGTGGTATTCTATAAACATTAGTGGGCTTGATTTTGCACTGGTCAGCAGAGGTAAAAAATAGGTACTTTTGGAAAACAAATAAAAAAGAAATTGGAACTGTCTCAATAAATAGTGCAAATTGTAAATTTCCCGAAGATGCAGTCTTTCAATCAGGTGTGAGGAACTAAAGCTGGCAATTACAATACTGAGGAATTGCGCTAGCTATTTTGGCACTTAAAGCCTAATATTTACTTGGCAATACCTTTATATTATTATATATAGCATTATGTCCTTTTAACATAGAAAGTTACAATTTCTCCTTTCTGTTGCATCAGAAAAATATTACCTGCTATCTCTTTATATGGAGTAAACCCTAGAATTTTCTGACTTTATATCAGTGATGATCTTAATGCTTCTTTTCAATAATGCTTTAAAGGAATTAGTGGAATATTCATATTAGGAACATATAGAAACCTGTTTGAAAGCTGGAAACTGATCTTCATAAGTCTTTTTCTCATGCTTTTTTGTTATGGCCTTGATTAAAGAATATGCTCCTTGTTTTCCCTCAAAATGAGAATGAGAATTTTTTACCCACAGACTGTAGGAGATGTAGGTCTGAAACATGATTTCAAGGAATACAATAACTTGTGCCTCTGAAACACCATTTTGATGAACATCATAGCCCTTTTTCTAAACACCTGTTTCAGAGTGTGATTTTTGGCAAAGATGTTTTGATGTTATATATATTCTACATTACCCCAGATATGGAACTTGTTTTCACAAAATATTATTTCTTTGTCTTGTGACCAAAATGATGCTAAAAACCAGTCTGAGCAGTTGAGTACAACCCCAAATTTCCTACTCTGTTGATCAGAGCAGGCTTCTTAAAAGTGTGCTGAGCCCCAGATACTTTCAATGAAAGAGCTGCTCATTCCAAGTTCTTTCAACATTTGCTATCATATTAATTTATAATTTCATCTGAAGGAGGCTGATGTATGATATTTTTTTTTTTTATCTTTAAGTAGCACCAAAAAGCTTATGCTCCTGTGTTGGACATAAGCCCTTCATCCCAAAGAGGCTATCCTTGTGTGCCTATCCATTCTGTGCCCTGATTATCTTTGTGCTATCGAAGTAGAAAGGGAAAATTATTTGACCCTCATGTTTGAAATGTAGTTAAGGCAAGATAAGTAATATGGCTTGCCAGAGCCTGTATGTGTAATGGATTGTAACCAAGGTCCCCTGGCACTGAGTTTGTGGCTTAACCACAAGACCATTGTCTTCTATTAAAGAAATGTTAACCTCAGAGAAGTGAAGGAGTTTATAAGCTTTATTATCTTTCAAAGTCTGGCTTAATGAGCTGTGGTGTCTGGTTTTCAGTAAAGAGGAGAGCACCACAGAGGAGCCTGCAAAGCACAAAGACATAGGAGTTAAGCACTGATTGTTTCTTAGTAATGGGTAGAAATGGCTAGATGAGGTGCTAATTTGAGGGAGAGTACTTCCTCAAGATTTTTTCACATCTCTCTCTCTCTCCATCCAGCATCCATCTTGCTGACCACTGGACAATCAGTATTTTTATAACAAGTACCAGAAGTCTAGAATATTAAAAAAATAAAAAAAATCTCTAAGGAAAATGTTCTTACAGTTGGTGCTGATCATCATCCATCTCTAGTATCAGTGAACTACTTATGGTCCAGGGTTTGATGACTGGTCTTTTCAGCCCTCTTAGTTTCACTAACATGAGCAGAGCTGTTCTAACTTAGAAGGCAGAGGAGTCCAAGTGAGTGAGAGTTGGCACACTTTACTTACTGTTAAGGAAATGTATTCAAACACAGAATTACCTAAAATGGGCTTGCCCTCTAGTGTCAGGAAACCTGAAAGATGATCTTACTTTTATTGGTTTTGTCTCTAAGGAAAGATTCTTTTCTATTTCAAGTGGTGGAGCTGCTGCTTTGCAATCTGTGACTTGCCAGGTCAAACCTAAGCAGAGCCAACACCTCAGAGAGGGTGACTTCTCAGACAGTGCCTAGCAAGTACCATCTCTCTGCCAGTGACATTTCAAGGGCTTACCATTTTCTCAGCCTGGTGTTTACTGTTATTTTCAAAATCTCTTAAAGTTTTTAAATGAGGGAAAACACCAGAACGCAAGTTTGTTTTGTGTTTATGTGGTTAGAAACTAGCTGATATCAGGTTTAAATCTCCTGTGTAGAAAAGATGCCATACTAAATCTGGCATTTATGGTACATTCTGCCTGTCAGGTAGTGTGTGTGAGAGTCTTTGGAAAGGCTGTGAGCAGGGTTTGTGGTGTAGGGAAGGTTACAAGAAAACTGCTTTGTACTCTGTAAGGTAGAAACAAATCTGACCCAAATGCCCTTCCCTTTTAATCCTTACTTTTCCTTTTCCTTACCTGTCATCTTCCTTTCTACCAATTCCCCAGTGTTTCCAACTTCAACATCCATTTTTTAAGTCTATTTTAGGTATATGTTTTGAAAATTGGCATATTTGAGAATGAGGAAAAACATATGGTATAAGCACGTTTGGTCAGAAAAAAGGTTTATGTTGGATAAGAAACTAATATATTTCAGATTTTTAAAAAAAAAATCAAGTTTTCTCATGAAACAAGTTGATAAAAAGGTGATGTTGTAATCAGTAATTTAATTTGGATAATTTCTGATCCGTTCATTTTGCTCATGGCAAAACATTGCCATACAACATATAAATATCTTTATCTCATAGAATCTCATTAAATATCTGCTGTTGAATCAACGTGTTTGGTATAGTGTGAGGTTCTCAAATAGTCAAAATGATGAAATCTAAACAAAATATTTGTATCTCTGAAGAGACTATTTGTATCTTTAATCACCTTCAGTGGTTAAAGGATCAGTATAGACTTCTCTAGTTCTGTTTATGGTTGGGGCTTTTTTTTTTAAATAGTATTCTAAACTAGCATTTGCCTGCATTTTTTTAAATGAGATTACATTTTTGCATTGGAAAATGGTTCTGTCAGAGACGTTTTTTAGACCAATTCTGCTTATAGGCTTATCATTGACTAGACTGAGGCCTGCGAAGGAGAGAGAACAGCAGGAGGCCTGCTTCATTTGCGTCAGGCTTGTGCTAGAAGATGTCCATGATGTCTGTTTATTTGCCTAAGATGTGGATTCTATCCCCTGCCTCTACACAGTCAGTCTGAAATGTCTAGTCCAATAAATTAAAACAAAACAACAAGCTGACTCTGAATCAACTTTACCCATATTATCCATTCTCACCACTCCTGTAAATAGTAGGGAGCATTATTACCATGCAAGTTCTCTATTAAATCAAAAGATTCATTTCAAAATACTTATTTTCTCTGTGCCTACATGAAATTTGTCATCTTCCTTGCCCTAAGTGGCTTGGTATTTACTGTAGGGACTTCTTCCCTGTCATATCATTGTTTTAGAATATGTATTTCTAATTCCTTGTCTTTTTATTTATGATCTTGCTACATTTTTTTTATCTATCCATGTTTGTTTATTTTTTTATTTGACATTCAATGAATTTGCTCTAGCTCTGTCTTTTTAGTAGTAGCTGATGTTTTATAACATATTGATTCCCAATATTTTAAACTGACCCACTGTTGATATGAGGATCACACTGGGAAGTAAGATGTTTACATCTCACTATGAATAGGAGTTAAATGGAATAATAAAGGCTGTCAAAAGCTGAGAAATAAAGTATACTCGGTTCTTGTTTGCTCTCAAGGATATATGGCTGTGCAGCTCAGAGCTAGCAAACTTCAGAATTCAAGAGAAGAAGTTACAGACTTCAGTTTTCTCTTTAATTCTATTATTATTATTTTTGGATAAACAAAATATAATGTCAGGCTCCAGGACTATAATTTCGCCACAATTTTGCATGAAAATTGTGACTTCACCAGGGATTTTTTTTCCTGTATTTTTCCAGGAAACTTATTCCTTTGTAAATAATCCATGTCCTAATGAGCACATACGTGAAGAAAACTTAACTTTCTTTCCTTGTATTTGATACTGTATCCTGTTGGCTAATTAGAGACTTAGAATATGCAGACATATTGACATAGATTTTTACTTGTTTCACTTACAACTTTCTTGCATATAAAAGCTTCTTTTTTTTTTTACCCTCTCCTTATAAATTGCAGCCATTTCCTACTGAAATTTATTCTTTCTAGTATTTACTGCAGTAACATTAATCATGATGAACTCATCTGGTATTTACTTTTGATGCAATTTCCGTATAGTATTTCTGAATTAAAATACGTATTTTGTAGACAGTGAAAAATTATTTACTGATTATAGCACAACTGTGTGTGTGTATGTAGATATAGATATATTGTATACATTAACAGTGACATGTAATTTAAATCTGCACATTTTGCATTATTCAGTAGTTGGATGCCAGCTGCTTTTCTTTTGTACTTTGTGATTAATTTCATTGTCGGCAGATTTTATGTTTCTGAAGAGTCTTTCACAGGACCTACACAGGATTCAATGAAGAGAATATGAATACTCAGTTGTCAGTGATGTTTTAGCCTGATCTACAGCACTAAAGTTCAATGGTCAGAGTTATAAGATAATGAGGGAGGAAGAAAAAAAATTAACCATGGCATTAATTTCAAAGAATACTTGATTGACTTTTATCACATAACTAAAAAGATTTAATTCCCCCCATCACCCTTTTTTTAATTTCCACTGCAATAGTTTCTCTGCTTAATGGGAACAAATTCAAGGTAGGGGAGTGCTTTGTCTGAATTTGCATGTTATGTTTTTCCATGCAATGGAAGAGGCATCTTCAACTCTGAAAAGAACATAACTGCTGTGTACTTCTAAAGACTTTTAATGCTGGAGTTTTCAAGCCTGTTTTAGATATTGCATTCTTGCTTGTTTGATTAGGACAGCTTGAAACAAGAGCATGTGGAAACAAAAAGCAAACAGTAGTAAGCATGGAAAAAAAATTGCAGCTCTCAGCCACTACCAGCAATTACGAGTTCCAGAGTTCTGTCTTTTGTGTTTATTTTTAAAAGCAATTCAATAAACTAGAAAAAATTTGGATCATGCTAGTCAGGGAAGTTGCAGGTAGAATTTATACTACATTTCTCAGAAGATGTAAATTCCCCTTTTTTGTAAAGCATTAAGTCCCTCCCTTAATTAAGCCTTCTGGGGTTTAAATGTGTTGATCTCATTTTAAACTGAGCTCAGCACAATTAGACACACTGAGAAGATAGCAGATAATCAGCACATACAAAAACATTTCAGACATAAATGCTTCATCCTGCCAGGCCCAAAATTACTATTTCAGGATTTTTTTTTTATCAGGGGAGGGGATGGGGCTAGGCAGGGTGGGAGCAGAAAGTGGGGGGAGGAGAGAGAGAGAAAGAAAAAAAAAATTGATTATTTTCAGCTCGTCATACATCTCATTTGTAGTGGGTCAGACCTTCCCCATTCACAATTACCACTAGTTAATCTTATCAGAGAAAAATTCAATTACATTTATCAAGGTTATTCCATACACTCAAGTTATTGCCTTGGAAAAATCGGGTTTCAGTGTTAAGAATGTTGGCATTGTGTATGTGTATGGGGTCTGGCATTTCCCCCCCCCCCATCTTTAAAAATTAAATAATTAAATCCTGCTTTTACACTGACGTAACTAATATATAGTTATAATAAAGTAATATTTGACAGCTTTGTAAAAGGGATCATTAATACATAGATTATGGAAGTTTAGGAGGGAGGCTCATAACTGTTAATAGACTTCAATTCTCAGCCTACACTGACATTTTAAAAAATCTAGTTTCAAATTTGATAACAGATTACCAGCTAGGCTGGGAGCCAGCCACCTGATTAAGGCAATTTAAATGCTTGCAAAGTGGTGAGATTAAAATCAAATAAGTGCCGATTTTTTCCCTGCTTCACTTATCTTTCCCTGGATTCGTTCCTTAACTACCAGGTGGCAGAGGACTCTGGGTAATTTTCCTCTGCGCCAATTACCCCAGGATGGTTTTTAGGGTGAAGCAGAATAATTACTGCACTATCAATCCAAAATGGGCTGCTTAATGTGTTTAAGAGAGATTTTGAGCCTTAGCAGGGAGGCTGCCTGAAGCGTGCTATGCTTGTGGTGCCAAAGCCCGCTTGGCCTGCTTGGGTAGTTAACTGTTCGCGGAGAAGGCAGCACACACCCAAGGTGAAAGAAAACAAGGAAAACTCCTGGGAAGCTTGGGAAAGTTAATGAGCTGCTTCCAACGCGTGGCAGGCTGCAGTTGCAGGTGGCTGACAAAGCTAGTCAGGTTAAGAAAATAGTATTTATCATCTGACTGCCAGGACCATCTTTATCAAAAGTCTTTCTAAAACCCATACAACGTGCAGAAAAATGGTTTGGAACAAACAACAACAAAAAAAGTGCAGGGGGTGGAAGAAAACAAGGAGGAAATGCAGTCAATAAAGCAGCATATCCTTGATAGGTCATTGGCAAAGCTTTGTAGGGAAGCTGATCTGATATGACGACAGATTGATTTAAATTTTATTTTTTCCTGAGTAGAAGGAAGGATGGACTTGTGATTACAACAAAGAGGAGGAGATCTAGGGCTGATGTGGCTCTGCCACAGGGCTCTGGCATGCCTGATTATCGCCAACCCACACATAAAATTCTGCTGAGAGAGTGGGTGCCTGGCTGAAGGCTGACTCCCCATCGCTTCCATGCAGCTACATCTGCCCATCGGTTTTAATTGGCACTGAACTGTAAATGAGGTGCTCTCCAGATGCTCACCCATTGATGCTCTCTAGATGGGATCCAGCTACCCTCCCCCTAAGCCTGGGACTGCTAGTGGAATATTTGGCAGCAATTCCTTTGCCTTACAGATTTCTCCCTCCATAACACAGAGAAAGTAACACTTGGCTAAGCCACAGTATCAGAAATAACTCATTAATTATTGGTTCATTAAAGCATGTGAAGATCATTGGAAGAAAGGCAATACAGAAAAGCTCAAATGTGAGGGGAAGCAGCATTGATGATATTATTATCAAACTGGTGCGGTGGGAGAGGGATGGAAGAGTGGAGCAGGGCTTAAACTCAGCTGAGACTCTGAAATGACATTACTAAATTGTATACTGTAGCAGCCACAAATTTAGTATTATCTTCCACCTGGTAACTATGCACTGGATTTCCTTATTTATTATTATCTGAATATAATTTGTGATTTTTAGCCAAGAAGTCTGGAAGTTTGTCCTTAGAAACAGAGGGATAATTTTAAAAATACCATTGTATTTGTGAAGAGGTTGCTGCTGTTGCTTCTCTTCCAGTGATTTGCTTATACATATTTCCATATAGAGGGATCTGGACAGGCTGGGTCGATGGGCCAAGGTCAATGGGAGGAGGTTCAACAAGTCTAGGTGCTGGGTCCTGCACTTCGGCGACAACAATCTTGTGCAATGCCACATCTGGCTGAACACGAGCCAACAGTGTGCCCAGGTGACCAAGAAGGTCAACAGCATCCTGCCTTGTATCAGAAATAGTGTGGCCAGAAGGAATAAGTAGGTGATTGTCCCCCCGTACATGGCACTGGTGCAGCTGCACCTCAAATACTGTGCTCAGTTTTGGGCCCTTCACTACAGGAAGAACATTGAGGTGTTGGAGTGTGTCCAAAGAAGAGCAACAAAGCTCGTGAAGGGTCTAGAGCATAAGCCTTATGAGGAGTTGCTGAGGGAACTGGGATTGTTTAGTCTGGAGGAGTCTCAGGGGAGAATTTATCGCTCCCTACAACCACCTGAAAGGAGCTGGTAGTGAGGTGGGGGTTGGTCTTTTCTCCCAAGTAACAGGACTAGAGCAAATGGCTCCAACTTTTGCCAGGGGAGGTTCAGATTAGATATTAGGAAGAATTTTTTCATAGAGAGAGTTATCAGACATTGAAACAGGCCATCCAGGGAGGTGTAGATGTGGTGCTTGGGGACATAGTTTAATGGTGGACATGGTAATGTTAAGTGAACAGTTAGACTTGACGATGTAAGAAGTCTTTTCCAACCATAACGATTCTCTGATTCTGTGATATGATCTCTACCTACTTGATGTACAGAGCTTTTTATTATTTAATGAAAAATTGATCTGTGATTTTTGCTTAGCAGATGGTTTGGATAATGCAAGTTAAAATGTTCACTTTTAAAGAGAAAGTCTCTGTTATGAAATTGTTTTAAGGTGCTGAGTGACCTCAAGTGGACTTCCAACATCTGTAAAAATCAGCAGATATTTTATGAAGATTTAGATATGTTGCAGGAGCACAGGCTATGGGTGGGTATTTGTGACTAGGGCTTGGTAGCTTATGGATCCATATTCCAGCCCAATTTCCCACATAAAGCGGATTTACCAGTTCACCTATCCTCTGCTACCTTCCTCCAGCAGAACTGTGCCCTCCTAGAAACAGGAGGAGTGGAGGTCAGCTCCATGACTTGTTACCAGTTTTTAAGGTGACCCTGCTTTAAAGCACAGCAGTTTCACTTGCCCCTGAAAACCTGCTCGTGACCACCTTGCCTGATGTGACAGTTTATGCAGAAGTGTGTCTTGTAAGACATATGCAATCCATTTAGAGATTAACACATGAAACTATATTTACTTCAGAGGCCTGTAATAATTACACCTTCACTTGAAAAATCCTGAGGACTTTGGCTGCTGTGCCACAGATTTATACTCAAACATTTTCATTTGATGCGCAAAGTGTGAAGTACTCTTTAGTGGCAAGACAATTATCTGATTCTACTAATAAATGAATGCACTAGTAGTCATTTTTAATTGAACAATTATAGGATATTGCACTGTCAGTTGATTATAGAAGTCATTTCATAAATGTCAAAAATCTCTTTAAACGAATTATGGAGCTCCAAAATAACTCCGGCAATCAGCCAGCAATAACACAATAATCTGTTTACCCTGTTGTCAGGCAAACTCCCACCATTTTTTTTTGTTTCCTCTTGAAGGGGGACGGAATCTTAAGGATTATACTCCTGCTCAGGCTGCAGCAGCTACTGAGGCTTTGATTAATAGAGATTGTGAGTGTTGTCAAGTGCTCTGACATGTATTAAATAGCAAGAGAAATTAAAGTTGTTTTAGAAAGACGTCAATAGCAAACAGGAGGACAGATCTCCTCTTTGAGCAAAGAAGATGGAAGTCTGAAAGGTACTTCTAACATGTTCCTGTTTGCAGATGCTTCAATTTGCTTCATATTTTATTTTGGCATTGAATGGAAATACCACTCTCTTTCTGTTGTTACGTGATGATCTATTTCCTCTCTTTTCCTCTTTGTATTTACAAATGATAGGCTTGGACACAAAAGCAGACCAGGTCTGCTTCTATCTGCAAACACCTCTGTTCATGAGTGTTAGTCACACCGTTTTTTCTGCCTACTCATAAAAATGGAGATAAGAATTTAGCTTGTGACTATTATGGCTATGGAAAATCCTTCCCTAGTGGATCAGTCCACTTTCTGTCCTGGAGTAGGGTAATGCATAATAGTCCCAACAGCAATTCAGGTAGGGTCTGTAAGGATGTGTTCCAGCTGCATTAGAACTACTCTGTCCAGGGAAAGGTGAATTAAAAGCATCAAAATAAAGGATGTTGGACCATTGCTGTGGAGGAGATTTGATCCATCTTTTCTTTACTTAAGAGACAATGAGAGGGGGAGTATTTTAGACTTTTTGCTTTTTGATCAACATAATGCGAGTGTGATGTTTGGTTGGACTTGGTGATCTTTGGTTGGACTCGGTGACCATGAATGTTCTGTGATTCTGTGTGATTCATAGTTTTGCTAATAATAAAAGGCTTTGAAATAAATTGTAGGTGAAATGTTATCAAAAATTGAATTAAAATAAATATATTTTGAAAAGTGTTCACTTTCTGGAGATTTTGAATGTGTGGGTAGAGAGAGGATTGTTTGTTTCCCAGTTTCCAGTGCTCTATTTCAGATATCTTTGATCTGAATAAAATTAACGAGTTCTAAAGCTGGTCATCTCAAAGTATATGAGCTTGAAATAGTGGATAGTATATTTGGGCTGATGGTAGTAGAATAGATGTACTGCTGGTATATGACAAAATCTTTAATCTTTTTTAATCCTTAGCAATATAGGAAAGATACCTGCAGCTTTGGGTCTGCTTCTTGGCATAATCATGTTTTCATATGCTGAAAACTGAAATCCTCTGAAATCAAGCTCTGAGAGGGGATAACAAGAACGAGGGATTTTTAGTCAGAGATGATGGTGGAAAACTTCAGTCTAGAGTCTGCATGATCTCATAATGCATGAAGGGCAGCACGACCACAGGAGCAGAAGAACAGGGTCCTTCTGGATTATCTGTGCCTCATGGAGTAATCCTCTGCCAGCGCTGTATGAGCTGGCACAGAGGGTAGTTTTGGGAACAGAGTCAGAAACATTATGCAGATTCAGTGTCATAATCATCCTATGCAAGCTAGGTATGCCTGTGGCCATAATTCCTGCTCTGGAGTTGGCAGTAGTGATTCCAGGGTGTATTTTCATATTGACTTCTTATTCACTTCTACCACATGAGGCCTGCTTGTTGGGATCAGATGTGGAGAAGCTAATAGAAGATCTGGTGACATACCTGTGTGTAGGGCTTGATTGCTGGAGTCTGTAATTGATAAAAACAAATATTATTGCTCAAGTGCAGAATTTTAAGTCAACAGCTCTGTAAAGGTTCAATATGCTTGGAACTCCAAGCTGAGTACCCTCTAAAGAAGCAACTCCAATATTCTGACCCTATTAATAGCTCAGGATTTGTACAGGAGAGATTACATCCCTGTTTGCTGGCTATTTCCTGAGATAAGTGCATCTGTGTTATAGAGTTACAATGCTGGCACCAAAGGATGGGTGGTTCAAAAGCATTTGGTTAGACAAACAGAAAACTGAGAAAGAATAGGAACAGTGAGAGCTTCATAAGGAAATAACAGATAGCCCACTAATATTTATTTCACTTTGTGAAGCTTCTGATTTATAGTTTAGGTAATTTAAGGTGAGCTGGATTACATTCTGCTGGATGAAGATGTGGCCCTGAAAACTGAGGATCTCCTTTTTCCCTGACTTATACCTGGGTCTCTGTGTATATCTTTGCCAGGTCTGTGCCAAACATGGACAGTTTGGCAGCTTTCTTGCACACACATTGTTCTGAATTTAACTGACTTCACAAAGTGCAAGGTAGTCAAGAAACAGCCTCTGACATTTTCAATTGTCACTGAATTTAAGTCATCATCAGTTATTCTGCTTTAAATGCAGCTTTATTCCTTAGAACTGCATGACAAAACTCTTGCAGGGATCCATCCCTGGTATGACTTGGCTTGTAGGATTAAGCTCTTATGGCTAGTAGATGGCTGAGACCTTACCATGTGATGCTGGTCGACAGCAGCAAAGCTTTGCTTTACATACTAAAAGCAATCAGTTTGGCCTTTTTTTAAATTGACATTCAAATTATTAAACCAACTTGTAAATAATGTGATTCTCTCAGGACTCACATAGGTTGCACTGTGGGTAAGTTTGGATTTCAAGGGTGCCACAGTGCCTCATTCTGTCTTGATGGAATTGAACAGCATTAACCTTTTCACTTACACTAACAAAGACAAGTTAAGACAAGATGTGCTGTGACTACTGCACATCTATGTTTTGTTTTTGCCCAGGGCCCTGTACAATTACCCAGCACTTCAGAGCTAATATTGGTTGGATATTTACCTTCTATCCCTCTTCAATATTTTTACAAAATGACAGTCTTATTGTTTGATCAACGAAAAAAATAGTAACATAATAAATATATTTATTATAATATTCCAGACACTTATGAAGAGATCTAGCAATAAGAAAAACACATAGTACAGTTCAGCTAGCATTTTCTCAATACAAACAATTCTACTGTCATTCTAAATTCCACAGTGCATACAGTATGATCTTGATAGCAATGAAACACTGTGCTGTGCATGGATCCCAGAAAATAAGGAAAAAACCAAATCATCCTCAACAACGTAGAGGCAAAGTAACCCATTTTATTTATTTATTTTAACATGCAGGTTCTTTACACATATGTAATGAGCTAGTTCAAATATTATCAATATTACTCTGTTAGCCTCAACTGTGGTACTGAAGAACCCAGTGCATCTAGTAGAAATAATGTGACCAGCAGGAATAGGGGAGTGATTATACCACCGTACTCAGCACTGGTGAGGCCACATCTGGAATATTGTGTACAGTTCTGGGCCCCTCACTACAAGAAGGAGATGCTGGAGCATGTCCAAAGAAGGGGAACAAAGTTCATGAGGAGTCCAGAGTAGAAGTCTTATGAGGACTGGAGAAAAGGAGGCTCAAGGGAAACCTTCTCACTCTCTAAGACCTGAAAGGAGGTTGTAGCGAGGTGGTTCTTGATCTTTTCTCCCAAGTAATAAGTGATAGGACAAGAGGAAACAGCATCAAGTTGCACCAGGGGAAGTTTAGATTGGATATTAGGAAGTTTTTTTTCTCTGGAAGGGTTGTCAAGTTTGGAAGAGGCTGCACAGGGATGTGGTAGAATCACTATCCTTGGAGGTATTAAAAAGACATGTAGATGTGGTGCTGAGGGGCATGGTTTATGGGTGGACTTGACTAGGTTAAAGGTTGGACTTGATGATCTTCAAGGTCTTTTCCAACCAAAACAATTGCCTGATTTCAGTTATAGACAAGTAATGTTAAATATCTAGATGTTAGACATCCAAAGTCAGGTGGGTTGAATCCTGTTTCAAAAACTGGATTATGGGTTAGGTATGCATCTCACTTAACCTGATAGAGCTGGTATTCTCTCCATAATAAAAACATTCAGCTCACATATTTTCTTCTTGTATGTGTGATAACTTTGATTAAACTACCAGATTGAATTCTTCTGGTTTAGATTTTAAATCTGTTTGAAACAAGGTTAGATGGCATTCAAGTTCCATATCATTGTGTCTCCAGTAATGAAAATTAGTCTAATAAGCTAAGTTATCCATTATTCAGGCTAAATAAGCTTCCTGGGAGAGATACCTGTAAAGTAGTCATCATGATGAAGAATGTACCAGTTAAAGTAAACCAAGTTGATTATTGACATATTCTGAATTTCTTTTAAACCTTTTTCTTTTTTACATCCTTTATTCTTCTGCCTGTTGCAGAAGCTTGGACACTATTGAACAGAGAGAAGGTTAAAGAAATGTGGAAAGGGAGGAATTCACTCATGTCTTTTTATTGCCATTGTGTTTGACTACATATAGAATCATTCCTGAAAGAGTATTCTTCTTTCTAGATCTTCCTTTGAGATCATGCAGGTCATGTACTTCCCCACTAGCTACCATTGGGATGATAGATCCTGACTACTGCAGGTGGACATATGGAAAAGTAATCAAACAAAAGTGTTGAAAATATGTATATGTTTAGCTGCCTCTAAATAGAATTTCATATCTAGAAGAAGAGAAAAACAAAAGCCCCTTGACAAGTTAGCTTTCAACAGATAACAGAGAAACATCAACATGTCCTCTTTCTACTGCTGATGCAATGATTGCTGAGTGTATGCTGATGATCTCCTAATCTTTCTATTGATAGAGTTTTGTCCTGGAGTGACAAGTCTCCAAGACCCCCCTCTCCCCAATAAGATTGTTCTTTTGACCCTAACTTCTGGTCAAACCAGGACAAGTTTCTTCTGATTAGATGAGGAACTTGGATTTTGGAAGATCTGCTTTCTATACTTCATTGAAGTTTAAAGGGATGACATCACACATGTACACTGGAATCAGTTTTTAGGAGCATCTGTCCCATTTTCAGAAGTCATTTGTACCTAGAGGAGACTCTGGAATGGCTGACAGACGGGTATATGTTTGTTTATGCTGTAGATGTTTTATGCGCTACTGAGAGATGAGGATAACAGTAAGAAATTGGATCAAAGCCCTACCACACTTGGATCCATATATTTAGGCATTACTATTTTAAGCATACCAAGGCTTAGGTGATATGTCACATAAATGTGAATTAGTCATGACTTCCAAGAAACCACAATTATTATTTGAAGAATGATCCTCAGTGGCTTAGGTGGTCTTGACATATCCTGTATCTCCATTTCACATCTGTGAAATGAGAAAACAATACTTACCTACTTCTAAAAGATGTTTCACTGAATAGTTTTTTGTGAAGCACAAGCCTCCTGTGGAATGAGTGCAAAGTATTACTCAATTTATTTTTATGAACTTTCTGTTTTACTGCAGTAGGAAAGCTTAAATTATCCATAGAGTTTTTGAGCACATTGGGGAAGCCAAAGATCCTGATTTTGCCCACTGTGCTCCTGGCAAAGAAAAGACCCAAGGGAGATTCCTAAATGAAAAATATAAACAAAACCCTGAAGCTACTCAGATCTTTAGAAGATTAGATTTTTGAAAATATGTTCTTTATAAGATAAGTTAAATGCATTCTTTCCCTTATTTTTTCCCCTGGTTTGGTCATAAGTTGCTTCAGGCATCCAAATGGGGGTATTTAATCCCTTGCTCTATTGATCTTGATAGGGACACATGCTAAGGTGCTCTATCCTCCCTGAGGCCATCACTAACTGTAGATTTAACAAGTCCAGCAAGGAGAAGGTGAGGTTCCAGAGGCTGTCATTCAGCCTGAGATCCATACTTCACCCTTTCAATCTTCTTCTCCTCTCTGTATATTTCATTACTGTCAAGGTGTGCAATACTTGAATTTCCAGTTGTATTGCAAAGCCATTTCAGGGCTGGTAGTTGTTGGGGGTTTAGTGAACATCTCGTAAGTGGGAAAATTACCTGTGAGACCAGGCAGTGCTCTTTGCGTCACTCACATGGAGGAGGGACAGGAGAAAGAGTGGAAATGTATTTTTGTGTGATTTCTTCTTCCCGAGGTGCTTTGGGGGTTTGTCACATGAAAGATAAGTGGTCTAGATACCATTTTTAGATTTTGACTGTACAGAGACATTTTAGGCATTTTTCATTTTGCTGTTACCAGCAATTTTAGAGTTCTGTTGTAACTCTTCGGTTTTAGATGTTTGAATAAGTGCTAAACTCATTCTCTCACATTTGGATTTATATTGAGTCTTCATTCTACTTTCTAAAATTATTTTTAAGAATGTTATATACCTGTAGACATTAAGTACCTTGATAAAATGTTAGCATGGATCACTGTTTTTCTGTTAACTATGACCTAGGTTCCATGAGTTGGTGTGTTAATCTGGAGTTTTGTACCTTGGTGCTTTTAGTCAATATACACAAAGGTACATTTTATGAAATAAACCAATGTGTGTTTCATCAATGTTTTTATTTCTAGAAAGATCTTAAAGCCCTTTACAAATTGATGCGTGGGTTTCAGGAATGTGTACACTGCCTGTAGGAAGCACTGGAGTACAGTATGAACACTGTCCATCTAATGCATAGCTCTGTTTGCCTTGGGATTTCTAATTAGCTTTTACTGACAGACATAAAGGCAAAATCAGTATTGGAGATGAAAAAAAGTAAGTGGAAATTAAACTAAGGGTAAAATTGCAATTTGTGATAGAGTCTATCTGAGAATCTGTTATCACCGTGAAGCTCTTAGTGCTCCCTGTTTCCCGTGTTCCTCCAACTCCTCTCCTGTCCTTGGTAGGTGATTTGTCACTTCCTTTATACTGGCTCTGATGTGTCAAACCAATGACCTTGCAGTGACTCTTATTTGAGGTGATGAGACAGAAGAGCTCACTGTGAGGGTGAGAACACCACTTGATTTTGGGAGGAAGGAGGAGACATTAGGAGCACATGGCTAGAAGCAGTGTAGGGTTGGGAGAAATGATGCAGCTCAGCAATAAGTAAAACTTCCCTGAATTATCAACACTGTTTCCAGCACAAATCCAAAGCAGAGCCCCACGCTAGCTACTGTGAAGAAAATTAACTTTAATGTAGCCCAAACCAGCACAATCCTTTACCTAGTTTTCACAACAGAAGTCATTGAAGTCTGTAAGTGTTGAATAAGAACGTACAAAGGAAAGTAGGCTTTGATTTGGCTCCAAATGCCTATATTCCACATATTCCTACTTCTCAGATTGTTACAGACTGATCTGGCTGAGAAATTTATCCTCCACTCTTCCCATTTACAAATAATGTCTCCTATTGCTAATGCTTTCTAATATACCCCCCTGGACAACATTATTTTCAGAAGACTTGTGCTCAAGGACCACTTCAAGTAATTGAGTAACTACTCAATCACCAATAAAAAAAAAAAGTAATCTAAAGCAACTAAATACCTTGAAATTAGCAGTTATCTGCTTACCTAGAGTTATGCAATGGCCAATGCCAGTTAACACTTTGCAGATTGTTTAGCGAACAACCTCTTTGGCTTTTTCTTTGGCCTCTGCTCCTCTTCAGCATCTGCCCAGTGCACATAAGGAGAAATGTCTTGCTGCTCCTAGTACCTTGTACCATGCACTGTAAATTTCAGAACACAGGAGTAGTAGGATAGGTGCTGGGTGTATGCTTTGAATTCAAGCAAGTATTAACGCAGCAGTTAGTTGAAGAGGCATGGTACTCAAACTAGCTACTCTGCAACAGTAAACAGTGCTTACAGGGAACTAATTGTTTAGTAGCATCTGTGATAATTTTGCCACCCTTGATATGCTTCCGTGCTTGAATGATAGCAACCTATGTCACACAATCTTGTACACCAAATTCCTCTGTCACCATTCAGCTTAATCACAGTGGCTCATAGCTGTGACTGCATCTCTGAACATTACATCACATTGCTTTTTTTGTCCTGATCATTTTCTTAGGGGCTATGTGCTGAAGTTTTGGTTCCATGCTCATTAATAGTTATTAATGACATTGTGTGATCTACTGCAAGATCTTGTACTTAGAGGGCAGTTTAAATTCACATATTTATGGGTATCAGTAGAATGGTACAGCTTATTGAGAGTTTATATTGTCTCCAAGATCTTATTCAGTGTTTTGTTGTCTTTATGTTGGAAGTCAGTTGATACCTAGTCCAGTGTTCAGTTAGAGAGATGAGGAGAGAGGATGCATACCCTAGTATCATGCCTACTACTACAAAATTAAGCCATTGAAACATTTTCATAATATTTGATGGGACAATGTGAGCTTATACAAGATTAGTGTTTCATGTTGTGTGGTCTCAGAGATTTTTGACTTGGTACAGAGAAGAACTAAAGCTGAATGTATGTTGTTATGACAATGTGGCCTTAAAAAGCATATACATTCAGTCTTCACTGAAGTTTTGGGAAGCAATCTACACAGCACCCCTCAGGATGAGCTCCCATGTCTCCATCTGGGAATAGTGCTTACCTGCTCCATGGGGATCTGTAAAAGTAAACTGATTATTCATTTTTTCAAGGTTTGTACAGCACTTTGAAGATAATAAAAGCTGTACTCTTTGCTACGTTACATTTCCTGTGTAATTACGTATTTTTTCCTGAGATTGTTAGATATATCTTAATCTTTCTAATTGATACTCATGCAGCAGATCATTATTCTATCTCTAGCTAAACAGGATACTGTTGAAGTGTAGGGAAAAAAAATTGATCTATCTGTTATGTTATCCACTTTGTTCTCTTATGACATTTTTTGCAAACTGCTTTCACCAAACAAGTAAGGATTTGTCAGGGTGTTTACCTGTTGGGAATCTCAACATTTCTTGAGGGTGCAATCTGAGGCTGAGTTATGTGTTCTTCTCTTCTGCTTCTCTACCTCTAACAAATAGTTATTTGTACATCAGATTCTTCACAATTGTAATTCTTTTTGGCCTGTTCTTTATTCAACAGTTGCTGTACAAAACAAATGCATGTTGTGTTCAAAGAATACTTGATATCACATACATTTATCCACCCAGTGCAATGAATGCTTGGAGTGCACATAAGCAGAAATGTCGTGGTGTGGAAAGTTAGTGGTATCTTGTGCCTCATGCTGTAGATTGCAGTGTAGAGACTATTGTTTTGATGGTGGTAGACAAAATTAAGCAATGGAAAATTTGGATGAGTTTCAGGAAATATTTCTTAATATTGAGTCCAGGCAGTGGAACAGTCTTCCAAGGAACATGATGAAAAGCCCATTTCCTGTGTCAATTAAAACTAGACTAGTTTTAGAATTGGGGAATATACTGTAGGAAACAATTCTGCACAAGTCTAGATAACCTAATAACACTTTTCCATCTGTAATAGTTATGCCTGAGTTTCAGAGTTATGTATTGCAATATGATTTCTTCCTGACTGAGGAAGACTGAATTTTATTTTGTGTAGGATTTTCTTCCACAATATCCAGAATTTTCATACCCACTGGAAACTAGTAGGGGAAAAGAAAGCAGGACCAGATCTGCCAGAGGTTTTGGAGATATAAATCCTCTTTTTAAGCAGCAGTCCTGGGATTTGTCTTCCTATTGAATACTGTTGGGTCCTGTCTCATCTATACCTCCAGTCATTTTTAGGGAGCCATGGCTGATAAGGTGCAAAACATGAAGTGTGTTCTGGCATGCAGTTTTGAGGAGAGTAAAGTGTTTCTAGCACGTTTTATATTTCTTTCTTGCAAGAAGCTTGGCAAAGCTTTAACATGACATTATTTTGAAACACAAAGAGGCTTTGAGAATAATCAGTGATGCATCATAGAAAGGCCCATTTTTTTCCATTTAACAGGGAAAAGGTTAGAGTAGTATATCATCTTGCTGCTTCCACTCTGTGCATTTAAGAAACAGTCTGTTCAGCCACTAATTAAGAAGTGAATTTGTATACATAGAAACCAGTTTAGAAGTGTCAGTAAAGGAATTGGTAATTTTTCCACTAACAAGATGCCATATTGGTAATATAAACCCCTATTAAACTGAGAAATAGTGTCTACCTGCTCCTTAAAGAGTTCTTGACTATGAAATAGGAATTCCTGGGTTCTCCTAGTTTCTCTTTCTTCCTGTTGGCTTTTTTTTTTGTTGCACCTTGAAGCTGAGGGGAAACTTGGGGTAGCATGTAACCTTCTTTCCTGGATCTAACAAGTCATAAAGCAGTTGTTCACCAAAGTTTGGCCATAAACGTTGTGGACAGCATGTTGAATACCTAAGGCTTATATACGTGCAGTATGGTCAGGAGGCCAGATGGAATAGAATAAATGTTCAATTTTCAATGCCTGAAAGTTTACATCCAAGCTTTGTAGCTTGGCAAATCTCTGCAAACAACTTTTGTGTAAAATAATCTTCTACCCAAATCTATTACAAGTCTCACTCAGATTACTCTTCTTTAATACTTTGCTTAAAAACTGCTTCTTTAATATTAGCTCGAATCAGCTTTTTGGAACATTTTCTTTACACTTATTTGGCTTTCTCTCTTTGCCTTTCCTCTTGTCCCTGATCTCATTTCTTCATCCATATGACTCCATTTCTATTTGCATATATGCTGCTATGAAAAAAGATAAACTAACTAATGGTGCTATCCCTCCAGCAAAGTCTTTGAGGGACTTTCTTGTCTCTCTGACTAATTCCTTTTGTGGCCTTGGGAAAGTCACTTATCTTGTCTTTCTCAGTTTTCCCATATGAAAAATGGAGGTTATAATGTACACTGACATCCAAGAAAACCTGTTTATGTTGCACTAAGAAGTCAGCCATCTCCAAATACAGGTTTACTCTTTGTGACTGTGTGAGTTAATTAAAACTAAGATATGGCAGTATGGTGGATTAATTTAGCCTCTGTGGTCAGTGCTGATCACATCACTGAGGGGAAATATTAGGAATTAAAATGAAGTGCTGGAAAAGTATTAACTTCTTTTTATTAATAATAATCATGCTATTTATTGCTGCTTATTTTGTAATTATTGATTGGGAAATAAAAAATAAAAAAATCTCTCCCTGCTCTGTGCCAGCTATAACTGCAGCTGTGGATTTAGAGACGAAATTCAGGCTTCAGCCTTTCCCTGGGGCTGATGGACTTCTCCTTTCAAAGTAGGACACTTCTATCTGATGGCATTAACCATAAAATCCCCCATTTCAAGTCTATGATATCCTGAAGGACAACGGCTCATTTCATTTCTTATCAAGAAATCGGGCAGATCAGTCATATTTCCCGAATCAAATGACATTTTCAGAAAATTCATTTGAACCAAAAATGAGGTTTCCTCTCCACAGACTCCAATTAGTTTAAAAGTGGTTTTCTGATGAAAATTCTTGAAATAACTGAGCTGTATAAAGAAAAATCTATATCTATATATGTATGTATATAGATATATGTACACATGCACAGTCACTGTGAAAGCCATAGCTAGAATACTCTATCAAGCAGCATAAATCTTTAATTTTGGTGATCAGCAGTAACGGTGAAATACCTTAAGATCTCTCCTTGCTTCCTCCTCATTTTTCTTCCTCTCATCCCATCACTCTGGCTATTCCAGTGGGAGTGCATGCACTCATTTGCTCCCTAAGTACACAAAATTAGCTGCTTATCTGTTGATCTTCTTACATGATCCTTTAAAAATCCTTTCTCTGTATGTGTGTCCAAGGCCGCTTTTGCCTTCAGAGGAAGCCCAGACAAGCCAATCCTCAGCCTTTCCCTTACCCACTCACAGGGGGCCTGGGCCTAATTAAATTGCTCTCAAAGACAAGAAGGGATGAATTTCCTTCTTTCTGTCTCCCTTGTCACCCATTTAACTCAGCTGAGATCCGTTCATTCCTTTTTAGTTATGTTAAAATGGAAAGGGGGGAGCTTGGATTGAGGGTGATGTGCAGGGAAGGGGGAGGAAAGTAGGGGAGGAGGCAGCTCATGTGTTGCACTACTGAGTTGCAGCATCCCAGGGACAAACAAAGGAGCAAAACCTGTAAAGAGAAGATGAGCAGAAAAGAGTGAGCGTCAAAACGGTGTCCGAGTTTCTCTGGCTGGAGCCTCCTCTGTCTATTTTTATACTTAAACTGAATTAAGATGTGATGTTGAAAAGGAAACATCTAAGTACATTTCTGCATACTTATGCACTCTTTCAGACTGATGCTTGCTCCTTCCCCCACCTCTCCCAAGAGCCATCTCTAATGAATGAGGAGGCCTGGGAAATTAGGATGGCCCTTGCCTGCCCATGTGGCATTGCCCAGGAGGAGTGGAGGTGTCTGCTTTGTCTCATCTACCATTGGTTACACTGGGAGGGTGATGGGGAGAGCCAGGGCAGCAGGGCTGCTGCAGTGGAGGCCCCAGTGCCTGGGGAAGAACAGTCCTGGTGCTGCCAATGCCAGTGTCCCTGCATGAGCCAAAGCCCAGCAAAGGCCTAGAAAAGCCAAGCAATTAGCCTTTGAAGGTCATCCAAAGTTGTTGTGTTTTTTCCTTTTTTTTCCTTTTCCCTTCCTCTCCCTCCACTTTTCTCATTTCTGCATCTTCCTCCTCCTCCATCACCTAAACCCGAAACACATCTGAGAAAGCTGTTCAATTAAATCTCTCCTGGCTCCAGCTGGCTCCTGAGTGAAAGGTCAGCAGCGTCCAGGAGGGAGAGGCGCGTGTGAGGAGGAGCCAGAACCTGTGCTGCTACCGCAGCCGCCTCTGTCTTTCCCCTTGCCTCTCTCCCTTCCTCCCTCCTCCTTTCCTTCTCCCCCCTCCCTCCCCTCACCTCCCCTCTTTAATGATACCCAATGGTCAATCACTCCCCAGCAGAGAGAGAGTTGCCCTGAAGCATCATTGTGGTCGAGAGCGATCGATCAGATTTTTAAAAAAAGATGATAATGATAACCCGTGGACATAATGTCAGTGAGTTTGCAGTGCCTCTTGGAGGCCGCACGTGCTCTGTCTGCCAGTGCCAAGGAGAGGCTTGGAGGGGCCTGAGAAAGCCTCTTCCCCCCACTGAGCCCACTTAGCCCTGCCTTAAAGACAGCTAATTAGACCAAGAGCTGCTATGTCTGCTTACACTGGTGGGGGAGAGCAGGAGCGAGGAGGACCTCACACCAATGGCAAAGCAGGACTAGAGCAACCTTTGTTTTAAAGAGGCTTCAAGTTAACTGGAGGTAATCACACAGAGACACAGCTATAAATAATACATACGTGCGCTACGCGACCTGGATGCAGGCCCTCATAAGAATACTGGGGTATGCAACGGTGAGCCACCACTTGCTACCTCTTGTACCCTTTGGAGCCTTTATTTTAAGATAGATTAGTGCTTTGTATTGCCAGGCAGATAGAGGTAATCACTGGCCCATGTCTGAGACCAAGATCTGAAAATCACTGGGAGGTACTTATCAACATGCCATCTGAACACCAGTGGATGAGTACAGACCTTTTAAAATTCTATTAGTATATGTCTGAGTAGACTGTGGTAAAAATACAAACAGTTTTCTAAAGAAAACCTGTCAGTCTCTCTTCTTAAATCTCCTACCCTGCAGCCTAAGTATGGACTTCTGTTTTTATGGATAAATGTGATTTGTCTTTCAACTGTTAAGATTACACACTCACTGGAAGGTCTGCAGACCCTGCTTGGAAGAGGAAATCTTCCCTTTATCCCAGTGTACACTTTTATCAGAAAAATAATAATCAAACCTGGGGGCCCTCTGTCCCTTCCACCCTTTGAAGAGATATAGGACAAATAACTCCATAGCAATAATTTCCCATCCCAACATAGAGATTTTTTTTGTTGTTGTCACGTTATTTTCTGCATCATTTGATGAACAAAACTACATTTTCCTCTGCACCTATTAAACTATTTGATGATGCCTCTTATTTTGCACTATAATTGGGAAAGCAATCGTGTGATAAAATGTAAGTCTGTTCTGAAATAAAATAAGCAATGTTGAAAACATTCAAATTATATTGTCCAAGAAAGTTTCTCAGATGTTCTGTTCATTTAGAGAAATAATACTATTATTATTTTCAAATATTTTTACACTTTTGAGAAGAAATCTTTGATTAGCAGATACTTGTAACAAACATAACAGTAATGACTCGTGATTCTGCCATTAACTCTCTCTTGCAGTATTAAAAATGTGAGTAGAGAGCATTAAAATAGCTATGGTCTGAAAAGAGGACATTTATCTCATTTCTTTCTAGGGCAGCTGTTTTGTGTATGTGAAATTTAGTTTCGTTCATATGATTGAGCTAGTATAGAAAAGCTGCCAGGAGTAAGTATTAACATGTACTAGAAGGACTGAAAACTTTGTGTAGGCCTTAAGAGATACATGCATTTGATGCCATTTGGTATTCTGCAATTAAGAATCACAAAATGTCCATGTGAAATTTTAATACAACCTTTTCATTAAAAACAGAATCATAATTTCAGAGAACAAGATGGCAATTGATCTGACCACTTTGAAATCCAGCAGACAACACACAGCAACTTTGTCCTGTATTCAGCCTCATTAGAGATGCAGGTTTCACCTAAAACTGTGGTCACAACATTTAATTGTATTTTATTGTTCCCAAGCTAGTGAAATCAACCTGAAACCCCACATTATAACAATGCAAGTTTAGAATGTACATAGGAAGCATATGGGACTCATTAACTCTTTAACGTTGAAATTAAGCACTGTACTAGCCATGATAAGGCATCAATAGGCTGGGCTTAATTTCGGGATAAAATTTTATAATCTTATTTTTCAATAGTGACAAAAGGCTTCTTCATACCTAGGAATCAGTTAGCTGTGAATTATGATGTTGTGCATAGAGCCAGTGATGACCTAGCCTTTAACAATCAGTGGCAGTAACTCTGATACCAACCCATTAGAAACATCATAGAGTGCTGTAACTAGAAGTACAAAATCCTCAGTTGTATTTTTGTGTTAAAATAAAAAACATATATATGAAGAAATATGCTGCAAAGTAAATATTTGAGGATGAAAGGTGTTTCTTCCTGTTTTAAAGACTTTTTAAAGCTTCCTTTCCAACACCATGCATAGGATATTGCACTGTTCTCTTCATGAAGCTAGGTTAATAGTTTCTCTTGCAACAATAAATAAATTCAAACAGTGCTACCTCTCATTAAGATTCCTTTGTTGATTTTTTACAACTTTGTTTCTGCTGTACAGAGCTGAAAAGTGCATTTTGTAGAGTAATATCTAAAGCACTTTCCTCTTTCTTTCTTTATTCATACCTCCTGTTTTATCCCATCTTATCTTCAAACCCTTCAGCACTGTCCAAGGCACTGTTTAATTTCTCACAGAAGTGAGCAGGTGTGAAGTAATGTGTGAGGACATTTTGATTCCATTGGGCTATGAAACATCCCAGGAAAAATGAATTAACCTTAGCACTGGTACAAAATTTTCTATGCATTGAATTTGCAAATTATTCACCCAAATATTGAATTGAGTACTTACTGTCTGAAAAGATAACATGATGTTCAACCCTAAAATATAGAGCTTTTTGTCATTAAAAGTCATTTAAATACTGCATTGCTTACGCAGTGTAACACAAGTGATGCAGACGTGGCATAATGTAGAAAGAGCTTAAAAAAAATTATTGCAAGCATGACCTCATAGTGTTTTGTATTTATTTCCTCAGGGTGATTCTATGTCAGATTTACTCAGATTTAAAACCAGAGCCTCTCTACTAAATGCCAGGGCTGTAAAAAAACAAAACAAAGCAAACAACATTCTCCCAACCTCCACAAACCACCAAAAACCAGAAAAAGAAAATCCTATTATGCTGTTTCTGTCATTTATGTCATTGTCAGACTTAAAAATTGTCACTGATCTCCCTAATCATATTTAATCTTAAATTTACCAAATTTACTAAGTATGTATATATACACACATAAAGTATGCAGTGTAAACTTTTGCATGGTTTCAGTATGATTGCATATGGAGTTTGATGATATATACTATAGACAAGATGGCACAGTCTGAAAATCACTTGCTATAGACAAGGATGCCAAGTCTAAGAGTTTTGATATGTTCGATATCACTCCAGTTGTAAGAAAACAGTGATATTTTAGAAGAAATGAGTCCTACCTCACATCATGCTGACTGAGCTAAGCAGTGTATTCCCACATTTGCCTGTTTGCTTCTGTGATCATCTTCTGTGAACCTATTTGTCCTAGCAAGCTAAGTTTTATTGAATTGGGTAAAAACTTGAAAAGTTCTTAAGAAAACCCCAACCAACCAAAAAACCAAACAAAAAGAAAACCAAAACCAAAACACCAAATGTATTTGGCATTGAGCTGCAGATGAGCATTTCTAAAGATCACGCCCCTGCTGCAGCCCAAGGACTGTGAAGTGTGGCCATTGCATTCCTGTCAGTATTTTCTTTTTGCTTTGGTAAGGACACAGTGCCAATGGATCCTTAAGCTGTGGTGAGAGTTACTTGACACAGTAATTTTCAGACTGCAGGTAACCAGTGCATACTTCAGTCTGCCTGAAAAATATCAGGCTTCTACCCTTTTTGAGAGTTAAAGATATTGTAACCACTCTCTCATGGTCTCCACTGCTTAATTCAATGCTAAGAAAAGTATGTTTGTACATTTACAGTGCCATATGTAAATGATCATTGCATTAAGCATTTATAGAAAATATTACTTTTTAAGGTTCCCAAACCACTTTAAGAATTTAAAACCAATGTAAATGATAAAAAGGGATAGATCTGATTGAAATACTTAGAATGAATAATTAATCGGACAAATCTATTTCTTTTTTCCTATTTGCAAATTTTTCAAGTGCAGACTTGAATTCTTTTGTTCTTCAGTTGAAGCTCTTGGATTAATAGTTTAGGCAAAGTGTTTCAGTCTATGGATTGCCTGCAAACTGTTTCATGTGGCAATTATGCCATACATTATCTATTTGTATTTGGTCATTTTACCTGCAAGACAATGACCTGCTGTAAATGAAGGGGTTTTATTTCTTCATATTGTTTGACTAACTTTCAGAAATCACATCTAGATTAACATTCATAAAGACAACTAGCAGGTAGTTCAAACCAGGAAAATTGTAAAAAAGCCCATGAAAGCATCTCTAGCCAGACAATAAAGCACAGTCTTTCTTGATGCCATACTAGGAAGAATCTGTAGGACATTTTAAGGCAATAGGAGGACAACTGACAATTTTCTGTTTTTCTAGAACATTACAGAGTAAAATCAACTTGTAGACAGTAGGATGAGCTGCTCTTTCAACATCTTTCCTTCAGTGTGGGGAGAAAAAAAACCCTCTACTGTCATAGGAAAGTTTAAACTGGGCAATATTTTTGAGATTTTTGTTTTGCTAGTATCGTGATTCCCTAGAGCTTCTAAAGGTAATAGCAGATAATCTCAAGAGTGTAGAGATTCATCTTTCATAAAGAAGCTCAAAACTAAATATCATTCTGATGGCCAAAGAGATAAACCTTACCCACCAATGACCATCAAAGAAGAAGAGTTAAGGACATGTGATCACAACCTGGTTATAATAGCTTTATGAATATGAGATTATACAATGCCAAGTAGGCATACTTAGATGTTTTAGAGGGCCAGATTATTGAAGCTTGAATCAGGAATGTAAATTTTAATTAGGAAGTATTAATGAATACTGGGAATTGTCCAAGGACATAAACTTGCACACAAAAATGTACAGTAGTCAAAATGTCCTGATTAAAACACATCAAAGTAGTGTAAAAACATAAAATAATGATGTATCAAGAATGGAAAAAGATAGGATAAGTTATATACTGAGGCTTATAAGTAATTGATAAAAGAAATTAACAACTCTGTTAAACATCAATGGCCAATATGGTTAAAAACAACAAGGCAATTTAAAAACATTTTAGCATCAAAAAGAATCTTAGGTCAGATATAGTTCCAATGAAGATGCAGATGGTGAAAATCATAAATAATGATGCAGAAAAGGCAGAAATGTTTAATAAATATTTCTCTTCTGCAGTTGGAATGAAACAGGAGGATGTATCCATCCCATATGATGTTGTGGATGGAAATGAAAGTTTGCCATCTGTAACAAAGAAAGAGGTAAGGCAGCAACTGTTAAAATGGAACATATTCATACCAACAGGCTTATATTATTTTAGGCCTAAGAGTCTCAAAGAAACTAGCTAAGAAGCTAAATTTAGCCAGCTTATCAAAATGTAGAAAATGGAAGTATCAATCCTTCCCAGTTGTCTTAAAAGCACCTAACTTCCCTGCTTTGGGATTCCAGTGGAAATTGCTCTCCCCACCATGCAATGCAAAACAAGTAGCACTGAATACACATAAAATCTTTTTCATCTCTGCTTTTAGTAGAGAGTAATCCTTGGGCTGATACAAATACTGTGCTGTCGATGGTCTTGATTGTATTTTAGGATTTCTCCAAGTTACTTTCTTTAGTAATATATACTATCTTTTTAAAAAGCAAGCAAACAAATAAGAGCCCCAAGCAATCTACAGCAACTTGTCCTATACAGGATTAAAAAGTCACATTAAATGGATTAAAAGCTGCCTTAGTGACAGATTTTAAAGTGGATTTGTTAATAAAGAAACATCAGTGAGTTAGAACGTTGCTGGTGGTGCTGACCATTGGATCAAGGCTTGATCCAATACTTTTCAATATTTTTGCCAACCATTTGGATAAGGGTTTGGTGAACACAAAATTGGATAACACAAACTAATGAGAAACATAAGCTACTTTTAGAGATTTGAGTTCCCTGGTTAACAGTCAAGATCAAGCAAAATATATTTAAACACAACCAAAAGCAAATACATTTAAGAGTAACACTTAGGGAGAATATCTCTGAAAACAGTGACTCAGAAAAGGACTTTGATCCTCAGAAATTATTACCATAACATGAGCTTTCACTGCAATTCATCCTTAGATAGACAAAAGGGAAGGTTACAGCCAGGGAGCTAAGCCTTGTTGCTGTGTGCCCCGCTGGAAAGACTATGTCCAACTTTTGGACCTGCCTTTAGGAAGGATACTGAAATAAATACCAGGACAAAGCATAAAAGATGACCACTACATTGTTCTAGACACTGGCACATGAGCCTTAGGGTGTGATGTACCTTACAGGTCTGTGTATGCATTTATGTGAAGAGATAGAGAACTGGCAGATGAGGCTTTTTCTCCTTTGCAGAGGTATTCAGCAGATTCTACCTTGCAAAAGATCTAGCTTTCTGTAATTTCTATAGAAGAACAGTTTGTTGAAGGAAATAGTAGACTCATCATAGGTTTGTATCTTTAAAATGAGATCAAATATCTCTCTAAATGAGGCCTTATGGAAAAAAATCTATTACCTACGCAAGCCAATGGTCAGACTTATGACAGTTTTTTCTAATCTGGGACTTTATAAATCTGTGAAAAGAAAAAAAATAATTATGAAAATGTTTATGAAAATTATTTGTGTAATTCATATGTAGCAAAATTGTCCAGGTTTTGCTTGGGAAAATCCTTAGATAAATATTCTGTGATGCTGTCAAAGGATCCTGGTTTTACTGCTAAAATACAGTAATTCTGTGGTGGAATTCAGCAGCTGTGGACTCTGCAGCACTCATGAAGTTGGATTTGGGAATGATAGATTCATCTCAAACCAAAGGCAAAAGAGAGATGACAGAATGGATATGGTTGACATATGGGAGGGTATGGGAAGATTTTAGTAAAATTACAATGAGGGCTTGAAATAGTAAGTCATTGGCAAGGTTTTAGCTAAGTTTATTATATCTTTCTGAGATTATACAGTGCATTGACAGAGAAAAGACTGCTTAATTGTTTAAATGGAATAAATTTAATGGTTGAAAGGCATAAGCTTGTTTGCTAGGATGGAAGGTATTTTGTGTGGATGCTTCTGTTAGCAGAAGATTCATAAAAGCTTATGGAAATTACAGTATCTGATGTTACTGGAGAATAACAGAACCGTCTACAAAATTTTTGAAATGTGTGTAGGCAGCCAGTGTTCAGATGTTACCAAGAGCAAATGTTCAAAACCTATGGTGGTGGACAGATTTCAGAAGAGTCTGCCTCCTGTCTAAGTGATGCCAGCTTTTCGACGGTGCTTTTGAGCTGAAAACATGAATGTTACTGGAGTCACCCAAACGAAAAACTGATGTTAGAGGACAGGCAGGCCTAGAATATAGGTTTGTGTTCAACAGTTTTCAGTGTCATCAAGGAGTCATCTATCTTATCTCAATAGGGGAGGGTTAGACTGAACATTAGGAAGCACTTCCTTACGCAGAGGGTGATTGGGCTCTGGAATGGGCTGCCCAGGGAGGTGGTGGAGTCGCCGTCCCTGGAGGTGTTTAAGAAAAGATTGGATGTGGCACTGAGTGGCATGGTTTAGATGTTGTGGTGTATTGGGTCATAGGCTGGACTTGATGATCCTGGGGGTCTTTTCCAGTCTTGGTGATTCTGTGATTCTGTGATCTTTAAGACAAGCTTTCATTGGCTCTACATTCTTCTGAAGCCAAACACAAGTGCAGCCAGGCTAGCACTAGCGAGGGAAAGGGCAGCAATAGACCCAAGTTCATAAACGTTCATCGAATTAAAAACAATGTCACTGACTTGGTACAATACTAATCACAGTCTCTCATTGGCTTCAGTTTTAGATAAAACTTGTTCACATCTTCTTGTAAAAGATCACACAGCTGTGTCAGCAACAGTAGAGCTCAGAGAATTTCTTTAGAAGAAATATTTAGAGGAATTCTAAAGAGCACCTACTTTCTTGCTGAGCGAAATGAAGATAAGTTAAAAGGTCCAGCATGCAGCTGAACATAATGAAGAGTGTGTAGGAGCCAGCGTATGACACTGCTTATGCAGAAGTAATTGATGTTCTAGAATAATATCCTCTGAGTCACAGCAGCATAATCATTGCCTAGGTGTGGAGATTTACAGTAACAATTTGGCTCTTCAAGTGATTCACCGTGTGGCCCACAGCAAACTACTTAATTTTGCCTTTCAATTTTCTTGTCTATGAAGTGGAGATAATGATGTTTTGGGAGCTTTATAAACACTTTGGGATCTATAGCTGCAAAGTACATAAATGTGTTAAGCAACAATACTAGATTTTTGTTCTCTGGTTAAGACACATACAAGGCCAGCATCACCTAGTTTTCATTGTGCAGGTGGTCTACCTGAAGCTGTTAGAGTAAATATTGCCCTAGAGAAAATTTACAGTAAGACTAACTTCGTTATATTTATTCCTTTGTTTGTTAGGGATTTTTCCTTTTTTCTTTTTCTTTTTTTTTTCTTTTTTTGACACAATTTTAAAGCTTTTATCAAATCTCTCTGCTTTTCAATAGAAGTGAATATATCAGCGTTGATGCCAGACATGGCTGCTGCTGTGCAAGATGTGTTTGAACAAGAAGCAAACCAACTGGAAATTATACCATTGGAATTGACAGCAGCAACAAATTTGGCTATAATTTGGGTATATAGAGGGACTAGATGTTCCATCATCATAAGAGCCGTTTCTGGGATAAACCATTAACAGCAAATTGTGACTTTGAATTTAATCATTAAATGACACTTTGGGACAGAATATAAAGATGCTAAGAAAATTATGGAGGGGATAATTTAATTTTCTGAGTTCTAATTTAGCTGAGACCTTAGTGATAACACTTATATTTATTCCAATGTACTTCCATTATTCAAAACATACTATACTATGTAGAGTATCAATATATCATTATATGTTAGGAGTTGCCAATAGCTAAGGATTCACCTCTACCTCCTACCCTTTCTTGGCAATTTCCTCTCTCCCAGGCAGAGCTCATGTCTGATGATGAACTCATAACTTTGACACTAGAAACACTGCTGTGCAAGGACGTTTACTGCACAGCTCTTGCTCATACCCACCCCTCTGTAGTCATTACCTGCATCTCTCCCAGCCAAAGGTCTAAAATCCAGTTCTAGTGGGAAAAGGAAGATTATGTGTTAATCAAAGTCTAATGCTTTTATATTCACAGCTCTCTGGTCCCCTGTTGGGTATATGTTACGATTTGCTACAATGTCTATATTTTTTCTGAAGATTAGCTTAATAAATAAGATATTTCTGGTTCTAGAAAATTAGTGCTGGTGTAGTTGACTTGCTGTAGCGTCTCAAAACCTTGACGACAGCTGTATTCAGGTACAATCTCTTTCTTCCACAGAGGAGAGGAAAATAGAAGATATTTTGATTTAATATGACTTTCATTACAAAATCATAGCATTGTTTAGTTTAGAAAAGACCTTTAATATTATTAAGTCTTTTAAATACCCATAGGAATAGTGACTCCGCCACATCCCTGTGCAGCTTCTTCCAATGCTTGATAACCCTTTCAGTGAAGAAAACTTTCTTAATAGCCAATCTAAACTTCACCTGGTGTAACTTGAAGCTGCTTCCTCTTGTCCTATCACTTGTTACTTGGGAGAAAAGACTGATCTGAACCTCAGTACAACCTCCGTTCAGGTAGTTGTAGAGAGCAAGAAGGTCTCCTGAGCCCCCTTTTCTCCAGGCTAGCCAACCCTAGTTCCCTCAGTCACTCCTCATAAGACTTCTGCTCTAGACTCTCCACCAGCTTTATTGCCCTTCTTTGGACATGCTCCAGCATGTCAATGTCTTTCTTGTAGTGTCAGTCTCGAAACCAAACACAATATTCCAGAAGTGGCCATACCACTTCCCTAGTCCTGCTGGCCACACTATTTCTAGTACAAGCCAGCATGATTTTGGCCTTCTTGGCCACCTGAGCACACTGATGGCTCAGATTCAACAAGCTATTGACCAGTACCCCCAGGTCCTTTTCCCTTGAGCTGTTTTCTCTGCATAAACTCACAATATCTCTGTAGTGTTCCTGAATGGGCTGCTGCTTCAAAAATCTTTCCTTTTCTTCGTGACTTCCAGCCAAAGCTCCCTGATCAGCCAGGCAGTTCTTATTCCCTGCTGGCTCGTCTTTTGGCACAAGGGGATGGCCTGTTCCTGCACCTTAGAGATTTTCTTCTTGATGATACATGTAGTGTTTCTCTGAGTGATTTTACAATTCATTTAGGTTTGTATGTAGAGAGTTCAAAAGCAAATTTGTACCTGCCAGATTTACCGATAAACTACTTTTCCTTCTCCTTGTGGTGTAACTACCATAGGTTGACACTGATAGGTAAAAGGAAAAGAACTGCTTGCATAAAAGTAGGATGATCCCTTTGAAGAGCTAGAAGTAGCAAGAGGAAAGTGTCTGGGCAGTACAGTTTATTTTGGTCTGGGGAATCAATTTGTTTCCTATTACTTTCTGGTAATTTGTCCTATTTCTTAAGTTGAGCCACGAGCTCGGGGTTAACAGGCAGGGATTTAGGCTCTCTTCTGTGTTGGAAAGTTTCCAGTAACAACTGCAGATATATTGCTATCTTATCCTAGTGCTTTCATACTGATGACATAAGATACCGGTTTGCGTCAAAATTTTATCTTACTTAAATCAATACATCTCTGCTGATGTGAATTTTGCTGCATCTTTAACTCAGTAGAAATCCAAAGTATTTCTTGGTCTGCACCTTACTCATTTCCTTTCTTGTCCTTTTGCTACAATGTTAAATAGTACTATTTCTGTACTTCCTAGGAATGAATCCGTATTCCATGTTGAATCTGAGACACTTGAGAATTAATGTTGATTTCACTTGTTCAGGACAGTGTTTATGTGACCTAGCAGTTAATCATAGTTGAATCCTGAGCATTGAAGCCATCATTGCACTACAGGAGTTAGCTTCATAGCAAAAACTATTCTTCCAATTCTACAACACTAAAAAACCCTAGAAATGGAAAGCTAGCCTCCTGTTTATAGCTAACTAGATCTTTTGGCTTCCAGTATCATTTTACTTGCAGAAAAGAAAAAATCCTAACTAATAATTCAGTCAGCCCTCTGATTTAGTTTCCCTAGCAGCCCAATATGCTGAACTAAACAAGGGTCCTGTGCTGCCAAGCTCTAGTTAAAATCCATATGTTTGCCAAAATACCATCACTTATGTCATGCAGGTTCTGAATCATTAGGTATGATATTCACATTATTACTCACGAAACAGTTTTTTCTACTGTTCCGACCAATGCATATCAAAATTCATAATTCTGATGGTTACAAAGAGCTTTTAATGATACCTTCAGAAGATGAAATATATAGTTTCAAAAAGGTATGTGAAAATATGGATATTAGGCATAATAGTTAGATGTAGGAGGAGCACACAAGATCAACAAGCCAGACAAGTTCAGAAACCTTTAGTGATTGTGTAGCGATCTGTAATGAAAATTCAAGTGCCTTCTCTTTAATGATCCATTTATCTCTTCGACATGATTTTCTATCATTTTAACTGGCATAGTTCCTGTTTTCTAAGTATTTATTGCAAATTTGTTTTGTCAAACAAGGCCTTTAATACCAGACAGATCAGGCTGCTTCCTCAAGATTTTCTCTGAACAAATTCTCTTTTAAAAGCAAAATACAGATGAATTATTTTATGTCTGAAGTAGTAATACTGATGTGATTCTTGCAGTGAAGAAGGAGGAGAATTTAAAGTCTCTAAAACATGGTGAATTGTTTCCAAATCAGCCAGTTAAGTGTATGGAGTCATCACTTTGAACCTATATTATGTTTTACATAGATCAAGGTGGAATACAAACAGGGAGGACAAGATACCTAAAAGGGTAGAGTTTTCTCCAATTAATATTTCTAGTGCAGAAATCCTCTAGGTACATAACCTAAGTTTGGTTCTGCCACAGTGCTGGTTACCCCATAACAGGAGGGACTTAGCTCTTTGGATTTTTGCATTGGCTTGGCGTGTAGGATGGAAGGACTGTGCAATTACAGCTCCCTTCTGAAACACTGGGCTGCCTTACTCCTTAAATAAAGAACTGCAGTGAAGCTGAAGACTGCTTAGTTTCAGGAAGTGTTAAAAGCAAATGTAGCACATTATTCAAACTTAGAGTATTGAAAAAAAAAAATGTTTAAAAAACCCTCTAATGAAACTTGTTCCTTCAATAGCATCTTTTAAATCTAGCTGTCTCAGTTATTTGAATCAATATTTACCTAAATTTACAGACATGTTTCTCTATGTGGCATCTTATTACAAATGATCAGAAATTGCCCTACAACTTGCAGTACTGATCTAATAAACTTTTGCACAAAGTGAACCTTATGCAGACTCTCCACAATATCTTCCTGTGGGTATCTCACTCCTTTTTGAAAGTGGTGCTTCACTGCAGAATGAGAGAACTGTTGCAGAATAGCTAATAACCTTGTAAATTCACACTGTAGTACAAAAACTTCCCTGAACCATTAGTATTGAACCATTTTTATTGATTTCAGAATTCCATTAACCTTAAAGGTATTTCTCACACATGATAGAATCACTCAGGAAAGCAAGAGCAAACCCTAAATTTGAGGCCTTGGGCCCTAAAAGGCACTCTCATAACTCCATGCCTCCTCCCAACCTTGCAGAGTTTGAATATTTCTGTTCCCCTTACTGTTTCTTATGGCTTGCTCTGTAGGCTACTGCACAATTTCTACTAGTAGTTCATCCAGTTGCTTGAAGTATCCAAGAGAGACCTGGGAAACACAGCAAAGAGAATAAGTCAATGACAGCAAGCGGGAAATGCAGCAGCACTAAGCTTTGTGATAGTGAAATACAGTAGAGGATGGGAACATTGGTGAAGCAGTAGGATTTCTCTGGTTTTCAGCCTAAGATCTATTGTCCACATCAGAAGTAAATGGGAAATTTCAGGGGAAAAAGTAATATTTATATTTTATATATTGTATATGCATTTAGTAAGGCCTTGGTTCTTCAAACTGGAATTATGAGCATCTCGTATCTTATGGGATACCTGATAACTCTAACTGCTGTAGAAGTCTAGATTGAGAGAGTCCTCTCTAGACTGATTTAGATGGGTTTGGGGCATCAGTGTTTGGAAAAAATATTCTCTATATTATATTTAAGCAGGACTTGTGGTAACATTTCAGCTTGTATGGATGTATATTGGATATAAATGCAAAATCTTCCTATTTCAGGCTTTACAAAAGGAAACATACCACAATCAAAAAAGTCCTTAAACAAGAATACTGCTGACTGCAAGAGTCATTTTGACAGGTTTTACTTACACTAGTGTTGACTTTGATGAAGATCTACCTGAATAAAGACTGCAGCATTACTTGGGGAGAAAGTAATCTCGAATTATCCCAGATCATAACTTTAACAATAAAAAAAGCAGTAGTAATGAGGACAAACAATTCTTTTGTGATTGTGCATTTATCCCCATAATGAGAATATAACTTTATTTCCTTCAAACCAATAATACCCTTTCTTCAATTATTTGCAAATTCCCAACATTATATTTTCATCCACTGTGCTATCATCTTTACACATTAGCTTCTTTTTGCTCCTTTCACTTAGCAAATTGAATAAAAAAAATTGTGAGGACAAACATATATAGAATTACCTATACCTTTTCCCAGCAAGAGTACAAATAGAATTTTATCACATTTCTATGTACAGGGAATAGACAATACCCTTGTAAACTGGGAACCTAATATTGCTGATGAATTAACTGCTTTTTTGAAAATTATTCTTAACAAATTCTATAGTTCATATATCAATAGTGTCATATAAGGGAGGCATAAACCATGATCCAAGACTAGACCTGGCTAGAAGACACACTGCAGTCATTTGTCATTATTTCTGTATGTAGATTATTTTAACTGCACCAAATCTTCCCCGTATTGTCTCTGAAGAAGCTTATGAATCATTTTTACAATTAATGGGCAATTCAGAAAATATGGAAAAATGTAAGACGATGCTCACTCTTTTAGCACAAGTTCAGAATGACCTAATTTATTACTTTGATGCGATGTTTATCTTACAACTCAAGTATTTTACAGTTTAATCCAAAAGATGTGATTAAAACAGAAAAAAAAATCTGTAATGTTTGATTAAGGTAAACCAGACTCAGCAAGTGTGTCTTGTAACCAGAGTCCTTTTAGGTATTGCACCATGCATTTTCTGTAACCCTCTCATCTTATTATATCACCACAGTGCCCATGTAAAACAGATCCCCCAAACATTTGTTTAACTTTAAAAGTGTTTAAATCTGTGCTTTAAGTTAACTCCATGTTGTGTCTTGATGATTTGCCTGTTTGTAATGCAGGATTTAACTCTCCTTGTACTGCTGACATTTTGCTAGTTATTCTATAGACTGAAGTTGAAGGTTGTTTTTTTTTTAATTGGGTAAAATAGAGCAGTATTTTACTATTTGCTGTTTATTTGGGGTATGTTAAGCTCCACTGAGGCTTCAGGGATCAAAAAATCAAGCAAAGTCAGAAAGAAAATAAAAGTGAATCAGCTGGATTATATTAGTAAATAATTTAGAGTGCTTAAAATAACAAGGCTCACACATTTTTAATTTAAAGCTTGCTAAATCCTTTTAAAATTCATTTGTATTTGCAATTACTTAAACTGTGAGCTGTGCACTGGAGGGAGTGAAACTATAGATTTTAAGTACACAGCTGGAGGTAATATATAAATTCAATTGATCAGTCTGGCAGAGAATTGATGCCACAATTTGTACCCAGTGGCACTTTCTCTTTCTTACCCGACTGGCTTAGAACATTATCAGAAAGTCAATATGATACGCCAATATAGTGATATACTTGCAGTCATAAGTCCCTTGTTTAGATTAAACCCTAGGTGCTCACAATGTGGATTGTAATGGACAGACAGCCTGACTCCAGCCCACTATGAGCTGTTCTGTAAGCACTCGACTCAACTCCAGGGTTTCATATGGTTATCAATGGCCCCAGCAGCCAGCCAAACCAGTAACAGAGGATGTCTGTCTCTGCAAGGCAATGCAGTGGGCAGGGAATAGCGCGTACGCAATGCTCCAGTCTGGCTGCAGTCCCCTTTCTATCAGCTGCCTGTCGCTAACAGGCTTTGCACTCATCGTGATCAGGTTTCCTTTATAACTCTTCTTTAGTCTCGTGTTTTGGTTCTCTCTCTTCCTTGTAATTTATTAATGATTTCACCTTCTCCTCATTATCTTTTGAAACTCTTCCATTCTATGAAAGGCATCTTTAGGAAGCCTGATGAGCAATGACTTCCAAAATCTGCCTTTTGAAAGTGTGCCTTTCTGTACATCGAGTAAATATAGGCTTGTATTTGTGGCTGCATTGAAAATAGGATCAGGCTGCTAGCTGCTAATTTCATAGAAAACACTTATTTGAGTAAAAACCCATTATGTCTGGTGTGACATATAAAACTAGAAGGTCATCCACAAATCTGCCCTGCATATATTTTCCTCCCAGGGATTTCACTTGTGTATAGTATGTACAAAAACATCTGACACATCACTGCACATGTTAATTTTTTCCTGCAGCAATGACCCTTACCTCTCCACCTACCTAACATGTGATGCTTAGAATCAGAGAAATAGTGAGGAGAGCTGTTGGGTCAACAGTTGTTTAACCCTCTCTGTGATAATGCAGAATTATTCTAGCCAGTACATCACAAGTACTTTGTTTTGTGCAGCTTTAAGTGACACAGCTGATGAGCTCTTCCACCACTTTGCCCTCCTGACACTCTACTAGACTTCATTGTTAGGAATCGTTTCCTAGTCCTTGAACTAAATTCTCCTGTGCTCTGGTTTATACCTAATATATTCCTTATCATTTACTCTTTCTAAAAGAACTCCCACTTTTACTTTTCTTTTTGAATACTTCTCTGCAATCCCTGCAGCCATTCTTTAGGAATGGACTACTTTCAGAGGTGTGGCAATACTGCTTGTTACTTTGATGCAGGGCTGGTGACAGGGGCTAGGAAATTAAATATACAATTAGTGGATAGGTGTGAAACATTTTATACACTGTCTCACTAAAGAAAGGGAATTGTGTCTGTTTTCTTAGATGAAGAGAGAATTCTGAAACCCCACAGTATGTCTATATCTTGCTGTATGCAGTATTAAATTTTCAATTTCCACTAATCTGATTCCATGTAATACCTGGAAAATGGAAGTCTCATAGTTATTTGGTAACTTGTTAAAGTCATTTGTAGGCAGGTCTACATGGGTAAAACTCTCCTGCAAACATTCATATACACACTTGCCTTTGTGTTCATGAGTAGTTATGTTGTTTTTATGGATAAAGGAAAGATGACATGTAAGTGTCAAAAGGACAGGGTTTTAGACCACAGCTACAGGGCTAGGCAGTCAAATGTTTGTGTAGCATAGAAGATGTACATAAATTTCCCGTGCCCTGCATGTGTCCATGTCAATGACTTAAGTAGAATGTGGGACCTCTAACCTTCAGGAACAAAAACGAGCTGTACTTGTTCTGATGCTGTTTCATTCCAATCTATTCAATTATCAGTGACAAAATCCTCTAACTGTAGATTTTCTTTTACTCATGACAACAAACACTTTTTGTTAGACTGAGATCAGGGTAGAACCAGTCTCTTAATCCATTTGGCTTTTCTATTTTTGTACATTGATTGCTTATCAAGAAATAAATAAATGTGAAGGTAAAGGACTTGTGCACATCAGGGCAAAAAGCAATAGCCATTAAGCCTGTAACTTACAGTATATGCCCTTTTAGCAATAAGGACACTGCTTGAAATTGTCAGTGTGACAGATTTACTCTTAATAGCTTAAGCAAATTTCACAGTTTACTCAGGTCATTTTGAAGTAAGAAACATTAATGTGTTTGGAATAAAAATTAAAGATTATAAACTTCGCAAACATCTGCAGAAAGTCAGCCATATGTTTGTATGTTTATTTAAAATATTAGGAGGTGCTTATTGGGATAGAATATGTTTCCTCTCTGTGTATAATATAAATAACCTAAAGGCATTTAAATACGTTTTGACATTTAAGCATATGTTGAAATCAATTTTAATGTATTGATTCAGTCCTGTTCTACCATCACACACACAAGGCCAGAGAGACTAGAACTTACCCTGTATAGCTGCTTGCACAATGCACAGAGATTTATGTAGGTTCTTACTGTATCAACTCCGGAAGGAAAACAAGGAAGAAAGGGGAGAGAAGGAAGGGAAAGAAGATGGAGATGTGTGTACCTGCACCATACAGTGAAGAGATGGTTATCTTCCCTCATAAAACTGGCCTGCTCTTGCCTCTGCTGCTTTCGTTTCCTTGTGGGTTGAAAGGGCAGGCTCCATTTAGCAGCAATGTACTATTCTTCCAGCAACAGCAGGCTCATAAGCAAGCATAATTTACCCAGAGCATATCACTGGATTAAGTGCAAGTTTTGCTTTGGACATGCATTTTTTATTTCAAGGGATTGTTGCAATTCTCTTGGAGTTTTGCTCTTGCTGGTTTGGCTCAAGGGTGATCACTCTTTAAGCAGTACAGTGATGTTACACGAATCTGTTTAGTGAAAACCAGCACTAGCTGCTGCTAAAAGCAGGGTGCCAATAGCTTAATCTGCTACTGATGTCATCATTGTTGCTACGATGATAGCAGTGGGACATTTTTGAGGTATAAAGGTGTCATAAACAAAGCTTTAGGTCTGTTGTGCTGGTGCTGAGCCTCTGAACCCAATTCTGTAAAAGAACTCAGCATGTGCTTAAATAGAAAGGATGGTTCACCCACTCATAGCTAACTTTTGAGGGATTGCTCAGGCATTTACAGTTAAGCACACAGCTAATCGCTCAGCTGGCCTGGACCAGAACACTTAGCATTCTGTAGGATTGAGCCCTGAGTGTCTAATTACCATAAAAAATATACGGTGGGGAATGATTATGCACTGGTAGGGGGGATGGTGGAGTAACCCTAATAAATCTTTTTGATCTTTAATTTCTCTACTAAAGTATAAATCAGCTCTGTATTTTTCTAAAGCCTGGGTTGGTAACAGATATTAATGTAGCTGAGGCTACAATTAAGATGGTGTGTCTGAATATTATTGGAAGGAGTTGAATGTATCACTGAGGATGGTGTTTTGTGGGTAGATAAACACAGTATGTTGAAATGGCACAGCCTTGACTGTGAAACAGGGTGCATACCACAGCATGAACTTCCAGTGAAGGGACAGTCTTCTTCTAGCCCTCTTGCAAATCTAAGAGAGTAGGTTGATAAAAACTAGAAGATACTTTTTCTGTGGAAGAGAATGGGTCTGAATGCTTACATGCTAAGACATGGACTGAGATTACTCTGGTTGCTCATCTTAACTTTATTATTAATAGTCCTTGATGGCTGTAGATCCAGATTTCCAGTTAGCATCAATTTGTCTAGCACTGTACTTTTTATGTGGAATAGTCTTAAGGAACGAATGTAGGCGACCTTAATTCTCTGTTAGCATTTTTGTGTGTATGGGAGTATATT
Source organism: Bucco capensis (assembly GCA_013396975.1). Classification (NCBI taxonomy): domain Eukaryota; kingdom Metazoa; phylum Chordata; class Aves; order Piciformes; family Bucconidae; genus Bucco; species Bucco capensis. The sequence goes on from VWZO01007857.1 coordinate 764,549, forward strand.
TATACAGAAATATATTTATATGCACACATAGTCACAGACATACAAGTAAAATATAGCAAAGATGTATTAATTTTACATTGATTCAAAATATTTACAGTTTCAGTTAGGATGATCATGCTAAAGTGACAGAAAATAGTAAGTATTAACATTGCACTGTAAGTAATGACATGTGCTGTAGATCCTCACAGAAAAAAAGCCAACTGCCTGTGGCATCCACACAGTATTTAAATTGGTAATCTCAAAAGAGAGGATGCTTAGATTTTCAAGCTTGTTTTTTGGAATCTCTTAGCTAAGAGTTGTAAGTTTAGAGAGAGTTGATAATTTAGAGTCTGTTTTGTTTTTCCTTCTTGAGAGCTAAAACACTGATGTCAGAACCTCTTCAATCAGAGCAGTTTTCACTATCTTTTTGATATGTTACTAAGAGATTGAAATCTCAGAGTAAACTCATACCTGGGAGAGACTGAAATGGTGAAGGTATGTTTCATCTGCATAGACCCAGTTTGACACTATATATTCCTTTCATGCTCTTCACTGTATTTTCATTTGTTTCTAATTTTTTATATTACATGGCAATGCAGTGTCTCTTGCCACACCCATGATAGCTGCCCTTCAGCAGATAGGTGAGGTGATGTGTCAGTAGTGATTATTCTCTGCATGTCTAAAATGGTCACAGGGATTTCATATGCCTTTAATTTGCTGCCTAAGTTCATAGCAAATGGATTCCTACTGTTCTCCTTGTGTCTGAGTTAAAACAGTTTAGCACACTGTAAAAGCAGAAGTTTACAGGCCTCAGTCCAGAGGAAGAATGGTGAATGATGTCTCTCTTTAAAATATGAGCACAGGCTATGTAGGAAAAATAAATGAGTAACATAGTTTCAGTTGTCTGGGGATATGTGAAGAGGATTGTTAAATGTACATGTGTGTGATACTGTGGGTTGTGATTTTTTTCCATATTGGACTCTTCTCTGTTCTGGCAACACCAAATCCTGGAATACTTCAGTGCTGAGAGAGCAGCCACAAACATCTCACAGCACTGTTTAACAATGTCTTTTGTACAGAGTAGAGACCTTTTAATAGTTCCCCGCTTAAGTAGTCAGTCATTGCTCAGTTAAGGAGTCTCACTGATCATTCATTTGGGTAACAGCTGAAAGAGAACACATTGAGAATGTACTGAGAAATTCCTCAGAGGAATTAAGTTGCTGAAGGTAACTGAGATCTACCTGGGTTCAGTTCTTCAATTGCTAAAGTCACCTGCCTAATGAAGGTAATGTGTAAAGAAGGCAGAATTGGAGCTGATAGAGATGGAAAATACCAAGCCTACAATGCTTAGTTTTAATTACAAGCATATTTGATGTGTCTTAGTTTCTTAAATTATATTTAGGTTGTTAATAAGGATAAAAATCTCGGATTTTTTCTGTGCTTTAAGGGTGCCAGAATTATTATTCAAAGGAACACAACAGGTCAAATGTTAACAATATGTGTTTAAAATAAAAAAAAAAAATTAAAAAAAAAAAGAAAATAAAGAAAATAGAGGAAAGAAAGCACCACACACAAGAACCAACCATCTGTTCCAAAAAGCTCTTACAGGAGCATCAGTCTTGGTAAGAATTAAAAAAAATGCAGTATAATTTCTATGTTAAGACTTACTATAAGAATTAATGGATTTACCTTAATTAAATGATCCAGGGTTATTTATGTGCAACATATATTTACAATGAAATTATCATAGCCAGAAAGTGAAAAATGAACAGATCATCTCATATGGCTGGTTTTATGTGAAAATAACATTGCTTCAGACAAACAGCAGCTTTCAAAAGCAGTATCTTCAAATTGTGATGTAAAGTGAAACAATTCCTTTGGTGTCTATAATATACTAAGAGAACTTGGATTTTACTCCCATTGCTGAATGAACAAAGTACAATAAGTGTCAGCACAGAAGTCATTGAAAGCCAAAAATGTCAGAACTAAGTTTTTGGATAGAAAAATCCACAACAATTCTATTGTTTATAGCTGGGGTTGCAAGGTTACAGCTAGTTCTTTCACTCAAGGCTAACTTTTGTGTGTGTTAACTGCAAAGTAAAACAACTCTAGGTTAATCTCTTGGAGGCAAAGAACGTAACTTTCCAGTTGGAAAGGTGGTTGATTCTGTTCTTGAGAAAGAAAATAAATAGTGATTTTAATTTTTTTTTCTGTTGGCCCTGATGGTGTAAAGATGCTTTTAAGGAGGAGGAGGTGAGGTAAAAAAAAATGTTAGAATAGAGAACACTTGAAGGAAGCACTGGGCAAATTAACTATGTATGACATCTTTTCAAGGTACATTCTGTAACACAGTCTTTGCATTTCAAGTTACATCTTAAATGTGAATTGGATAACACTGTTGAATATAATCCTGGGAAACAGTGTATTCATTCATGTAATCTGTGTGCTCAGGGGAGGGCCACAGATTCAGAGGCCTGGAGAGCATAAATCTGGTGTTCAGTCAGCATGATCTCATGTTATGACTTATATCATAGGGTATTATTGTGGCCTTATGCTCCCATTCATAGAGCATTTGGCTTGTAGATTTTTGCTGTGTGCACATCTACTGAATAGTCTCACCATATCCGTCTCTAAATCTGCATTCTCTCTGCTCCAATGTTCTTTGTAAGGGTCTTCTACTGAACTCTCTTGTGTTTTTAGTGCTCGTTGGAGGTTTATGGGACTGGATATTAATTAGTCCTCCCAGCATGCAGCCTCTGTTATAGCATTAAAAATACCACCACTTGCATAAGTGTTTGATTTTACTCAATGTATCTAGTGGGTTTTGGTATGGAGTTGCGGTTAATCTCAGACTGAACATCTACAGATTTGAGAGGAATTCAGATCTACAATTGTATACATAGTTCAGGTTTATTTGTAGTTAGAAGTATGACTGGGCTTGACTATCCTGTCTGGATTGATCCTGAAACATGATGATCTTTTGCTCTTTTAGTGGAGCTGGGAAAAGAAAATCAGTGTGGATCTTTGTGAGAGGTACTGTGCTGACTCTTTTATTCGGCACAATGCACTGAAAATGTTGTGTGCAGTTCTCCATATTTAATGGCTCTTTCATCAAACAGAGTTGCTTTAAGCAAAGGAATAAAATGAACTGCGTGCAAGTTGTTTCCTTGGCTTCCAATATTGTCTCTCAATCCAAATACACTGTTCCCTATTGCCTGCAAATCAAACTGTATATATAAAAAGGAATGAAAAGGTTTATCTACTTCCATTAGCAAATACTATATCTAACAAAGAGATTCATGTAATGACTAAATAAACACATAGGAGGCACGCAGGTGTTTTGCCTAAGTATTGGTTTTTAAAATAATTTCTGAAAAACACAGTTGAGTCTTCTGAATTGGTACAGGGACCCCAGCAGAGAGAGGAACATGACAGTTAAGCAATCAGTCTGATGATCAGAGGTGCCATGGAATGTCTATGCACCTTTTGTGATAGCAGACTGCGTGTGCCAAATCTACAGCCCATGTAAATTGGCAAAGATTTGTTGAACCCTGATGTTCTGGTCCTTGATTTCAGCATTTGTGTACTGGAAACACTGTAGCTATTTCTGTCAATGTCAAATGTTTGTAAGTAGAAGTAAAGAATAACAGAAATTAACGAGGATTTGCATGTTAGGTCACTTATGCTTGCTTCAGTACTTTTGCAGGTGCAAAAGTAGCTTTCTGGATACTTTCTGAAATCTAGGCCTGGAAGGAAGATGATCTAGGGATAATATCTAGCTCTGTCATTGATCTCAAAGAATTAATTTTGTCTATTGGTAGAAGATGCTGCTACATTCCAATCTGTAAAAGTAGAATTATATCGAAAGTCCTACCATTGTGCAGAGGTTGTCCCCCACTGTAAAAGAGGGTTAGTGCACTAAGACAGAACATATCAAAGAAGCTGAAAAGTCTATAATTTTTTATTAGGAATTATACTCTGCCATTGATGGCTTTCAGATTCACTTATATGTGTGGTCAAAATCTTTTATCTGGCTACTATGACTCCTGCAAGATGTTAATTTGTAAGGGTTAATTCTGAGCAGTTGCTATGAAAATGTGTCCTCAGGGAGGGACTGGCCAATTAGAACTTGCTCTTATGGTACAATATTTGCAACTTCATAACCTTCGCTAAGCCTTTAATATGGCTTGAGGAAAAAAGTAAGTGTGGTTGGTTTTCAGGGAAGATCCTGATGTACATAAATATGAACTGAATTTTAAAACATTATTTGAACTGAATTTTAAAACATTATTTGAACTTAAGTTCTCAAACCCACATTCAGGCACTTAGGGAAGTGGAAAGATTTCCAGAAGTGCTGAGAATTGAAACTTGAATCCAGTTTGAGCTGATGGATAACTTGCCACATCTGGAACTCAGCTATCAGATATCTAAATATGGATTTAAAATATATTTTTCAAGCATTTATCTTGACCTAACTTTCCAGATCACAGAAAGTCATGATTCTAAAGACCTACTTTTTATCTCATTTCTTAATGAGTATTATTGCAACCAAAACTGTTTAATTCCCAACTACCTACATCTGCTATGTCTGAAGGTGCTGATGACCAAGTGGATTTGTCTGAACTAAATACCAACTCCATGTAAGGGTATTTGCAAGAAAATGCAGGGGTTTTTATCAGGTAACATCTTTCCTGTAATATATGAAGCTAATGCCTCTGGTCTTGAGCACTGGGCAGTGTCATGACAGAAGAATGCAAAGATTTATGCTAAACGTCACTGAGTTTAATTTTTAAGAGCTGGTTTAATTAAGATGCTACTTTGAATGCTTTTTGCCCTGTTCTTATTCTGAGAACATTGTATGGTTGGATGGTGTTGTCACTGTATAGAAATACATCATCTTCTATATGGTGCTGCTCTATGTATTTTAAAGAAAATGTCAAATTGCTTTTTGTTTTTATTTTTTTCTTTTTACTATTTTATTGTTCCTTTTTAGGTTTCATGGACTTATCCCGTTGCTCTCCTCCCTCTGCCCCAAATGGCACTGGCTTCTAATTTAAAGTTGACCTTTGCAGGTGTGTGTGGCTTTTAAGAGTGCTTTACCCTTTGTTGAGGAGGTTTTTAACTTTACTTTATATTTTAAAAAAAGATCAGTTGGGAGATTCTAATGCTCCCAATTCAGCTTTTCTACTAACAGTGCAAGTTAAAAGTCAGAATGGCTGAGAATAAGGGGTACAGAGGGAGAACATGAGCAAAGGAAAGTGCATATTGATGCATTGGAGTAGCACATAGGAGCCATTATCACTGAGGTTGTCTCATTGTTTCTGTTATGAGTGGAGTTTTCTAGGAAAAGATTGAATATATTTACTGCTAAATCATATCCAAAAATCTCTTTAAGATGTTGTAAGAGAGCACTGGATCCCCATGACCTGTACTGAATTTAGAAACCCTTCTGTTGTTTGGAATTTTCATCTTGAAAATATTGAAATGGATAAAATTTTATTGAAAAAGTATTTATACATAATAGGTCTCTTGTGTCTCTGATGTTATTTACTGTTCTTTCTTCTTTACAAATCAAATACACAACCAAGCTGTAGAAATTTGTTTTTATAAAATTCTGAATGCTCTTGAATAAAATGGGGAGGGACATGGGAGCAGTGGTGAGGAGGAGAGGAGGCTGAGATTTTCTGTTGAACTGAAAATTCAATTTTTATGTAAATAGCACTTTATATATTTCTTTTGAGCAAATTTCTTAAATAGGTCTTATTCTGAAAGTTTAGGCTTGGTTGTCAAAAACCATGTCTTCCATTCCCTACTTGTGCATTTGTTTTGAGATTTCTTAGGAACTGGATATGCATCTGGTGGTTTCACACATAGAAACTATTTTCTTCAGATAAAAGTCTTCAGAAGGACACAAGACCTGTAAAACCTCATGAGGTCCCATACTGACTTGGATTTTATGAAAACACCATGTTGAATTTTTACAAAGATTTTAATCCCACTACCTAACATCAAAAGGAGCCTGATTCATAAAACATTGCTTGTATCACTTTTTTTTTTTTTCCTAGAAATTTACCACAGATCTTTTGGAAATGAAGGTAGGTATTATGTATTGACTTGATTCAGAGCAAAAAAAAACCCCAAAGAAATCTAGCCCTGGCGTATTAGTCAGTATTGGCCTGAGGGAAGCATCTAGACAACTGGATAAATTCAATTTTTCAAAAATCAAGAAGAAGGATAAAGAACAAAAAAGTGGCCACAAAACACATGAAGCAGATAAATTCCTGTAGCTGAAAAAATAATGTATCAACATTGACAAAAAGGCATGTCTCAACACCGTAACGTTATTTATTTAATATCAAGAAGCTATTACTGCACTCTAGTTAAAAAAACCCAGTCTTACCTTAAAAATGCATGAAAATAAGATTAAAAATTAACACTGAAAATATACAATGTGGCAGTAGGAGGCTCAGCAAATTGATAATGGAATAAGGAGACTTTCGAACCAGAGAAGTCTGCAAGCCTCAAACAAGGAGACTTTCAAACTATTACATGTTATCTTTTTGATGACATATGAGAAATGAGACATTAAATATGCTCATTTGCTAGGAAAAAAATGAGACTGTTTGTAGAACTTTGCCACCAAAAATAGTCATAAAATACTGAAGAATGCCTATGGTACTGAGATCAAGAATGAAGTAAAGGACTTTACAGAGTAAGCTAGGCATTCTTCTTTTGGAGTGAGCATTAAGTAAAGCATGCTGATGGAGCAGCACAGTGAGCATTCATAGCTCAGGGAAATGTGATGTGAATGGAAACATACCAATTCAAAAGAGGCAACTTTCCACTGTTACTCTCATGCTTTAACTGTTCATACTCCCATTGCAGTAAGGCAGTCTGCAAGTTGGTCTCATTGTGCTAGGCATGTTGTGAAGACCTGTCACAAAATCCATATGCCTGTTTCAGCTCTGCATTGAAAGTGTAAATCATGCTTTGTGCCAGCTTTATCCAGTGTGAGTTTTCATCTGTGGCACCGAGTCACAGATCACAGCAGAATTTCCATGTCCTCAGGACAATGGGCTTGGTTTCTTGTTACTACAAGTATTCCTAATGGACTCTGCTCAAATAAATGTGCATTTAGCTATTTTCTTATTTGCTGGAAGTAGTGCTGTCATGAGAAGATGTTCATTGGATATTTTTATTTGCAAGATGGGAAAGATATCTCTCTAGATCAATCTAAAGAATGGCTGCGTCCTGAAAAATTAGGACTGTATTGTTGAGAACCTACAGAAACTTGGAACAAAACAGTGAAAATAATTGTTCATAAAAGTGAAGGAATTGTTAATATGCTGGCATGTGTAGATTGCAGAACAGTTGGAATGAGGCTAATAGAGTTTCTGGAAAGAACAAGGTACCACTTTTATGAGAGAATGATGGCAAAGTTTTAGTGACAGTAGGATAGTAAGTAGCAGACTACTACAAATCTGTGTGTGATACATCACTTTATTGCACAATTAACTATACTATTTAACATACAAGCCTGCCTGCTGTTGTTCCTGCACCTACTGGACCATCTTTTGTGATGTATTGTTTATTATTTGAGGCAATGTTTCAAACTAGTGTCCAGGAGGTATCTTCAATCAGTCACATCTTTCAAACTTCCTTGAAGATCTTTCTTGTTGTCTTGAGTACTTAAATTTGCAACTCTTTCATGGTTATCCTTTGCTCTGGATCTTCCTGGGTCCTAAAACTGAGATTTTTCTGTCACATAATTTTGAATTCTTTTTACATTCCTGCGTTGAGAATATGCATGAAAAGATTCTGAGGTTCCACAGGGGATAAAGGGTCTCTAGCACTCAAGTGAGATCTCATTTTAGAAAGAATTGTTTGGTTCTTCAAAAGTGGTTCTTAATATGATGAGCAAACACAGCAAGGAACAGTAGGCTTGGTTTGATATATGCAGAAGTAAAAACAGAACAAAACTCTCATGAATGACTTCAGTGGTACACCCAGTTGTTGGGTTCAGGTTTTAAATGTCTCTGTTTTAGAGGAACATGTGGAATGGGATTTTGCTTCAGAATGTCTTTGTTTTGGTACCTTATGGTAAGTATTCTTCTTAAAACATGAATAATTATGGTTCAGAGAATTTGAATTATTACTTTAAGTTGCAACTGTATGGAAATGGCAGTAGTGCTCAAATGAAGCTTGACAGTCTGCATAGCAGGCAGCAGCCATCTGTGCTATGGCAGCACTGTTTGTATTTTAATGTTTCAACATACAGCAAAGATAATTAAGAATAACTATAATTAAAAATGATTACAACAAATTACTTTTCCCTCAACGGTGATGTGTGCCTGTAACTTATAAGTTACTTGATGAAGTAACCCTTTGGTAAAGCAGATAGGATAGCTTTGCAATTCTCACCCTGTTTCTGACAGTTCATAGATTTTTCAGTGTCTTTTTTTTTTATTTTTCTCCCAAATGATGAAAGCATTTTATTTACTGGGCTTCATACACCTATTTGATGCACAGTAATTATCACTGAAATTTCATCCTTCATATCAGTATCTTCTCTGTTTTTATTTTTTTCTTTCTGAGAAAAGATTAAAAGTAGAATATTTCTCAGACTACGGAAGCAAAATGACAAGAGAAGAGCACAAACTCACACATTTATTTTCATTTTCAAAGAAAAATATTAATATTTGCTCTTGACAAAAGCAAAACAAATTTTTAAACAGAAAAAACCCCAACTTTTAGAATAAATTAATGCACTTAGTTGTTACTTCTTATACCTAAGAAGAATAAGCCCATTTGATTTTGCAGCTCCATTTGTATAAAGCCCTAACTCTTCAGTCTTGATGGGTCCTGCTGTCTGTCCTCATGGAGATGAACGTGATTAAAGCACATGAGATAAGGTAAAGACAAATTTTTCTTGTCATGGCTAGAATTTATTTCTTGAGTGCCTTCTTTTGAAGACATAAATAGGCCAAAAGAAAAAAGAATAGTTTCTGCAACTGGCTATGGGAAGTTTTTGCTATTGTTCTTCAATTCTACCACGTTCTTAGCAACAAGGTTACATCCTGCATGGAGGCTGGATATGGCCAAACCATGGGTACAGGCTCAGAAACTAGAAAGTCCTTTGAGGTTTCTGGAGTATAGATATAATCTACATCTTCTATGATCTGCCACTGTCACATTTCTTAATCATTTAATACATTTTGGTACCAAAAGCTCGATACAAAGGTATTTGCAACAACTTGTGTGAGGCAGAGTTGCCTTTCAGAATGCAAGCAGTTCTGGTTCTGCAGGTTTTGGCTTTCTTAGAGGAAACGGAATTGTTGCTTGATTGATTGTATATGAAACCATTTGTCTCTCTATCCATCACATATCAGTTTATATGGAATATTTCCTAACAACTCATTCAATACCTACAGTTTTTAGTGATGCTGAAAATTTACAAATTTGACTTAGTGTCACAACTACCACGAGGTGCCTTGCAATAACTTCAGAAAGACTCTAAAGTCATTTGACAGCTGAGTAAAAAAAGGCACATCATTTGCTTATGTCTACTTACCATTTTTGAGGCAAAATCAGAATGATAGGTTAAGATATCTTGATTTCCTTAATTGATGGAACAAGAATAAAATAAGAGAAAATAGTTGTGCATGTTTCTGCTTATTAAAGACAATATCTTCACATCAGTGGCAGATCTGTTAAGAGAACTCATTTGGACTGCTGCCTTCATTTTCAGAAAATTAATACCTGCTATTTTGCAGAAACTGTCATTTCAAGTTTGCTTCAGAGCTTCCCAGTGTTTTACTTAAATTTAGTGATGTGGCCTGGTGAAAAGAGATTGATAGATGAAATAAAAAGCAAGGATTTGTAAACTGAGACTGCCACGGTGGTGTACCTCTCGTCCTGAAGGTGATGGAGGTGCTGTGCAATCTCAAATGAAGCAGGACTGTGGAGAACTGCACAGTTTGATCACGTGCTGGTCACTTAGATTAACAGAATGAAAAGAATGTATGAGTGGGATATGAATAAAACATTGCAATAATGTGAGGAAGAGCCCAAATAGTTTTCCAAACTAATGTTTTATTTACCACTCTTAAGTAGTATAGTGCTGTTCAGCATGCAGTATTTGATGGGTATTAGTTTTATAAAGTTTGCATTGATAAAATTATCTGTCTTTGATACAGGGGAACAACAGGATCTTCTTACTTGTGAAGAGTAATACTTTGTGAGGCTGATTAAAACTATGTTTGAGACTCATTTCGTATTTCAATAGTGTGGGCCAAACTGAGTGCTGCTGCAAATCTGCTTGTGCCAATGGAACTCCACCAGAGGTATGCTTGACCCTATGGGTTAATGTAATGAAAAGATAACAGCATACTGTATGATCACATAAATTAAAGATGGGAAATACCAATTAGGTCAGCTAGTCCTTACCCAGGGGACCAATTTATAGCGTTCCCTACACTCTACTCTTGAGTCCTTGCATTGTTTTAGGAAACTCATGCAGTAAGGCTTATGTCTTGGGAGACTATGCTGTAGTTCATCAGATTTCACCACTAAAAATTGCTTTCTGAAACCCAGCCCCCAATTTTTTTTTTTTTTTATTCTCAAGTAGTAAGTCTCAATATCCTTGTCATAAGCTTTCTGTTTTACTGCAAGCAGTAGTATTTTGATATTTTCTCTTGGTGTTTCACAAGATATACCACACGTTTTCAATCAACATTTATCTTGGATTCAGTCAAAAATAGAATATAAAGGACTAATTTATTATTATTATTTTTGGAGTGAGTTAAAGTGCCTAGGTCAAATAAGAATTAATCAAAATACATTTTTAATCTCATAGATGACAAAGCTGTTAAAAAGGACTGATTATTTCTGGGTTGATTTTTTTTTTTAAAGCCAGGAAATAGAAATACAGAAGCAATTAGGAAAGGTTTTACTTTCATCCCAGATAAATCTAAGTAGTACTGAAGATTCCAGGCTTAGATGAGATAAAACCCAATTTCCAGATGTGTCTCCAATGGTGTATGCTTCTGGCTACAAAACTAACACAGACATTCAAGCTGTCATGTACAAAAATGGTGTCAGGCAACAAAACTTGATGCATAAGCAATGCCATTGCAACAATGAATGCTTTCTTACAGTGTGACTGGGTCATCATACAGATCCATTCATCCTGTGTTTGACCTTTTGGTTAAAAGAAGACACTACATGTGGGTCAAGTAGTCTTGATTCTCTAAATGGAGCAAGTCTCCAGGCTTTTAATATGAGAGATTGGCTTTGACCCAGTGTGTGCCAAATAGATTCAGGAGTTATTTAGAAATTGATTGGCTAAATTGTTTCTCATGCTACCACTACTTTTTGTCTGAGACAGACTTAAAAAAATTGCTTTGGACTACCTGACTTTTCTCACAACATACTATACTGCAACAAACAATTTAACTTTGGGTTTGTTTTTTTTTTAGATTATAGCAGCTGAAATATTTGTTCAGGTGGTACAATGCTTACTAATGCCAACTATTAACAATTTGAGGGGCATTCATACAGCCTTTGACACATAATTTTTAAATTGTTTGTTTCAGGTTAGGAGCTCAAGTTCATAAAAAATACTAGTACAGGTGACATAATGTCAAAGACAGCTTCAAAAAACAATTATAAACTAACCTAAGTCTTCTTTTGCTATGTCTTACCCCTAGAGGACTCTTTCTGCTTTTACCAGAAGAGTCTCAGGCCCCACAAGATAGAGGTTTGTAGATATTATGAATAATTTCCTTGTTTACAGACTTTTATGAAATAGTGGAAGAAGGCAGTGAGTTATGAGTATTAAGTCCTCTAATAATAATTACAACAGTAACTACAGCAAAAGTTTCTGAAAAAATATACACATCTATCTGAAAATATAATTGACTGAAAAAGTAGAAAGAATGAAGGCGAGTGAGGAAAACACAAGGTAGGTCAAAAAAGATAAAATAATAGCATCTGAAAAGAATCCAAGTGCAATCAGTTAGGAAAATTCGAATAAATTATAAGCACTATTATATTAAGGGTAACAATATTTTCCCTTCAAGGTCCACAAAATCAGAAATGAAAGTATATTAATATTACTAGTTATGCATTGCTTAGAAAACACGCAGTAGAAGTTTTCCTTGATTCATGAGCTCTTTCTGAAAGACTGCCAGTAGCCAAAAGCTCCTGTGGCCTTAGCCACGTTGTCACTGAAAGTGCTAGAACTGCTTTTTTTTACAGAATTGATTGAAAGAAGAGTTACAATTTTATAACCACTATTAGAAGGGGCAAAATAACTGGCAGCCTGTCAGACTGTTGGCCCCACTGAGTATTGCTGAGGTATGAATGGACATAGCTGCCATTACCTGTACCTCCCCAAATCTCAGGTCTGGCACCAGGAAAGACAATATAATGGGTGGCTGCCACAGTCCTGCTCCCCATAATCCTCCACCTCCAGTCCCCAACAGCAGCAGGGAGGCATGGGTGGCAAGATACACAATCCATTTTGTAACCAGAAAATTCCCTAATAGGTTTTACAGTTGCTTTATAGCCCATTTTTTGTCACCTGAGTGTCACAGGGGGTGATGCTTAGCTTGTGGTTCTGGCCAAGTTAATTTAATTTACGTAAGATGTATATGCTGAGAAGTGAGAACACAGTTTAAAAATGAGTAGCACAGCTTCAGACAGAGTGCCAACATACTTAAATTACCTACCTCTTAGATCTACATTCATGAAAGATAGGAGAAAATCAGAGGCTGGCACTTTGCATACTACTTCACACATTCTAATAATACACTATAGACTCTAAGATATGTGCAAGGCATCTGCTGAATTTCCATATCAAAAATTAATAAGAAGGATAATATGCAATGAAACAAAGTAAGGAGCAGAAATTCTGAAGTTAATCTTATTTACAGTAGATCTCCTTGAGGAACTCTATTGGCTTTTAGCCAGGTCAATGGCCAAGCCCAGATACACAAAAATTATTGCAGGTCAGCTGTAAATTAAAAATGCTCAATTTTCCTCTAACATTCTGGAGATCTGAAACAAATTATTTCAGTTCAGATTGAAGGTGTTGTTCAGATTGAAACAAAATTTTTTATTTAACTTCTTGACTTTCATTGACTTTGTCAATGCTTAGAAATATTTAAGATATAAAGATAGTAAATCTGTAAGTAAAACCAATTCTAGCTAGAAATGGAAAAGTTTCTTTCATTTAGCAGCTCTCAGAACAAAATGCTTTTAACTTCCTTCTCATAGGTTTTTTTTTTACTAAAAGTTGCCAGAAATTTTCACTCTCTTCTCGACTCAAAAAAGCATGTTTTTCTTTTGTTTTATTTAGAATGACTTTTTCAACTGTGAAATTTAGAAGGAAAAATGGCCAGTAAAATCAGACACATATTCAGTAGTGTGAATTCAACACACAAAGGAGAGCAAATGTATAGATATTTAGGTATAGGTATTTATTCTGTGATTATGAGGGCTGCATTCTTGCACCAACTCTATTCACACTCTTTTTTAGCATGATGCTCCGAAGGGCCATGGCCGAATTTGATGACCAGGATGGTATCTACATTAGATATTGTACTGATGGCAGCCTGTTTAACCTAAGGCGTTTGAAGGCCCATACTAAGACTATAAACCATCTTGTCTGGGAGCTGCTTTATGCTGCTGACCCTGCCCTTGGTGCCCAGACAGAAGTAGCTCTNCCTTGGCCATATTGATCACCTTAACTGGTCTGCTCTGGCCTCCATTCAGGAGGTCTGGAGACATACTCTTTTTAATGCCGCGGATGTTTTTGAGAAGGCATGCAGGATCACTCTTGAGGAGAAAAGACAGCGTAGAAAGAATCGTGTCTTGCAGATTATACCCTGTAAGGAATCCTTCTGCTGTGCCTTTTGCAGCCGCTCTTGTCTATCTTGTATTGGGCTTTTCAGCCATCAGTGCTGTAAAAAGCATGTAAAAAAGCATGAGTAGAGCCCTCCCCAGATCTTCGTTCGTGAAGCCTGGCCATGATGATAAGGGCTTAACTGATTATCAGCAAGCCTTATGAATGGCCCCAAATATCACTGTTCTAGAGGACCATCTCTAAGGAAGACAAATTTACTGGACAATTCTTTGTTATTTGATAAATGACTCTGAGCCAAATGCTTGCAAAGAGGTACTTTTCTCATTTGAACTACAAAAATTTGTAGTGCCTTGAACATGGGACACTTGACAAGTTTTTATGACAAGGACTTCCAAAAGTTGGTAACCCAAGACTGACTGATGCTAGATTCCTATTGTGATGGAAGCTGATTTCCTGAGGTGTAGAGTTGTCGTGCTCATTTGCCTTGTCACTTACTCCTTGCCTTCCCCTGTAAAACCTGTTTCTTTGTGTTGGCATAGTACAACTTAATGTATGAAATCTAAACATTTATTTTGTACTTATTTTCAGTAACTTCTTGTAACTTTGATTTGATTTTTGTCTTTATTTTTCATCTTTCACTTGCATATTGTCTGCTTTCTTTTTACATGATCTTTCATTTTGTGTTCATATTTTCTTAGGCTCTAAGACTGCTGATTGTTGCACAAGATCCCATTATTGCTTAAGTGAAAAAATCTGTAAGAAAGCTCAGAGCCCAGAGCTGAGGGAAAGGGTGATTTCTTGCTTTTCTTTAGTTGCTACAGACCTTGGTTATTGACAAAAACTTCCTTGTATACAAAAGCACAAGGGGGCAGCATTACATTAAATTGTTGCACTGTGTGTGCGCGTGTGTGTGTGTGTGTGTGTTTGTGTGTGCTGAATAATCAGCTAGGTAATGCTAAGGTTGCAGAAAATATGTTATTTGAATTTGTTCAGACTGCCTTATTAGTTTACTTGTCCTGATGGCATTGATAGGTTAAAGGAAAAAAATTCAGATGCCATGGGGAGTTTCACTTTCTTAGTGCTGTGTGGCAGATTCTGCTTTTCCCTGTTTATTTGTTTTATAAGAACCAGCATAGCTTTTCTGAAGACTTTCTTTCATGACTAGTTGGCATGAAAAGCAACTTTTCTCCCTCATCCGTGAAGTACAGAGGATTTCTGCCAACCTTTGAAACTCTGAAAATTGATTATCAAGGAACCATTTGGAAAAGACCAGTTGAAATGGTCTGTCCTGTTGTAGCAACACTGATGTCAATGAAAGAATAGACAGGCAGCTGGCTTCATGCAGAATGCTTAAAAACTCAGTTTTGGATGAAAATACTTTGCTGTAGAAGCTTGAATTCAAAAAGTAAGAATGTTTGTAATGACTTTGCAAGAATCTGGTCATGTCCAGAGTGTTCTGTATTGTTTTCCTGTCATTTATTGCAAATTTTTAATTTTCCAGTTTTGAGTAATTAAAATCCGCCCCCCCCCCAGAATTAATCGTCTGAGCTGCTTTCTAAAACTGAGTTCTGCTACTGTAGATTTGTCATTTTTAGTTTAAACTGACTCCAAGGTCTGCTATATCTTTGCTGGGCAGGGTCAAATTGATGCTATACCCAAAGGACACAATCTATTAATTGAAGTAACTCTATAATGATTCATAAACTGAAATATGAAAATGTATTGGCTCTATTTTGTACTTTTTAACTCTAACTTTAGAAATGAGCAGTTATAGACTTAGTGACAAATCCTAATGCCACTTGAAAGAGTAATGTCAATAACTAGGGAAGAGTGTCAGGATTTGATTGCAAAGACCTAACTCAGCTATTATTTTGGTTTCTTCTCTGGGGATGCAAATAATTTGCATATTATTTGGTATCACCTGTCGGAATTACTCCAGAAAGGGTTGTGTGAATGGCTGTTTCCACCTGTGTTAATATATGCACACTACATTCTCATAGTCTTTCATGTAATTTACTTCTGAAGAGGAGAGTTAAAAAGGCTCTTCCAGGGGCTGACTGTTGAGAGGCTTAGACCCCTCAACAGAGTCAAAGAGGTTGATGTGATTCACTGCTTCCTGGGGATGGCACAGAAGGTAAACTGAAGTTAACACATAGCATAGATATTTGTGCTCCTTTTAACTGATGTTGTGCTCAGAAGAAAGGCAAAAAAGTGGTGCCTAGCTGTTGGCCAAATAAATAACCAGTAATGCCATTAATCTTTGACAGTTGTCAGTCCTCCATCTAAGAAATTGCTGCTTCCTTTCCATGCTTGAAAGGCCTGAGTAGTTTATAAAATGTAGACTTTACAATTGAATTACGTAAAATTGAAATGTTGGAAATAACATTTTTTAAAAGTGATTTTTTTTTTTAATTTTAGTACACTCAGAACCTAAAAAGCTAAAATAGGACCTTGTTTTAAGAAAGAAAAGTTTTTATAGTAATAAATTCAAGATCAAAAATATTTGAGAGATAATTATAGGACATTTTGTTGCCCCGTTTTTTTTAAGTTCTTTCAGTAAGTGGAATATACACATTTGTTTTGAAGTAAAAATGAAAAAATGAGATCATTCAGTTTGAATTCTACCCCCAAGTTTCTATTAAAAGTAACCCAAAGAATTGGTTTTAATACTATAAAAACCTCTCCTTTCCTTCCAACAAAATTTCATCCTTGTATTTCCCTTTCAGCTATGTTTTGGCCTGTTACTATGTTAAGTTTAGCCTTATTTATATGGACTTTTCTTCTGTGATTTTCTGTGCTTGGCACCTTTGAGAACACTTTTCAGTTCTTTTTTCATTTTCTACAAAAATATGAAATGCCATCTTCCCACCATTTTGGGAATCTAGTCATATTATTGTAGCTGTCTGTTCATCATCCAATAAACTGTAAAGGAATATGTTTGGGGGAATCTGATGGCATCTGTCCCTAATTTCTACACGGATGAATAGTTGTTGAGGTTATTTGAGTTTTTTAGTCATATCAGATCATCAAAGAGACAGACTTAAAAATCATCTCTTTTGAGGAAAAAAGGTATCTCACTATTCATCTGCTTCTATAAGATGTGGTTTAGAAATATCTATATATCTATATATCTCCAGTATCTTCTATCTGGAGATTTGAACAGTTTTATTTCTCCCTCTCTGTCTCCCTTCTCCCCAGAAAGGCTTATTCTGATATGAAGCAGTTAATCAATTTAGTGACACTAGTCAGCACACACTTTTTGTCATACTGCTTCTATAGCAGAATTGTCGTTGATGAAATGCCCAGGACTTGTCTTCTCTTTCCAAAATTCCTCTTGAAATCCATCTCTAGTTACCTGTCTCAATAACTTCCATTTCCCCCAGGACTTCCCTTAGCTATTTAGGTACTTCAGAGATCACCTTTCTACAAACACAGTCTTTCTCTCTCTCTAGCTCTCATTTTAGTTGACATCATCCATTGCAGTCCAAAAATTACCTCGTGTCATTCGAATTTGTTGTTGGCAGCTGTTTCCACAACATATGAAGAACTACTAAATAAAGCTATTCTCTCTTCTGTAGAGAGTTATTTGTAGTAAAAGAAGGATTCCTCTTGTATTTTAAGTCACATTTGATTCTTAATGATTTCTCTTTTTTAATAATTCATTTTGGTTGTTTTCTACAATGTTGTCCTGGTTTTGATCCAGGTGAAGTAGTATTTCTTCTGAATCAGAGTACTTTCTTTCAGAGAAATTAATTTGTTTGGGTTTACCAACAAAAAGAATTTTAACTTTTTCATATTACTGGGACCAGATATCACCTTCTCTCTGGGACACTCTGAAATACCCTATTTGGGGATTTTCTGAAAGGCTGAGTTGGACTGTATTGCTTCTGCCTCTAAAAATGAACTCAACATTGAGGTTTAATTAAGTTTGAATTTTGGCTTAACTTAGAAATGAATTTTAAAAACTCTGCAGCTTATATCACTTGTCCCTTGGTTGCTGATAAATTTATGTCTTTCATAGGCTGAAGGAAAAGGGTGTAATGTAACAACATTTATTTGTTAATATACATCTTATGCATAAAACGTACAGGTTATTGATAAATTAGGAAACATATTCTTTTCCTTGTTTTTCCTTTTGCGGGTGGCATGACATAGCATTCTGAAGTGAGTGTCCAAGGACTACTTAGATGCAATTTGGAGGCAGCTTTTCTAATTCTGCAAGACAACCTGGTACTACAGAAATGAATGTTATGCAAGTAAATGAAAAGAATTGTTTACCTGATCTGAGGAGGGAAGGAGATAAGGGAGCATGGGTAAGGTTGACAGACATCTAATCTGTCATAACAACACAGAAAGCTCTCGATATGTATGATAGGAACAACTAAGAGAAGGAAAGATTCTTCCCTTCTACTTTCCTGAAATCCACATGAACTGTGCACAGGATAAAAGTTTCTTTCTCTTTCTCCTTTTGTAAGTTTAAGAAGAAAACTATGTACTTTCCTTAAAAGGGAGTATCTCCAGTTCCTCTGCATTCTTCTCTCTTTGGTCACAGACGTTGCTAGACTTATTCCATTGATGGAAAACATATTCTGGGAAGTTGCTGTTGCTCAACTGTGTCAGTCCCCTGTGCTAGCCTCTTAAAAACAAGGAATTGCCAGATTCAGAGACACCTCTTAACCTCCCCTCACGCCCACACAGCATGTCTCTATTGACAGTGACAGATATTGCATCTTAATAGGGAACCTACTTCAGCCTCCAGCAGAGAAGGAAGCACTCTACTCATTAATCTCCCTCATAGTATAGTATGAACCCTTATTTACAGCCTCAGCAACATTAGCAAGTGTTCTGTGTTGACATATGCACACAGGTTAGGCATGTCAGACAGTATGAGCTTCTGGGGAAACTGATGTTTTAATGAAGGGTTTGCCTCCTCCCCATCAGAGGGAAGTATTGCCTGCTCTACTGCTTACCATCTGTAAAGATGTCAATGGCATTCCTCATCAATCCAAAACCACAACTTTTAATCAAAATATGAAGATTTTTTTGGTGAAAGGCTTCAATCAGCTAGACCTCAATGTTTAAGGCCTTGTCTACTTGCAGTGATGGACAAGACATGATAACCTAGAAAAAAGGATAGATGTCTATCCAATCTGTCCTATATTTCTGTGGTGCTTATATATACGATCTGTGCTTGATCCCTTCCACTTAGCTTTGATGGGAAGCATTATTTTGCACAACTCACTAAGAAAGAAAGAAAAAAAAAACCAATTAAAATAATTTCAAAAGCTTTCATGAATTGGTCTGTTTAAGGAAAAAACTGATATGGGCAAAGCCAGTGCCAAGTCTAGAATGTTCTGCAGTTGAAAGACTAAATTTTGAAACTGTTATGTGGAAGATGTACACAGAAAATTGTATAAAACAATAACTTTGTGTTTTTACTAGCTTTTTTTCACAGTATGTAGCAATAGAAAATCTCTAGGTGTTAGATGCAAGCTTATAGTATGCTAGAGTTGTAATACTGTCAATAATGCAAAAGGGCCTGTTTCTTTTGAGCTAGTTATCTGTATTTAGGATTAGGAAATAGTTGATCTGGTAGGTCTTA
This sequence comes from Bucco capensis, assembly GCA_013396975.1. Lineage (NCBI taxonomy): Eukaryota > Metazoa > Chordata > Aves > Piciformes > Bucconidae > Bucco > Bucco capensis. Next base: position 783,997 of record VWZO01007857.1, read on the forward strand.
AAGAAAATTGAGTGATGTTTGGAAAAGAAAATTAATGTTTAATTTAAAAACAAATGCTGGTAACAGTATTAGAGGGAAAATGTACACTTGAAATATAGCACCACCATTCAAAATGAAAGGAGCAGTGTGGCTGGTGCAGGAGACCTGGACTGAGATCAGCGAGAGCTAGATTTTGTTTCTGGCATTTACTGCCAGTAACTTCCTGCCTCCCTCTTAAGAATTTCTCTGCTTTGCTTTCTCCCTCCTGTCTGAGATCCACACTCCCAGGAACTGAAATTGCCTGTACTTGCTTTTTTGGTACAGAGCCACTCACAAGAGAGCCTTGGCTTTAGCGAGATCTTCTACTTGCTTTGATGCCTCTAGAAGCATGTCTGTGCAAATATGCTGACTCAAGGTGGACTAATACTTTCAGAGTACATCTCTAAAGTGTTTTTTTTTCTGCTACAGATTCCTAGAGCTCATGAAGACTGCTGAGTTTGGAGGGTGAGGCAAAGACTTTTGGTCAGTCTGAATGCCTTGACATAAAAGCATATGGAGGTATTCTGGCACATGAAGGAGCTGGTATGAGTTATATTTCAGAATGTCATACAGGTGAGTAGTTGGCCAGACAGCAACTTTTGTCTGTGTTCTCACAGTAACTATAGGATTACAGAGGACATCTGAGTTGCTTGATTCCTCTATATTGTGTCCTATCTTGCCAGTAATACTGACTAGCTAACCTCTTCTAGGAATAAAGAATACTGGTTTATTTTACAGGATGGGGACAGACCCCTGTGAAATTGGGAAGTAACCTGTTTGTCAGGTTTGTATTTAGGGCTATATATTCATAACCCATGACTCTTGGCCTTGCTATGTGTTATATTAACCCATTTAATTTAATCCAGACAGGTCTCTATCTCCTTCTGTGAAATTCACTTGACCCTTCCTTGCTCATCTATATAAATTCCACTATAGATTTTTTGAGGGATATCATCTGAGATGTTTTATTCATAGTACAAAATCATACATTAGTATCACAGTGTCTGATCCTTTGAATAATGATTACTTGAAAACATTCTTTTTATCTGATCAAATGCTTAGCAACTCCTTATTGGATGTGGGTCATGGGCCATTAGCCACCAGATAAGGGAGATCTCTTTAAATGTAAGAAGATAGTCACTCTGACTTCAAATTTATCTCAAATATTCTCTGATAGTTCAGTAACTGCATTAGGGTTACCTGCTGTTCTTAACAGCATTAGTGTCTATAGTTCTGATAGTTTTCATGGAATAAAATCAAGATTTATCAATAGCCTTAATTAACAAGCAGTAACAAACTGAATCAGGGGCACACTACTTGGCCACATTTGCTTGTATGTCCCTGGATTTTTTTTTTCTGAAAATACTCACTAAAATAAAACATATGAAAGGGGATTTCAGAGAATGTGCCTACCAAAGGGTCTGAAGGAGAAGACAGGTTTTCAGATGAGCCAAGATCTCCTTGCATAGCGGACATAAACCACCCACGAGGTGTTGCTGCCATGGCCTCTCTTGCAGACAGAAGCTGTTCAGAATTTAGTTCCTTTGCCTTCACCACAAGTGCAGATGGTAATGAGTGGTATCAGACACTTTACTTTGCAGGGAAGGATTAATCAGATGCAAAAGTCACAGAGATTGGTGTCATTGGTATTTAACAAGACTCAGATATTAGAGAGAAAAAAAATGCACTTTTTTTATGGGTTGCTATTTAGCTGTAAATTTCCAAGCATTTAAAAAAAATGGTGATCATTACTCACTTCCTTTTCAGAGTGCCAAAAGTAAGTGAGGTGCTTGCTTCTATTCTAATAACATTACAACAAGTTAAAATGCTCCTGAAAAGAACAGAAATCCCCAAATGATCTGTGCCACGTTGCCAACAATTCTTTCTTCCAAGGACCCTGTAGCAGTGAGTAAGCCCTTGGGACACTGAGGAACAGGAGTGAGAAATGAGGTAGCGGAGCCACAGTACTGTGGAGTTTGGGCAGGATGATAATCCTTGAGGCACCACAGGAAGGGATTTACCCAGTGGAGCATGTCACTTTGTGGTTTTGAAGGCATTCAAGATGTCCACACTAGTTTCAAAGCCATGCAAATAAACATATATACTTTTTTTGCTCACCTTCTTAGATGGATTTTGCAAGCTGTTCTGGAGACCTTCACTGCTAAGGCTCCTTTACCTTTGGTGCCACACAGTACCTTACACTAACTGGTAGTTTATTTGGCTTAATATACACTGCATTTGCATTGTTGAGCTACCCTTTCAGAAGCCTGTTGTTTTTTTGAGCAATCCTGAAGGGTTACATGTTTGTGGGGTTTTGTTTCATAATTTTCATCTTGNGTTTGAGCAATCCTGAAGGGTTACCTCCAACCCTGAGTAGAAGTCCTATCTTTTTCTTGGAGAAAACCACCATATTCTCCACTACCTTTAACCTACAGGTTTTGTGGTCTATCCAGGGGCCTGGAGGGTGATCAAAAAGACTTATCCAAGGTGATGCAGACCTTTGTGGTAGGGTTGGCTCCAAGCCGCTTGACATCGGGGGCTGTCCTTTCCTTAGAGCTGTCCCCCAGAGAAGATAGCAGCCATGTTAAGTATGTTTGCCTAATCAATCTCTTTTAAAATTAGCAACTGAAACAAAGGTAAAAGCAGTGATTACAGTGAGCTAGTTAGGTTATGAAAAATACATTCATGAAATCATCTTTGACTGTTAAACTCTTTTTCTCTGTAATGCTGCTCTCACACCCCCAGTTTTTTACGACTTCTGCCCTTTTACTTGTATTTTTTGAGAAATTATGTTATATTAGCTAGTAACATGTTATGCTTTTTCTATGGGACGTGAGCTTTTTTAATTGTTACATAATAACTAATCCAACACTGCAATTTCTCAGCATTTCCAGGTGGAGTATTAGTCCTTCACTGTTTTAGTTCTACAAATGCACATACACATGTTCTTTTAGACATACACATGCACTCATTTACTGGCACACTCTGAAGAACAACATGTTTGTGGGGTTTTGTTTCATAATTTTCATCTTGTGCTGGTAGGAAATGCAAGGTGAAAGAAGTGTGGTGTCCTCCTTAGCTCCCCATATGTGAGCTCCAGAGTCTCCTGTTAAACACTGCAGAAATTACAGAAAAGGGAACTGGCTCTGCCACCTCAGAATCACACAGGATTTTAGCACAAGCCTTAGTATCTGTGGAAAAAATACCTAGCAGAAGTACTTGGCTCCTGACAGCTTGTTTCTAGTCAGCATCCCACAGCAAAGAATTGTTACATCTTATGATTATTTTTTATTTACATACACATCAAACTGACAAAATGAGGTTCATGCTTTCTCCACTTTTTGGTTTCCAGCTGACTATCATTTTCTTTTAAGATTAAATAAGTAATTTATTGAACTGTAACATCAAGTATTTATTAGGAAATTGCTGGGTAATTTTAACTGTATCTTTTTTTAAAACATAAATCTGCATCCAAGGCCTCCAGTAACTTTGTGCGACTCTGCACCATTAATTTCTTCCAGAGTGACATTCTGATATGAGCTGAACAGATGGAATTGCAGGATTGTTCTAGCAAATTTATCATAAAAAATGCATCCGACACCTGTGTAATTTGCCTAATCATTTTCCTAATAAGCTCCCACCATTAATTATGCACGATTTCCACAATGCAATCAAGATAAAAGTAAATCTGATGACTTAATACCCTTCAAAATAATTGGTTCACCCAACACAAGGCCTCCCTTGCTTTCCATAGCCATTTCAGTTAATTAGAAAAAGGGTGCACCCTGTAGGAGTCAGCAGAATGGAGGCTGATCGCATGGTGGGAGGCAGGCCTGCTGGTTTTTTGGGCAGGAGTCAAGGATATTAACTCATGAAAGAGAGGAACGGGGCCCCCCTCTTGCCCCCCTGCTTCTCATCGTTGTCTCTCTCCCCCCCTGCCCACCCCACCCAGCAGCAAACAGATGCGATTAGTGTTCTTCAGCCATCAGAAAACTGACTGCAGGACTCCGAGGGTCTAATGAGAATCAACTTTTCGGCGGCTGCTGTCTTGCGGTGCAGCCCACCTGTCACATCATTAGGTGCAGCATGTGCCTGGAATTCACTTTGCTAAATGAGATTTACAGGCCCCAGTGAAACCCATCCTGCAGCATTCCTGCTTCAATTAGCTAAAGATTAATTGTCTGAGAAAGGGAATGAAAGTTTTACTCCAACTGACCTGAAAAAGGGGGGCAGGGGAGGAATGAAGGGGGAGCCAGAGAGGGGGGCAGAAAGTATGGCTCAGGTATTCCACATAGGCCTCAGGCAGTGTGGAAAAACGTGATAATTTAAAGGTGCTGCAAATTTCCTACACCTCGTCTGGATGAGTGAAATTAACTAGCACTAAAAGCTGTCAAATTAAAGGTTGACTTCCAGATATTAGCACCTTAAATGTCACCGAATATTCTCTGTCTTTCCTCTCCCCATCCTCCCTCCTTTCTCTCCCTTGGCCTCTCTCCCNCCCCCCCCTCCCCTTTTTTTTTTTGGCAAACATGCATGTCAGCACACCTGCACATGCACACAAACATTATCCTGCTGCTGTTCCTGCTAACTGCTTGTGCGTGCTCAGGCCGGAGTCACTTGGTATAAATCTCCGAGGTAACCATGGCTACAGAACAACTGACAATTACAAAATTTCCTCCATTTTTAATGTTACACTAATTATGTTTGAATGTGTTTTAATGGAGAAATGAATCAAGGAGATGAAACAGTGTTCTGCACGTGACGAGCAGGGGGAGAGCCTGCGTCTTGCATCTTCGACAGCTTGAAATCCAAGCTCAGGAAAGGCACAGAGCATCTTGAAATGAGCTGATGTGCCTGGAAGTATTGGATATACAGACCAACAAGTGAAATACATGGATTAAAGTTTGGAATCTGGATGCTATCATCAAAACAAACCCACACCTGCTCATAAGTTGGGAAAACAAAATCATAGCTTAATTTGAGCTTCATTTCAAACCGGAATGATGACTCCTTGTACTGTAGTACCATTGCTCTGGATGTCCTGCTGGCCAAAGATTAGGCTTCAAATATCAAGCTGGTTCTGTGGCTTTTGGTCCACCTGTGTTTTTGAGTTAGAAACCACTTTCTTCTAATTCTGCATGGTGTAAAATACTGGGGGGAGGGAAGGTGGTTTCCATACTTGTACAATGTATACAATGGCATGCACTGTCTGCAGAAATATTTATGGGATCAAAAGAGCCAAACTATTTTGTTACCGATTGCACTTTCAGTCCCGAGGTCTGATGTGTCTACTTGTCACAAGGCTCAGTGTCATCCAAATCGGTATGTCACGTCAACATGCTCTGAATGAAGTTGGTAAGTCCCTGCAAGTAAGTGCCTCCTGCCCCAACTGAGGTGTGGGTGGCACACTCACAATGCTCATTTTTCATTTTAATGGCATCCTGGTGGGATGTCCTGCCACCCAGTAGATAGTTCTACTACTGGGCTTTTCATCAGCTGTACCTAGTGGGTACCCTGCCAGGGTGTGTTTGCAGCTGGATCCTGTGCTGGTGGTATTGACAGAATGTCTTCAAGCAGGGTAAGAAGAGACAAATAGAAGTTAGTAAAAGGGTAGCATATTTCTTCTGGTATTTTGAGCTGGGGGTCACAGGGATGCTGTGCAACAGGCATAAGTATTTGAAGAGTGTTGTGTAAAACCCTGATCTGGTTAGATTTTAGGGGCGGGGGCAGGAGGAAAGGGAGCAAGAAAAAAACCCAGCAAACAACATTTTGCATCATACTGCTGAATGTTTGTCCTTAACCTGGTAATTTAACATGCATGCACACCCACTGCTGAAGGTAGGATGGGGATACTGTTACAAGTTTCCTCACAGCAGTGAGCTCTCAATCCCAGCTGTGTCTTCAGCGGCATGAGCCAGCTTGATTATGCTAAAGCACCCTGGATCCCTTCCTCTTTTGTTTCATTCTACCCAGGGTTTTAAAGCTTAAACATTTGACATGCCTGGGTAGTTTCTTTCTAATTTTATCCCAGCTGACTGTGCAATGAGTTTAACTCAGAGCCCTTAGGTGCAAGCCACTTTCCACAATGTATATTAAACCTTATAAAAGTAGCTGGTATGTCATTACCCAGAATATAATTACCTATATTGGAATTTGTCCAGGATACTGGGGCTAATATTGTTAGCCTTGCAAAAATTGGCGTGGGACTTTTTAATGACCACATGTGGTCAGTGCCATATGTTTCTAGTTCAACTAAAGGATGGTACCTCTCACACAGCCATGCCCCCTTGAAATCACTTCAGGGCAGGAAAGGGAAAGCTCAGAGGCCAGACAAGAAAGACAGTTAGCTAGTTCAGTGACTGATGAAATATGTGATGTGTGGAGGAGAGGGCTCTGTAACAAACCACAGCGCTGCATGGCCAGGAGCTCTTACTGACCCAGGCTTTGCTTGTTCCCTCCCTCTCTTTTGCCAGCCCTCAAGCCTTCACAACCTAGTCTGATAAGAAGGGTCACCGTTTTTTCTAGAGATTATGTATTTTATGTAAGCTAAATTTTTCATCATGTAACTGATTTCATCCACTGAGGATACTGGTTTGGACAAGACCAATAGTCCATAAAGTCCTTTTATTTCTTTAAATTCCATGCATTCTGTGCCAGACAGTCATAAAATGTCCTAACCAGGGATGACTATTGCCCTAGTTTGAGTCAGAATAAGGTATTCCATTCTATTCCATATATGTCATATTCAGTATAAAACTGAGAGCCAGTCTCTGACACTTTCACACAAAGCTTGGGCCTTGGGGTCTCTTACATAAGGTTTAAGACCCAAGCAAGGCAGGTGCATGATTAAGCTATTTAGCACCAAACCAACAGCAAATACAAAAAAAGGAGAGGTTTGAGCTTCTACTCTTCTTGGAGGTTGAGCACCTGACCTATCTGGAGTGATGGACTGGTAATTCTCCTGGTGAAGATCAGAAGTCCAGCTCTACTGGTACAGGACTCTGTCTGTTCTTCCTTTGATCTCAATCTGAGAGTTCCTGAATCCAGTTCCAGCTTCTGAATCTGATTCCCATCCACTGGTGAGTCTTTCTGCACAGTATCAGTGGTGATGGTGATGTAGATGCTATCAAGGGAGGTTTAGGTGTGGTATTGGTTTTGTATATATTTCATTTTATTGTTATTATTTTCATAAAAGTAGTTTTAGTTTTCATTTCCATTCCATAAGTCAGTCTGTCTGTTAATTCCTTTTTTCTTTCATGGAGTGGGGGGAAAAGGGGGCAATAGAGAATATCTGTCACTGGATTAGTTGCTGGTCCAGCCCTAAACCTTGACAACTATGCTTTAAAATGATAAAGCTAACATTAATATTCACATTCAAAGGAAATTATATTAAAATATTTGGTGCTGTGTTTCCATGTTTACTCTGTATGCCACTATGAAATTTGAGAAAGAAGCTTTCTCAGAGAGAACTGGTGTAGTTTACTACTGATTTCACTGGCCAGGTAAGACTAATCTCTATCTCATTCTTCAAAATATTTATAAAGACATAAAAATAAGCATTGCATTTTGCGAGTCTCTGGTAGAATGTCACTACAAGATTCAAAATGAAGATAGCACTACTATCCATTTTTCCTTCTTATCCTGACAAAAAAGACTATTAGGTGTCCTTGTCCTTTCTCCGTTTCTTTGCAAATCTCCTGAGTCTTTCCTCAAAGAGACCGAGTCACCAACTCTCTTGTGATGCCTTTGCATCTGGGGTTCTCTCCCCACTCTTTTCCTTCTCACTTTCCTTTGAACCACTAAACCACATTCTCTTTAAATTGCACAATGAAACCCTCCATTTACTTTAGCCTGCAATAAAATAGATTTTCATTAGAAAACATTTAATGGTACTGCACTACTAGTGGCTTATGTGGCTTATTAAGGCACTAGTGGTGGTAGAAAAGTGGTGACCTGCCACCTCGGTTTTAAACCTAATTCTTTCCTGATTGTCAAAAGTTGTGAAGAAGAAATCAAATCTATTATTGGACAAGGCTATCATTAAGGAGGTTAGCAAGCCTTTATCTTTACAGCCTTCAACTTTACAACTGTCCTTTGCTTGAGAGATCATCGTTTGGCTTTAACGATATGTCATGCCACAGAGAGTGTTTAATCTTGCCTTTTTGATTAAACTAATAGAGATGGTTTTGCCAAGTCATCTCCAAGGCTGTATTTGCTTCAGATGTCCTAGACTTTTGACTTTGCTACAGCCTTTATACCTGAATATAAAACAGGAGTAGTATTTTTGACTTAGGTTTTTCTCTTCCTAATGATGACTAATGGTCACTTCATGTAATTGTGTCTCCATTTACACAGTGAAGATGTGGCAGGTGAGCAGAAAGAAATAGGTGTTATCAACAGCCATTATTGTCACAGGGTTTAAGAAGCTCATAATTTCATCATCTAGTTAGACCAGTCACCGTGTTTAAATAATTAAATGGTAGCTGTGGCAAAGTAAGCCTTTCCAGTCAGTCTGGCAGAGGAGTGCTCCAACAGAGGTAGGTTTTCTCTGCGGACTCCAGAGCTTTGAGATTCACCCCTTTGAGAGGAACAGTAAAATGAAGGCAGAAAGGAGTGAGAGGGCTAGACAGAGGACTGTCTGAATTCAGTATACCTGAATGTATGTCTACTTAATGGCAGAATGTCAGTGCTTTGGAAAACACTTATGGACCCAAGGAAATAATTCATTGTGCAATAGATCCCTAGCAAAATACATAACTGTGATCCATGCCAGACCCATTCTCTAGCTTGGTTCCTCCTTGCATTTTATAATATGATGCATATTCACAGGCTTCTGGAAGCAGAGATCAATGAGTTAAAAGCCTGTTTTGTAGGATAACTGCATCAAGTTGTACTTAATTCCATCTTAAGCACATAAAATTTATTCTTTGCTCTTGTGTGACATTGTTTTGGCGTGTTCTAGGTCTATTTTCTAGGAGCTTATGCACATCCATATCTGTGGTACAATGAGAATGGAGAGATGTGCAGCAGATATTATAAAGGCCCTCTATGCCTTCAAAATACATATTGAGAGTGATGATTAACTTTGCATAATAGGTTGACTACTTCTACAGCAAGGTGGTATTATAGACTGGAAAATCTATTCATTTGTTTTCCTATTTAAAAGAAAAATAAGTGCAGAGCCATAAATAAGCAGGTGAAGCATAACCACTTAGCACACAAATGTATATTAAGCAGCACTTGATGGGGGTGTTTTACAATTTGTTCTTGAGAGCATTGCTGACCTGTGTAATTTTAAGTGTGTGGTAAAAGGGATGTCTTCAAGATGGAAGGAGGTATCAGCTCACAGGATGCTCTCCAGAGGAGCTGGACAATTGCAAAAGCAACTGTAATTAACTGTAAAGGTCACTCTTCAGGTGCATTTTCTGAAGGTTCAAGGTTTTATTTCCACAAAGAGGACATCATGGTATCTGAGGAAAAAGCTATTTTATCAGATATTTGAAAATACATTTTGGTATGTTTGGGTTGTTTTGGTTTTGTTGTGGGGTTTTGCTGTTGTTGTTTATGGTTGGTTGTTTGGTTTGGTTTTGGGGGAGCTTTTGTTTTGTTGTTTTTATTTTTTTTTCCCCCAGAATGATGATAAGATTTTATCAAGGGATTTCTGAGAGCTGCTAAGCAAAAATCTAGCTTCAGTAAACTTTACCATTATTGTTATTGTTGTCATGTAATCATCACTTTTTAAGTGGTCTTCTACTCTACCTCTGATCTTCTAAGGGTTTTCTTTTTTTCTACATATTTCATTAAATCTTAATAATAATATCTAGTGATATTTGAGTGTCTTCTAAGAAAGAGGCAAGGGAAAGCAGTCTCTTAAGGATCATGAAATTTTTACTTTAAACGATGACTTTCCTGTAATAGTGTGATGTCCCACCTTTTTTTTTTGTTTCTACTCTGAATTAATTATTCAGTAATGTTAGGTTTATTACTACAGCTATTATTTGCCTTTCAGATAGTCAGGCTTGGAAAAGGCAATCTGAGGCCATTGGCTCCCCTACCAAGTTAAAAGGACCAGAGCTCCTGCTGGGACATCCTCGCTCCCAGCTGCAATGAACAGTAGGAGACTATTCTCTTTTTATTTTTTTTTTAAGCTCTCAGTATTTCTGCTGATACCTAAATAGAGACTGCTGACTTTTTGGTATTTCTGAAAACGTCTGTCTTGTCTTCACATCCTCAGCAAATGGGAGCTCAGTTCTAGTGAAAATTTGGCTCGAGGTCTGTATACTTATGGCAACTTCCTCTGTGAATAGTGAGCTCTGTTGTTAATTAATGCAAACTGTGTTATCATTTCAACTACTGTTGCTCCTTCTGTTAGGCAAATTTTCTGTTTATTATAGCTATCATGGTAGAGGCCTTATTCAAGAACTTCATGGTGTATGGAAATAATAATTACTACTAGTTTCCTTTTTTAACTTGCGTTCTTAAGGCGACATGGAGTTAAGTTGTCATGCTGTTTGTCTGGCAGCCTGCTCCAAAGAACTCTGGAATCTTTTCATTAATTCCAACCAAAGTTTACTGTAGGAGTTTTACCACTTTTGTGGAAAGTGGCTACTGGCAGGACGAGGTGATGGTGCAAATCAGGGTTCCTGCTGCAAGGAAGACTGTTATGAGCTTGTTATTCTCTTTCTGGGAGTAGGCATGTGCTGGTTGGGCAAGCAGAATAAGTATAGCTCTTGTGCTGCCTCTTCCCTATTCAGTAATTAGTTAATCTGGGAGGGAGGTGGCTACACTGCGTCCTCATTTTGAACAAGAATGCAAGATTGGAGAAGGTTGTAAGTGGCATAGAGGAAGACTTGGATATATTGAGTAGGGATTTGGGAAATAGTCTTCATTAGCTCTGCTGCTCTCATATTAACTAGATTTATGTTTTAGGGTACTTTGGAGTGTAGATATTCACTAGGACTTTAATGGGAGTCTTCCTAAGGAGAACTGAGAAAATCCATGGGAAATCCTAGATGTGATGATGATGACTTTGAGGACTGATGATGGTAATACCATTTGCATACGATATACAAGTAGATCATTTAAATTTGTGCACATTTTACAATTCTCATATATATTTATCTGTACTAGAGGTGTCTAACAACCCTCAGTGTCCACTTCCATTAGTTTTGGGTCAGATTTTTTTGCATGTTTAAATTGTAAGCTCCTTATTTTTATTCTGAGTTTCATCTAGTCATTTATAAAGTCAGATGAAATTTTGTCTAGATAACTTTTCCAAATCTGTAATAAAAATTATGAATGACATATGTTTAACTAGGAGATTACAATGAATAAGTGCACCCTGGAGAACGTATCATAATATTTTTTTCCCCTTTTCTCAACTTTTATGTCCCAGAGAAAACCCATTGTGGATATCACATATGCTCTGTATTGATTGGATAACAAGGTAATGTGATCAAGAAGTAAGAAATTCTTCTCTGGTTTGGATACCATTATCTTTTTGTTTTGTTTTGTTTGTATCTTAGTTTATTTAGCATTTTAAGGCTAAACTAATGTCCTGGCTGAACTCCAGGTTCTGGACAAATTCCAGCTTAAGTAATTGCACCCTGTCTAAAGAATTGCCCTATCTGGCATTAATTGCAGAAGCTATTCTTCACTTCCTGTCCTGACCTCGTCTCTAATGTTCCTGTGTGCTAGAGGTTACTATGATCAATCCTGGAAATGGCTACACTTTAATAGATAAATACATAGGCACTGGGCAAGTTCAGGAACAAAGCAGATAGACAGGTATGTCCCACTGCATCTTCTATGATGCATCACCTGCAAAGCATGAATACTGCCTTCTTTCAAATAAAAATATTCCTACTCAAGCATTAGTAATCGTACACTTCTCCAGTAGCAGGAAACCTTAAAAGAAAAAGAGTACTTAAACTTTAATTCTATTTACAGGTCTTAGAAGGGTTCTTTTTTTGCTGGAGTGGCAAAGATCCAGAGCTAAAAGGACTGGATTTACTTCACAATGCCACAGGAACTTGTTCAGGTAAGGTGCATACATGTGCAGCTGACCATGCCTTTGTTTGTGTGACTTTGGATGGAAGGAGGAAACCTTATACAAAATAGTCAGAATTCTTTACTACTGTTTTTGAAAAATTAAATTTGTCTAATCTCAAGTGGTATTTATAATATTAATTATCTATATATATTCAGCCTGTTAGCATTCAATATAACTAGAGCCAGAAAACCTGTTTCTATTATTGTTTACTGTTTACACACCCTCATAAATCCTTGGGAGTTTTTGGCCATATTGGCTGCTTATTCTGAGTTTGCCTTCCTGGAATTGCACACTGAATTTAAATATGCAGCCTTAACTATTAAGAACATTTTCTTCAAGTTTCCTTTGCTTTGCAAGGCATGCTGAGACCCATGTACGAAGACAAATTTGAAGAAAATTGGTTTAATAATGTTATGCACAATTAAAATGTGCAAGCTCTGGGACCACTTTCCTGATGTGTATGTATGTACTAGGATACATAGAACATAAAGTATCATTTTTCAGCTCTCTGTGTTAGCATTGCTGTGGGGCAGAAGGCTGCTCTATGGCAACGTAGCTAATTGTTTTGTGTATCTACATGTTAGTTTTTACAGGCTTTTTAAAAGTCACCTGAGGTAATTTGACCATCTGATTGGTCTTGCATATCAAACCTCACTTGATATTCTACCATCACAATGATGTCACTGTGGACTAGATACCTTTGCTACAAATCCTGATATAGAGCCTAAGGGTGATATGAGAATTAACTACAGTCCTGCTGTCCCATACCTTATTCTTAGCCATGTGCACATTATTTCTGAACTGAATTGGTGTATCTTCATGTTTCAGCAGCTGTGTCTTATTACACCGAGGTCTTATTACCTATCAACATCATCTAGCACCAGAAATTTCTTATGGAATAAAAAAAACTGGTTAATTCCTTTTTTTACCCTCCATCCACGCTGCTTCTGAGTTATGGTGAATGTGCTTCTTGTCAAAGAACTAAAAAAAATAGGGATTAAAAAGGTGGTGTGTATTGCTCATTAAAATGAGAATTAATGGCAGCTTGCTGGATACTAGCACGTTTACCAGGACTACCCATACAAGTTAGCCACTAACAAAACCTAAATTGAAATTTTATTATATAGTAAAACAAAAAAATCACACCCTCCCCCCTTATTTTTTTTATTAAAAAGTATTTGGAAAGTTGCTCTTGAGCCTTGAATACAGGTTGTTAGTGATATTAAATATATAATTAAAACAATCTTAAAATTTTGGTAAGTTAAATAGTAAGACTGAGTCTCAGACAGCCTAATCATAGCTTGTTTTGCAGGCAATATGTACTCTGATGTACAGGCTGCCTGGCAGTAGATCAAAACTGGAGGTTTTATTGATTAAAGTCTTCCTACAGTGAGGATTAAAAAAGTATGTCTTATCTAGCTATCTATTTGAAAGATATAGATTCCTGTTATTTGCTGAAGTAAGGGAATGTTGTCAGTATCAAGTTCTTTACACGAGGACTGGCATGACTAGATGTTCCTTTGAAGATTTACCTCCCTATCTTGAAGGAATAGTGCAACCACTCTGGGAACAAAACTATTGCATCTGAGCAGCCCCTTCCCCACCTATCAGACTAACATTGAGCTAGTTCTGCACCCATCTGTAGGTTGGTTTGGGGCCTTTTTTTTTTGTGGGTTATTTAATCATTGTGAAGTGGGTTGGGTTTTTGAATTTTTGTTTGGTTTTGGGGTTTTTTTTCCCAACTGCTGTTTTAGTTTTTGTTCATTCGCAGATAAAATTGAGTGCAAATTGGTTTTCAGTTGCAATCTTCACTCAAACCACTGCCACCCTTGAGAAGACATTGCAAGACAATGACTTAGCCCAGGGTATGGCCCTGTACCAGTGCAGCAGCAGGAGAGCTGAGTGAACCATTAGTATGTCCCATATAAGAGTACTTAGGGGATGCCTTGTGAAGCATGTTTGCTTAATTTTTGGACCTTATTCAACAGGTTAGACCAAATTAACAAACAGCTACTTAGCTAAAGTAGCCCTTCATCTTTTCAGATGTGTCATGGGTTTTTTTTTTTAATGAATTGTTGGCAGTGCATAGGTGTTGGAGAAATAATGCATATAAATAAATTACAGCCAGTGACTTTGTGACAAGTGGCATTAATTCTTCACAGAATAAAATTCAGATAGTCTAAGCAAGGTATAGGCAAGCCCCCTTTATGAAATGGGAAATGTAACTAGGGTATGTGAAGTTACAGCATCTCCTAAAGAACTTGAATTAAAGGCTCTGTAACTCTTTCTGTATTAGTAAATTGTGGTCTCAACTTAGCAGCAGTACCCATGGCTATATTTTCCCCCACTGTATTCTGCTCAGTCAAGTTTTGTCCAAAAGCATTAAGCCAGAGACAAATGCAATGTAAATATTCATTTTGATTTCTTATGACTAATACGATTGATTTCTGAAAGGAGGAAAATATATTGTAAAGTTAATCATTAGCGAAACAAAATGATTGAAGGATCTAAGCTTAATACATTGGGCTTTTCTTTTCAGAGTCAGTATAGATTGACAAGCCATATTTTCCATTCAAAGCAATGTTAAACATTTTTACAGATTTTGTGAAAGGCTCTGAAGACAACTTCATTTTAACAATGTTTTCTGTCAATGGCTACAATAATAACCTGATTTCTGCTCTCAGTCATGCTGGATTAACTGCAAGAAATGGTAAAGCACATTGGTTAAATAGAGTAGAATTTGGTCTAGCCATCTTGTAATGTTGCAAAAAGTGTAATCAATTTTTTTGTGTGTGTATTTTTGATGTTTTTATCTTGCAAGTAGACACGACTGTGAGATGAAGTAGTTATGGGGTTCAGGACTGCTAGTTCTTGTATCTTGTCCAGTAAGGCACACTCTGACATGAACAAGTCATTACCTTGAATGGAAACATCACAGTAAAGGGTGTTAATGTTTTTGGCACAGCAACACGTTACAGCAAATGTCATTGCACCTCTGTGGCGTTGATGACTGTTCTTGTGACAGAGTAATGTTTCTCCTTGTGCTGACAAATTGTGGATCTCTGTGGAGAAGTGGAAATGCACAGTGCCCCTGTGAGCTGGGGGGTACAGATACTGCTCCACTCCATGCCTTATGCTCATTGTTCACTGTGTGCTCGTCTCATCCCTCGTGCCCCTCAAATAATAGAAAGCAATATGGATCTTACTTTGTATAGCTAAAAATATTCCTTTGTAAGATATGCCTGGTCCCTTTGTAGGCATTTTGCCTTTAAAAGAAACAAACCAATCAGCCTAAACTCTCATCTATTCAAAACCCTTATTTAAATATCAGGAGAGAACTGGAGTTAGAAGGGCAAGATTTAGATGTCCAGAATTGTTGTGGCTAAAGTTTCATTTGCCATCCTTGGGTAGTAGTCACTTATTTGGGTCCCTGTTTTGTTAACATGTTAGCAAGCTAAACTTACTTGTTGAGGCAACCCAGTAACCTGCTGGCAGTCCACAAGTTATTAAAGACTATATTTGGGTAAGAGAACATCCTTACTTCTTTTTGACTTTTGTGTGACTAAGGATTTGAGGCCTTCAGGAGTCATTATGGAATCATATACTATTTGCCAAATATTGAATGGTAATAACACACAATTTTTCTTGGTATTCTTGTGAGATATACGGTATTGTATGACACACAGTTTCTTATAAATTCCTTCCATGCTCCACTTCTGGATCATACAAGATCCAACACATGTACATCTAGACTGTCATATTTTATATTGCACTAATTCAGTATGGCCTGTAGTCTGAGTTTCAGTAAGCAGAATTTGAGAACCAAGAACTGGTTCCAGCCCTGGCATTAACTTTATATGTGAACTTCATTTCTTTCCTCCATGTAGAATGGTAAGACAGTGTGTCCTTTCTACTTACAAGTATGACGTAAGGATGAATTCATTGTTTGGAAAGTCCTCCGAGATTACTTAGTATTGAAAAATGCAAATTATTAATATTTGATTATTAAATTCTACTATTACACTTAGTGATAATGATAAAGTGTATCCTACAGCAAACAAACGGGAGAGATAGACTTAAAAATGCATGGAAAATTTTAACTTCCAATTTTTCTGACCTTAAAGGACACCTGCGCTCATTTATCTTGGGTCTTTGACATTTCCTGGGACATAACATGCTCTGAGTAATGGGAATTTTCTTTTGTTTATGTGTTATGCTTACTTTTGTTACATGTTTTACAATTTCTAGTTTTGAGCAGAAACAAATATCATGTTGCAAAGAATGATAATTTTCTATGTGTGCATGGCTTGGGTTTTGTTTTTGTTATTGCATATGTAACTTAAATTTTAAAAAGGAAAAACAATTAAAATGTCTCTGAGCTTTGAGTAATTAAGTGAAGACTATAATACTTTGGCACTATGAATTATGGTTTGCTTGTGTGCTTCAGGGGCAAGCTTGAATATGGAGAACAAACTTTACTGGCAATTGATTCCGTTTGCTTAAAAGAAGGCGCAATATCTGACAAGAAGCATTTCTTCAGGCACTCTACATTTACTGCCAGGTAAATACAGATGTCTGGAAGAGCTCCATCTGGTGAGTCACAGCATACAGCAAAGCTCACCTCTCCACTTACTCTTGCTAGTTCTCTGACACTAATCTGGATCTGCAGGGAAGTAGTCACCTTGTATTTCTGTTATGTGGAGATCTTATTCTAAAACTCTGTATTACTTTGGAAGACTGCACTGAACTGATGTAACTGTTCATGTTGCTTAAGCTTTTTTGTTATTTTTTTTTTATTCTTCACTCACAACAAGGGGGAAAAAACCAACCCAAACAAAACCCAAAGCAAAACAGGAATGTTTCTTTATTGTATTCCCAGAGAAGAAAAAATAAAAAATGTCAATATCTTGAAATATATAATCTGATCTTTGAGACCCCAGAGCTTCTCTGTAGGCAACACTTCTAAGTGCTGACGACACTCCAGACAATGAAGGTATTTATTGATTTAGATTTGTCAATGTTTAATTATGCACCATTACAGAAATATATGATGTCAATGAAAAATAGGGAGGTGTGAATAAAAAATTCTTTGTAGCAGAAGAACTGCATGCAGAGCAAAGGTTTTAGCTCTGGCTTTTTAAGTTGAACTTTTTCTCTGGAAGCAATTTCACTCGCAAGAAGGGTATACATTTGTTTGGGAAGAAGAAATGACACATCTAGGTGCACAGCTTCTTGCTTTACGTGTCCTCATAGCTGCTTGCATACAAAGATGTGTGCACATGTTCACTCCATAAATACCATCAGTTGCATGTGTGACTAAAGATCTGAAATAGTTCTTAGGCAAAGGAAAATGTATTCAGAAAGAACTGATGCTTCAGTGATGTGGATCCCATTAGGGTAACACCGCTGTGGTGACACAGGATTCTTTTGGAAGTGAATGAACACTGAAGATAGCTTGAAAAGTTGAGTTCTGCAGTCCTGACAATAGTAGGTATTAAAAAACCCCAACAAAACAATACAAAAGGGCAGTAGTTTGTGTTAGTTTTCTGGCATAACAGAATTTCTAAAGACTTCACATGGATAACTGCATTCACAGGCATTAAAAACACATAGCTTACAGAAGAGACTGCCAAAGTCCATTTACATTTGGTTCACTTTTTCTCAACTGGATGCAATATTGCCTTTTCATTGAATTTCTGGGGTCTCACCTCAGTGCTATAAACACCATCTCTCGAAGAACTACTTCTGCCTTTAAGATACAGGCAATAGGTACTTGAAGCTTTGAGAATTGCTTATAAAATAGCACTATCAAGGATTGCAAAACAGAGACCAGTGGGGAATATGGCCTGGGATGCTGGGTGCAACTGTAGCAGTTGCAGGTTCAGCTGCAGGAGCCTAACTGGGAGGGTGCACGGATGCTATGTAGGATTTGCAGAAGGGCTGAAAACTTTTCC
The DNA here is from genome assembly GCA_013396975.1 of Bucco capensis. Classification (NCBI taxonomy): domain Eukaryota; kingdom Metazoa; phylum Chordata; class Aves; order Piciformes; family Bucconidae; genus Bucco; species Bucco capensis. The sequence continues at coordinate 802,021 of VWZO01007857.1, forward strand.
CACTGGGCTGCAGACCTACATTCCTCTGTGTCGCTCCTTTCTCTCCTTGTTTTTTAGTGTAGGAGTTGCTTAACATCAGAAATAAACTCAAGCTGCAGTGTCCAGATCTGGACACTTTAAGTTATCTTTAAAGTATTAATGTATAATTTATCATTGATTTTAATAACAGGGAACAAGAAGGAGGGTAACACTTTGAAAAGCCCTGTGAGACCTCCAGTTAGTCAGTTCACACTGTTGACTTGCTGCTTCTAAGTCATTACAAATTCAGTGTGTGAAATCCTTGAAAATTATCTAATTGGAGAAGGTTGTCTTGCATTTGACCATTTTCTTTTTGCAACCAATTGATCTGCTGATATATTACAGTCAACCAGCTCAATGCACTCTTGAGATATTTTATTGTAATACATTAAGAGAGCAATGGTCATTGATTGATAACAGGAGAGCAAAGGAAGATTTCTTCTGAATGCCTTGCTTAAAATAAAAAAAATATTAAAAAAGATATGCTTGGCAATATTCTGTTCTCACTCTGTTACAAATCCAGTATCATTTCATTGACATCTGTGGGGTTTCTCCAGAGTTAAGCTGGTATGCTGAGAACTGAATCTGTCTTGCATGCACTAACATCTAGTAAATATCCTCTTTACCAGGCACATATTCTAATCTCAGATGCTTTGTTTGTATTTAAATGGAAATCAGATAAGCAGTTATAATTTGACTCTAGAATCTTAGCTAGTTCTCAATTTGTATTTTAGTGTGTGTGTATTTCTTTGAATAATGAATAAAGACACACTTTACCTCCTGGAAAAGAACTTGAATTTTTCTTATTCAAATTCCTGTCTTAAGCCAGTTTTTGCTGCTTTTGTTTTTTAAGGATATTTTTATAAAGAATAGCTTTATTTCGCAAAGAACCATCGCCATGTTAATTGTATCTCAGCTCTGATCTAAAGGGAGCATTTCCACAGGAAAAATCCCCCATTGTTTAGTCTTCAGGTCAATTGAATCTTTGGCCTCTCTGCCAAGTCTGTCAGCACTGGTGCCAGTTACTAAGCATGGTGATTTTTTTGATATCAACACTTGTCTTTTGGGGATTGGGCTGTGACCTTCATGATCATTTTATACAAACCACTACAGGGCAGAGTCTGTCATAATCTGAACACACTGGGGCTGTTTTACCATTTGGATTAGCAAAAGTTCATGCTACTGCAGTGCTGATGGTGTGCATTCTTGAGATGTGCAGTGCAGGGCTTTTGCATGGAAACGAAATCTTTTGGCAAGAGACAAGTTAAAGAAGCAGTAATCTTAAAGCCTGCTTAGTAAAATCCACAGCACACTTTGTAGTCTGGAGGCTGAGGCATGAGTGATAGTTTTATGTTCTTCTGACCAATGCATTTGGGACTGTGTTGAACCCTGGTGTTTCATCAGACTGAATGCATTGGAAAGCATGTTCAGCATTTTTTTACTAGTATGAAATTAAATGTGATTTTTAGTGATTTAGGAATCTAAATTTAAAGTGTAAAATGGATGAGATATTTAGTATCTTAAATGAAAGTGAAATTGTGTGAATTTATTTCTGTATTAGCATATGGAAATTGTAAATTGTAGATGGGTCATAAATTTGTTTAATTGATCCATTTAAGGCAGTCCTTTTGCTATAGTATTTTGTTTAGTGTAATAGCACAGAAATAATTTACCTATCCATGTTAATTCTCATTTCTTTTAAGATTTTACAGTTCTTCTGTTATAAGCATATGGGTGGTTCCACATTTTTCTTACTTTTAGACCTCATTATGGATTAGAAACTCGTAATTTTGTGTGGGTTTTCAGAATTTAACAAGGAAAATCTTTGCTGTTATTCAAAATAGGCTGAAAGGAAACTTTTTTATCCATATTACTATTCTAAATCCTCTTCTGAACAATTTGCAGCTTGTATTTATGTTCACAATTTCCCCCATACCTTTTTAAAAGGAAGAATGGCCTTTACTCAGTATTCCTGTGAAAAGCCATTCTTCATATGACTTCACAACTTTCATCAAATTTCTTAAAAGTAGCTAGAGAGGAGTAGTGGAACTCTGAAGCTGTCACCTCTGACATTTACAATGATCTTGCTGTAAATAGTTAAGTCAAAATGTGAAAAGTCTTGACGAATTTAGCTAGAATAAAAAATTCTCTATATATTTGGTGGTAAACTTCAGGAAACTAAAACATTTCAGCCAAAAAAGCTATCACCTAATTAGTTCCACATAGTCTCTAGAAGAATTGTATTTCTGATTCATCATACCTCATTTTTTAACTGTTCTATTCTAACCATATTCATGGAATTATATTTCATGTGGTATATGGTGATGCTTTTTCTTTGGAAGAGGATCCTTGATGCTAAAGAGCTTAGAAGGTACAATCAGATACATAGAGAAGAATAGGTTAGAGAGGTGCTCAAATATTGTCCTGTATAAAATGAAAAAATGAGAGGTATTTTAGTAAAATACAAATTTGAGCTTTTTTTCTTTTTTTCATAGAAAATAGTGGTTTTCTGCATAGAGAAAACTGCTTAGTTTAGAATCATATTTTGGCATTATCTATTCCTGAACTGCAGTTGAAAGTTATGCTTTCAGCCCTTTACTTGTGACATTCCATTTTATATTGCTTTAGTGTTTACAAAGAATAGAAGGTTGTTGTCTGGGTTTTTTAAGCAAACCATCACTTCCTAACTCACTGGTTTGTGCTAAATTGGTTTCCATTTTAGCAGTATGGAGTTGTCTTAGTTCTTGGAAACATGCTTCACTGAATCATCGATCACTGTCTTCACTGTGATGGTGGTTTTATTTATACAGCTGCAACAAATGTTCACTGTGTAGTATTATACCATATTAGGATCTTTGGGTTTGTGCTTTGCTTCAGACTCTGCTCTAATTTGCTCTAAACTTACACTGAGGTTCATAAACCTTCAAGTAAATGTGGTCTTATTTTTGAGCTAACTTAGACTGGTGTAGGGAAAGCAGAACTATTTGTGTTATTAATACATAAATCCAATGGATGTAACTCTTTGTTCACAGCTTGCTTGAAAATGACATAGATGTGATTCCTACTCAAAATTACCCAGCAAATATTATCTATTGACAAATACTTGCCTCTGGACTGCCATTACACACTTCAGGTATTACATCTGAATTTATTTTTCAAGCTGATATGGTTAATTTCTTCTCATATATTTAATCCTTCATGTGATGCAATTACTATTATAGAATGTCTGAATGAATAAAATATATTTTTTTAAACTATATTTTTTAGAAAAAGTTGAGTAAGGTTCAGGTAATTTAATTAATTAAGATACATTAACTCCCCCCCCCCCCCCCNAAAAAATTACCCCCCCCCCCCCCCCCTCCATTTCCCAGCTGCTCTCATATTCTGGCAATGCTCACAAACATCACATTTTAGAAAATTTCTCATTTCCTTCTGACTAAGAGATCATGACCTAAATTGCTGAATGCTAGACTTTGCTGCTAACAGCAAATGTTTACATTTAATTTTCTCTTGCTATATTGATACCACAGAATAATGCACACAATCCTACTTCAGAAGAATTCAGGGAGATCCTTGTTTAGTTACTGTTTCTGTGCTGAATGTAGCTATGACTGCAGCCTAGAAGCGCATTGATGGGTAGGATGAGCTCATTAGCCTTCTGGCAGTCATCCTAGGAGAAGGACAACTCTGATTCCAAACCTGGGCAGATGGAGCTCGTTTAGCCCTGTGAGGCCTTCCAGCTAAGAGAAGGACACTCTAATAAAACCTCCGTCCTAAGGACCTCGCTGCCAGCGTCCAAGCTTGCTAGGCCCTGGCAGATGAACCTTAGGACTAAAGGGTGGGTCCAGCTCTGCGCATGCTGTGTCTCACCTAAAAAAAATCCCTAGTGCAGGCTCGAGGGTGCTATCTGCTATCCTCTTTTTATCAGCACGCTTGGAAAAGGCGCTGAGGAGGAGTGTGGATGGAGCCCTCCCTGGAGCTTCGTTCGCGAAGCCTAGCCATACATACAGAAGTGCATTGATATAGTTCTGCCCACCTGCACAGTTCAAATTATTAAATGCATATTAGTGGCAAAGTATCTGTCCTGAGACTTTAGGGCAGAACTATTTTTATGTTGAATAGAGGCTATTTACCACAGTAAATAGTTCAAATGTTAATATGCATTATTGTCCATCAATTCAAGCAAGTTTCCCAAATTTCTTCCATTACTGTTCACAGGCAAATGAATAATGAAAAGAATAAGAACAGGATCCAGCTTCAAAGTTAGTGTAATCCCTTGCTATTTGCACAGCTGCAATCATGAGACATTCATATTTTTGTTGTGAATATTTGAATCTGAATATCAAAGTGAAACTTACAGAATGCCACCCTGTTGACCAACATAATAGAAAATATTAGTACAAATCTCCCAAGCCTAATTCTTAGGCAGACATGAATAAAGTCTTATTGAAAATAATTCTTGTTCAAAGCCACAGTGATTTCTGAAATGTATAGAGCAATCAAATCAGGGGAGCCAAGCCTGAGTACAAAGACAGAATTTTGACCCATATTGCAAAGAATTCCTTTATTAGTAATTTTTAAAATGGAAATAATTTCAAAGCATCTTCATTGTAGTAACAAGCTTAGGTCTCAGGGCTGAGTATATGTGGATTTTTCCTAATCAAACAAGGAAATATCCAAGCTTTTATTGCCATCCATTTTAAAAACAATGGTGTTGAAATAGCTGCCTTTATGTAAAATCCCCATGGAGAACAACTACAAGTAATTTTGCAAAGCAGAAGGGTTCCAAGCAGCCCGATATACTTTACTTGCAGTCTGCTTCACTAGCTGCCTACAGTGAAGTTTAAAAAGTCATTAAAAAATCCCACAAACATTGTATCCCATTTTATTTATCTAGCAGAGTAAATTTCTCTGTTTGCTTGTATGACAAATTGGCACTGATTAGCACATGATTTTCTGTTTGGAAAATACAATCAGAAATACAGCAATACCAGAAAGTCATCTTTGACTCCAAATGTTGGATTAAACCAACATTTTATCCACCAAATATTTATGGCTGTATTGCTTCAGTGTTTCAAGTAGAGATGGAATAGAAATAAGAAACAATTCCTGTTGTTTGAAGGAAATTGAGGATGACCAGCCACATAGATTATATTTTTTTAAAAAATCTTTAAAAACTAAAAACTAAAATTAAAGAATAACATCTTTTAAAACTCTAAAACTTAGAATTGGTACTAAATTTTTTTTTCTAAGTTGTTTAGCACAGGTTGTGTTACCAAAGAAAAATATTTATGTGTCTTTGGAATCTTGATATGAAAACCTCATAAAAGGTAGGACTTTAAAATATTAAAAGGAGAACACAGGATTTTCTAATGCATGGCTGCATTCCAGATGGAAAGAACTGTTGGTTCTCTGCCCCAATGGCACAATTCTTCATAGATCAGATCCTAAATTTGGACTGACTGGAAGTATTTCCAGTATCACAATGCATTTTGCTAAATGTTGTGCATCATATCTTGCAAATTTTTCTTTCTTAACAGGAAACTATGGCAGTTAAAAGGATACCTGGAATAATTAGAGGAAATGATTCAAGAAAAAAGACCAAAAAACTAAGGACAATGGTATTGTCAAAGTGACTGTAAAATATATCTAAAATGAATTAAAACCCACAAACTAATTATTGTCTGTCTGTATATGGTCCAATGCTAACAGAACCACAAACCCCATGTATTTAAACCTACATTTTATAAAAGCTCACTAGCAAAAAATCAATAGAAAGCTTTAGTGGGCAGAATGTGTGTAATAGTAACAAGTAGAAAGGTTAGTGTAGAAGTTAATGGTTCTATCAAGAATAAAACAGAGCTAAAGTCTGAAGAAAAGCTCTACCACAAGTGGTTCATTAACCTTTGAGAACTCCAGTGTATCTTCAAAGTAAAGATTACAACAAACCTGACTCTGTCACTAGCAGCACTTGTTAGCTCTTGCCTTCAGAAATCAACTGCTTTTTCATTTGCATTATGGAACTATCACAAAGCTTTCATTCCACTAAGATGTTTGACCTTGTAAACTAACTAGTTAATCCAAGGTCACATAGAGCACTGGGAATGATGGTTGAATACCTTACCTAAAGCCAGTAGTGTGTGCTCCCAGGGAGCTGGGAATTTCATACTAAAATGATCAATAGTGAACAACATCCATAGTTAATTTGCAACACAATACTGGGGAACTAACACTGCACTGATGGGACTAAGATAATTTTGAGTAACTCACTTGTGTACCATTGCAGGCCTCCTAAAACAGCTGAGAAGTGTCAGAGTTTTTCTGCCTGCAGCCTCGCTGGGAGGTGGATGCTAGACAAGAGGCTCAACATCTGCCTACCTCTGCCTTTTTCTCAGAAGAAATTGCTACTGATGGCAGCAGATCTTGGTCCTCTTCTTCCTACAGCTCTCTCACTTCTTTTTCTAGACCTTCAGTTCCCATTTAATTTTCCTGGCTCAAATATTTTTTTGTGATGCTTCCCAGTTAACTGCATCATTGAAATGGTTTGGAATAAAGTTTGTACATGCATTGTGGTTGTTCAAACCTATAATTCAGGCCTCAGATAGCTCTATTGGTGTCACACAAAAATTAACAGGAAGGTAGAAACTCTGTAAGCCACTACTGTGTCCAAACTAACAAAAAATGTGGAAGGGTTAGTAATAGACTACCACATGTTTTTAACTAAAAAAATGTTTTGCTGTGTTGTACATTAGGTCTCAGAAAAGGCCAGCAGAAATAATTGCCATTTGAAAATGCAACTAATGGAGTCCTGCTTGAATAGTAAGTACCAAAAATTTATGTTGGGGTACATTTTTATTTTATTTATATGTGTTTATAAATATGCATACTTACTTAGATGTAATGTTTTGCAACTTATATCTATGATCTAATATCACTATATATTATAGCAGTATGGCTGAATATTCTGCATAATTACATAGATTCCTATATATCTTTCAATATAAGAATAGTATGCTGCTACCCCAAGGATTCCTAGTTACAGTGCCTCGTATTTCCTTTTCTTACTGATTTCAGGCTATGCAGCTGACATTCAATATGAAATAAATGATAAAATGAAATAAATATACAGAACATACTTTGGGGGAAAAGAGTCTCGTGTAAGTTAAACCATAAACGCATGTGGGAAAATTCAGGCAGGAGATTTCAATGGAAAATGCCTGAAAAATCCTGAACTCAAGTTCTCACTTTGCACAGACTCCCTTCAAAATTGTGCTGATCATTTGGGTCACATTTTTGCCCTTCAGCCTAAGGTGCTGCTGCAATTTATCTGCATTAAGGAACCCTCCAAAGTCAGTGCACTTAGTTTGAATGCTCACATCAAACTATAATGACACAGGTACATGTAAAATCAAATTCGCTCTTGGCATGGCAATCAAGAACTTTCTCACATACAAAGTCAGTTTCATAACTGGAATTTGGATAGACTTTGGCCAGGTAAACTATCTTCAGGATGAAGTGACAGGGAGTGCACCCTATCAAATATCTTTTTTTCCCCACTTTCCACTGTAATAGAATAACAATTCAGTTAAAGTATGACCATAGTTGCAAAACTGTAATTCAATTTGCTATGAAAGAACTACAAGGAAAGTCTGTAACTGTCAGATGTATTATGCTATAATGACCCAAAGATAAAAATGATGGCAGCCAAAGGGACAGTTGGGACCAAGAACCATTAACTACACATTGACAATTCAAATGTATTTGTACAATAGCCAGTTCATTTCAGCTCCAGTTCTTCTACTATTTTTTCCCATTTCACTCTTCGTACCTTCCCCCATCTACTGCTGTGACTTTTCTTTCAGCAAGTTTTAAGGTGGAAGTTTAAATGAGCATCTGCCACAGCACCAATGCCAGCACTAGCTGGCCATCAACCTGTGGGGCTACTCTTCCATGAGATGCCTGGATCCCCTTTGGAGACTAAACTTAACCTTTACAGCATACTGAGATTTGGTTCCTCAAATCTCACACTCCTGCTTCTCTCCAAATTTTCCACTTGGTAATGTACATTGGTGGGGAGACTCACACCCTTGCCCTTCGTTTTCCTTCTTCTTTCTTTACAAGTCAAAACAAAGAGGTTTTATTTTATTTCATACTATTTTATTACATTTTTTATTGCATTTAAAACAAACAAAAAAAAATAGGGGGGAGGGGAATTTAGTTCATAATTAGGGGAGGAGTTGTTTTTGGACTCAATCCCCAATATGAAATCTGTTGTAAATGCATTCTGCCAAATTGCTGAACAGAGTGCACATTTGTAACGTGCCAGTTTTTTAATAGGTTTATTTCTTTGGGCTCTTTCTACAAGTCCAACCCTTGTGTCACTTTGCTGACACTTTGTCCTTGAGCATGTTGTTCTGCAACTCCCTTTTAAAACTACATGATACACATCCTTAAACCTTCCCAGCTGTGACAGCTCAAGACAAAAAAAGTCACCCTAGGCTTTAGCACACCTGGGGTCTTCTTAAAGTAATCTCATTTGTACTTGTCCTTGAACTGTTCTTAGTAGTCACAGTCCTTATCTTATATCAGCAGCCAAGGATGGCATTGTGGCTTTCCAAAGCATGGTTGTTACATTGGCTAACGGGACATCCAGATCTTAGTTATCCCATCTTTGGAATCAACTCCGATGAAAAATTTCTGAAGCCTTTCATCTGTTGTGTTTCCCTTGCTTGAATGATAGGCTAAAGAGGTACACTTGAGAGTATGATAGCTCCAGTCGTTTGAAATGCTAATTTTCTTTTTTGCCATGTATGCTGAGCATATCAACATCTTTTATACCTCCTTGGTTGTAAAAAGAGTGAGATTCTTCCAAAAGAACAACATAAAATTCATGATATTTAGTGCTCAGACTGCTCTCAAATCTTTCTCATACATGCAAGTTGTGAGAAAAACTTCAGACATGAGAAAGCATTGTTTAGGTCGGTAGCATATTGAAAGTTAAAACATGAGCACCTCTGGGAAGCACTTCTTCCCACTGCATAGAGGCAACTGGTAAATGCTGAAATTTGTTCCTGTCTTAGATGGCCTGTTGGACCTTCTCAGATGTTTTTCTTGGAACTGAATCTGATGATCCATCTATACTCCTGCTATATTTTCAGTTTATTTGAACGCAGGAAGATATTGCAGAAGCACCTTTGCAAAAGACTAGTTAAACAATAAAAACAAACATGTTGTTCATCCAGATTGTCTGCTGTTGACCCAATCTGTGCTTTGTATTTTCCAGACTGTAGTGTACTGTAAATGTTTCCAGGGACAGATGTTGTGAGAGAGCTCTGAAAACATCTGATGCTATTTCCAATCATTTCCAATGATACTTTTCAAAACAGAGATATATTGCACTTATTTGTTTTATGCAAGTGTTTTGGTTCATATTATATTTCCATAATATACTGAACAATGCTTCAAAAATCTTTCTGTACAAATAAATAATTATAACACTGATCCTAGAAGTAGAATGAAGAGGCTTGCACCAGAAAAAATAGTCCTAGATTTTCAGATATCTGAGTTTGCAAAAATGTTGGGTTTTAAGATTATAAAACCTTTTGTAACAGAAGTGAGGGAGAAGGAAATAACATATCAGTGTAGAATATCAAATGCAAAGTGTTGTTCTTATTTCTGCATTTTTAGAATTTAACCAGTGTATAATTGTGAGTGGATGTAAGGGGCAGCTTCTGACTTAAACTGGAATTTCAGATCTGAAGTCCTCTAAGTCACTGCTAAATGTTGTGTACCACATTGGGAAGGGTGCAAAGTAAAAGGCTGCAGCTGCAGTGAGGAGAAGAGAGTTCAGGTGGCCCTAACCTACCAACGAGGTACCCCATCTCTTCCTATTCCACCCCATATACATCACATTCAGTATAAATTGAGGGTCAGTTGCTCACTACAGCCAACTCCCAAATCAAGCTTGGGCCTTGAGGTCTCTTACATAAGGCTTAAGCCCCAAGCAAGGCAGGTGCATGATTAAGCTGTTTAGTGCTTGATTAACAGCAAATACAAAAAAGGAGAGGTCCAGCCCTTCCTGAATGTTAAACACCTGAGCCCTCTGAGGTGGAGGCTTGGTAACTCTTCTTGGGAGGATCTGCCCAGCTCTGCTATTGCAAGACTCTGTTCTTCCTTGCATCTCAGTCCAAGAGTTCTTGAATCCAGTTCAGGATCCAGTCTCTGAATCTGATTCCCATCCACTACTGAGTCCTTCTGCTACAGATTCAGGGGTGACGTGATGTAGTTTCCACCAAGGTGAGTTTGGGTGTGGAATTGGTTTTGTATGTATTTTATTTTATTTTGTTGTTATTATTTTCATTAAGGTAGTTTTAGTTTTCATTATCAATTCACAAGTTTTTCTATCTCGTTCCCTTTCCTTTCTCGGGGTGGGCATGATGAGAGGGGATAATAAAAACACCTCTCACTAGATTAGTGGTTGGCCCAGCCCTAATCCTTGACATAATTTTTGGGAAAAAAGTTTGTTATTTTTAAAATAAATATATTTTAGGATTGTATAAAATCTTTAAAGAGAATTTCTGTAGTTTTAAATCTCTATTTACTGTTACTATTTGCTACAGCTTCAGAGTTTTGAATGTGTTGTCTAAGATTTTACTAGAAAACTACAAATTGTGGACATAAATCAGTTAAGGAAAATCATATCAGTGTTGGAAATGAATTCACTGATACAGGAGAGGGGTTTTTTTGTAACTTCTTCCTCAAATCTCCTCTTCCTGATTCTCTCCAGTACAATATCCTGCAAAGCTGTAAGTTTCACCAGTTGATAACATCAGGTAATATTTCACTTGGAGTCTACAGCAATGCAAACAAAATGGAGATGAATTAGCAAATTCACAAAAGAAATTGCAGTCAAGTCTCAGTACCAACACAGTTAAAGGTACAGATAGCTGAAGTTTTTATTTTAACCTCAAGTAATCATCTGGTTTTAGGCCTATGCTCCTGAATGAAGAAGAATCAATGAATCTGAAAAAGCATTTTAGCAGTTGTGTTTGAAGGCTTCAACTCACTGTATCTGATTGCTGGTGAGATGTTTAATGTTAGAGAGTTGTGTTAGTGATTGCAATCATTTTAGCAGGCAGACTCTCTCTGCTATTGATAACTCTACTGTAGATGGAGAGTTGAAATGAAGCCCTGCCACTAGGAAGGTACAAGAGTCTTGCTTCTTTGTGCTAGGATAACAGCATTATGCCTTGCTACCAGGAAGTGCTTGTTGCTGACTTTCACACCTGAAGATACTGATTAGGGCATGTTTAAGTTGCAAGCCAGCCTTCTATTCAACTGCTTGAATATATATATATATATATAGTGAGTGTAGTGTCCAAATATCCATACTGTGCATATATATTCACTCGTATTAACTAGGAATGTGTGAGTGACTGTAACATAGTATGTATAATGTATGCGATGGAAATATCACTTAGTGTTGTACACGCTGAATTCAAACTAGGAAAAATAGCTTCAGGAAGACTGGAGTTTGAAAACATGATGTATTTATGAAAGTGTCATTGAATAATAAGGCAAAGGGACATCTCCCAAGATCTGCACTAACACAAAGTCAATAAATGCATGTGCAGTCCAAAGATGTGACAGACAGATATATTGTACAAAAAGGATTTCTTGGACAGATTCTGTCAATATAAATATATTCTGTCGACATACATGTGCCTTGTCATGCTGTCTTGTCATAATTGCAGTCTCAAGAGCTTTAATTATCTCTTTAAACCATGGGTATTTACATTTGGTTTGTCTCATGGTCCTTCATTGCTAATGTGTCACAATCTTTTTTTTTCCCATGTGGGGGTGACAACTGGTCACTCTTCATTAATAAAGTGACAAGTCTCTTATCCATGTAGTACTCGCAACAGGCTTTAGAAAGTTAAACTTCAAGAGATTAAATTCCCACTGTGATTATTCTACAGAGCACAGACTTCAACAGAAAATGATTATACATCATTGTTTTTCTTCTGCCAAGGATAAATTCTGTTTTTCAATACTAAGTTAAGAAGAAAACAGGAATATGACTCTCAGAATTCTGTAGTGAAACAGTGACATGTATTGTCAATCTTTGTAAACTGTAATGTAATATGGAGAAAGATATTCCTATGAATACTATCAGTCACTTCACTAACAGAATAAATAAATTGTCTTCTAACATTATACTTTGGGGATGCCTCATGAAATCCACTAAATGAAGTTTTGGTTCTGAAACCCAGTGTTACTTCACGGAATCACAGTGTAGCTGAGGCTGGAAAGGACTCTGGAGGTCATCTTGTCCAACTCTCCTGCTCAGGCAGAGTCATTTACAAAAGGTTGCCCAAGAAAATGCCTAGACAGATTTTGAATATTGCTGAGGATGGAGATTCAATATGATCAGACTGTCAACCTCATATATTTTTTTCATAAATCTTGTAAAAAATCTCTTGTGATCAATCAGGATGAAAAACTTTATGTACTTGTAAAACTTGGGGTACTACTTCCTAGAATACGACTATTTTCAGTGTGTAATGCCTACAACTGCCATGGACATATGGCTTTAGGATGTGTAGAGGTTCTATAGTTCTGCTGTTGTCTTCAAGAGCTGTCTTAGGAACCAGCAGCAGCATCACATGGCTTGACCACTGCAGGACAGCTTGGCTGGGCAGGTAGGAGATGCAACCTGGCACCTTGGCTATGCACTTCCCAGGACAGGGGTCAGTTATTTGCAGGGCTGGTCTGAGTTTTCCTATATTAGACTGCAGTGACTGCAAAGTAAGCATTGCCTAAGGCAATGAAGCACTCCTGCAAATTTTATTCTTCTTAAGTGGCTCTCATCAGAAAAGGGAATGTTTAGGCCTAAAAAAAGGATATGTATGGTACAGAAGAAAACCACCATCTCTGTCCAGTGAGACCATTTGGAGTGAGGATTAGTCATAAAACGCAACAAATGCTGGAGACATTTACAACTTTCTTCTAAGGTAATGGCACCTATACCAAATACTTATATTAAATTGCAAAAATTATGTTCGATAATGCTATGCACAATAAATTAGCAAAGCTTGTATCAGTCTCAATGTGAATAAGAAGACAAACCAGAAAAATCATGTTTATTGTTAAGGATAAATAAAGCAAACCCCTTTATTGATCAGTGACAGAAGATGATAAAATACCTACAAAAATAGAGCATGTGCATCAGGATAAGAGGATTGTCTGATTATGGAAAAGACCTAAAATTCAAAAAGTAAGGAAAAGATGAGGTTTAATGGTATTATTTGGTATTAAATCTTAAATTATTCCAGTGAAAATGAAATTAAAAACTTTAAGGAAATTTATTCTCAATTTGAAAACAAACAGAAAACAAAACAAAAATTTCTTTTGAAGGTTAGTACTGATACAGTAAATATCAGTGGCTTATTTTGCAAGAAAATGTAGTGTTTAGGCTTTCACAAAGGGTGAGATAATAAATCCTACATTCTGTTCTCAGCTTTGACTTAAGCCATGGCTAGAAACTCATTTTGAGTATTAGAAGAAATAAAATAAGAAACAAATTACTTTACAATTACATAAAGTTTTTCATCCTGATTGATCACAAGGGGTTTTACAAAATGCATGAGAAAAAAATAAGCTTTCTCTAGGCTACATTCAGGCAATGTGGCAATGCAAGAGAATATATATATATAGTGAAGTTGGCTGTACAAAAATATGGTGTGTATATGTTGCTGGCACTTACCATATCTAATACTGGCTTGGCCTTGGGCAAACATTTTGTTGCTCAGGCTTTAATTTCTAAACTGACATATGACAAAGCCAAATATATGTGCTTAAGAGAGAACCTCACCAGAGAATACAGCAGCTCTTACTGTGTTTTATGATATTTCTGTAGGAACAAGGAAATCTCATTCTCATTTATACTTCTAGGCACCACTCTAGCAAAGCAATGTTAAATTATTTTTTCATTCTCAACTCCACTGTATTGTTGTGGTCTGCAGATGTAGCCCAAAGAGATCTGTTCCTGTATCTGCCTATATATAATTTTTTTACCTACAGGGGAAAAAAGTCAGATTTTAAATCCCTAAAAAAGTTCACTTTTATTCCTGTCCCTAAATTTGTATCACTTTCAGTGTTATCTGGCAACTATAGTAAAATATTGATCACCCTGGGAAAAATATAACCTAAGCCATTTATCTGTTTTTGTAGGATAACCATGACTGGTCGTTAGATTCTGTTAGATCTGGACTTTGTCCTCAGTTATAGTTCACTCTTTGCTGTTTGACTATCTTCTGGAAACTGCAGTTTGTATAAAGCACTGGAGAAACCTCCCAGTAGCAGTCAAAATTTCCTGAAAGGGAAAAGCACTAGGAATTAATCATAGTTTCTCCTTACAGAGAAGGATAAAAAGACAAAGAGAGGAAAGTGAAGATGGAAACTTAAAGCAGTTTTGTCAAGGAATTTTAAGATTTCTTATAAACATGGAAATTTATTCTTAATGGACATAGTATATAAATAAAGATGATTACTGTATTTCAAAACAGTGATCCAGCTGCCTAGTAGACAAAACAGNATTTTTTCATTCTCACCTCCACTGTATTGTTGTGGTCTGCAGATGTAGCCCAAAGAGATCTGTTCCTGTATCTGCCTATATATAATTTTTTTACCTACAGGGGAAAAAAGTCAGATTTTAAATCCCTAAAAAAGTTCACTTTTATTCCTGTCCCTAAATTTGTATCACTTTCAGTGTTATCTGGCAACTATAGTAAAATATTGATCACCCTGGGAAAAAATATAACCTAAGCCATTTATCTGTTTTTGTAGGATAACCATGACTGGTTGTTAGATCTGGACTTTTGTCCTCAGTTATAGTTGACTCTCTGCTGTTTGACTATGTTCTGGAAACTGCATAGTTTTTATAAAGCAGTGGAGAAACCTTCCAGTAGCAGTCAAAATTTCCTGAAAGGGAAAAGCACTAGGAATTAATCATAGTTTCTCCTTACAGAGAAGGATAAAAAGACAAAGAGAGGAAAGTGAAGATGGAAACTTAAAGCAGTTTTGTCAAGGAATTTTAAGATTTCTTATAAACATGGAAATTTATTCTTAATGGACATAGTATATAAATAAAGATGATTACTGTATTTCAAAACAGTGATCCAGCTGCCTAGTAGACAAAACAGCACAAGCTGTTTCAATGTTTACAAAAAACACTCCTCATGACAGTGCCCTTTATCAAAAGACTACTCAAACTTTGATGGGTTAGGAAGGAAATGGTTCTTGTAGGTTAGCAACTGACTAAAAAGAGGAATACAGGCACAGTCTGAAAATCCCTTGTGATGTGAAGGAAAGAAAAGGTTTTGGAACTTGATCTGAAGACATCCCAATAACAAGAGCTCACGAAATGGCAGCAATTGGTCTAATCAGATCAGTAATACAGCTTCTGATATATTAATGAAATTTGTTACAAGTCCTCTTAAAGTAAAAGCAGAATTGCCACAGCACAGGGTTTTATGGTAATAGAGGCTGAATGAGAAAATGGAGAGTCGTCATCTGATCATGAAATCCCTCCCCTTTGAACATAAAATGCATAAAATATCTGAAATATTAATAGTGTGTAACAAGGTCTCGAAAATCACAATGAAAATATTTTATGAGTATCCTTAGTGTGCCTGTGACCTATAGAGATCATTAATTTGAAGCCTAATAGCCTACCTGATGCCATACAACTTGCACAACCTGATTTGGCAGAATTGTATTATATGTGTAATATTGTTAATAATGTAAAATATAATAGAATGCCACATGGTATTATAAAATACAAGACAAGCAGATAATTATTAGTATTCCAATATGCCAGTAAGAGATCAAAGCATATAAATGTTATACGGACAAATGAAAGTCTGATGCTCCAGTAATTTTTCAAGGAAAGATTACTCCATTTGAAAAAATGGACACAATTCCCATAGCTTTTGTCTTTTAAAAAAAAAAAGTGTGTAGAAAATTAGAGGCTCAGTGCAGTAGATTTTTCTCACTTAAAAATATAATTTAAATGATTAGAAAGCACTGTAATTTTTTCAGATCAAGGATACTTGATTCTCCTTATTATCTGTACTTTTTCTGCATCCCTGCCTGATATACCTCCTTATCACTTAACTAGCTAATCAATCACTAGACTTTTCCCTATGTTTTAAGCACTGCAGAAGAGTGTCTTTCTACAGAAAGAAAGGTGGTAATGTGTTGCCCTTACTTTGAATCACCTCCGGTCACTTTATCATCTCCATCCCAAGGCTTAAAATAAAGCGATTGTATATTAGAATTCAACAGGACCTTTAAGAATTGCATGAGTAATATTTATTAAATGTTCACTTTATTAGAATTAAGATTGCCTGTAGTTGTAGAAATCTTTTGGAGAAAAAAGGTAATTAAAAAGAATGAACTGAAAATGATATATTATAATGGTCTGCACAGGCAAGGCATGTCTCTGGTGGATCAGGGCTTTGCTTACACTGCACGAAGTACAAGTGCAGAGAAGAGCATGGAAATCCTTACCTGACTGACTTCAGAGAAACCAAGCATGCCCAGCTTAACCTGCCAGTACATTATTATACTGCTGAATGAGCCATAGTGCTGTGACATCAACTATTTCAAAAGATACAAATGACTCCTAATTTTTCAACATCCTCATCTACTTTTCTTTTTTTCTGCTTGGTGGATCAGAAGCATTTTATTAAACATAATGGGCCAAATAATCTGCTGCCCCCCCCCCCCCTTCTGC